>CM037857.1:30536364-30929147 GCA_021292105.1 Anadara kagoshimensis
TATGGTATAGTTGTTTTCTGTGCTCAGCCATTGTTACTAGCAGACGACATATAAGCACTCTAACAAAATTTCATAACCAGTGATTGGGGAAAAATCATCCGTAATATATCCAAAAAATTTGCACGCTCCTGTTCAGTATTAAAGTATACGAGTGAAAAATCAGATATGAATCAGGTGCGGAATTTTTTGGGGTGACTATTGTGGGGAAACACTTTTGACCTGTGAGTGTACTTTTTTTAATGAAAATTTGACAATTTTTAGTGGATAGTAAATTTGAGAATGATTTATAGACTTCTACTCCAGTTTATCATTAAAATTTCAGTCTTGTTTGACTTTAAAATTAAAAAATACATTATTCTAGATTGTGGGATGTGAAGTGAACCAATGATGTTTTACAACCCATATTTGTCTTTCACTAATATTGAGGTGGTCAGTTCTTGATGGTTCAGGAAACCAGGGTGCAAAGAAAAATCAGCAACTTTCTGTAAATGAACTTGACAAATTTTCTCTACTAGGATCTCTACAAAGTGGGTTTTGAACCTAGTTTATGAGAGTTGCTGTCATTTATAAACTGACGCTTTAGACCAATCAGCCACCAAGACCCCATGGTTAGTGCCTCAGAGGTGTAAGCACATTTGGGACTGGTCCTAGTGTCAGAAGGTTTTTAAGTTCATTTGCTAAAGATTTCTAAACTGACTTCCTCAATATGAGTAACCACCAAATTCAAACATACTAATCCAAAGTAAAAATTTTGGAACTGACAAGTTAGGTTAGACACGTGAACTTCCACCAGGGAAGTGAGGCCGGGTGCTCTGGAAGGGTAAGCACCTCCTGTTTTGGTAGCGACACCCACCACATGTGCAATCAAAATTGTGTGAAAGGAACATGGAACTATATCTAGGGCAATCTATGACACAGAGACATTAAATAAATCTTAACTGGGCCATTAAACTTATTATTTCTCCTTTCCTTTCTTTTGGTCAAATTTGAGCTGTGTATTCATAATGAAGAAAAATTGCCATTGCTTTCTTTTTACTCTAAACTTTTCTGATTGGCTGTATTAAAAACATAGAAACAAAGGTACAAAAATGTTTGAGTTGTCTCCCTTTGTTAAAAAAAAGTAAATACACACTATATTTATGGGTTGTCTCCCTTTTGTTCAAAAATAGATATTTTGTTCTATGCCTTGTTCTATGAGCCATATGTTATGTACCATAGGTCAGTGATTTTTATTGAATCGAAAAATAATCATGTGTCTAATAGTTAAGTGTTGTTGAATTTTTATATAATGTTGATGGCTTTATTTTTTAAAGCTTATATTACATATATAATATCCGCTTTGTATGTTGTTCTTCATTGTTATTATGAAAACTGTAAGTGTATTTATTTTAATGGTGTACAAACAACACTGACCTGTCAGCTTGATCTTTCATTAAGGGTATTCATATAGGATGGTCCATCAAATACATGGGAAGTTTTAGAATTCCAAGTTAATGCATAAACATACATGATCCTCATGATGCAAACAAAATAATCACATGTATTCCCTGAACCTAAGTTTACTGGATCATTGACCTGTTCATTTGACCTTTCATTAGGAATATTCATATAAGATGGTCCACCAAATATATGGGTAATTTTTGGATTCCTAGTTTATGGATAAACAATGCATGATCCCCATGATGCAAACAAAATAATCACATGTATTCCCTGAACTAAGTGTACAGGATCAAAATAAATACTTGGAGCTCAAGCGGACAGGTTAATATTGTTTGCATATATTTCACAATTTCATGGCAGAGTGTTTATAAACACTGGTGAGCCTAAACTACATGAACTGGTTATAATAGTGTGTAACCATATGCATATATTCACATTTTCTTAAGCTTTATTTGTTGCAATCAATCACTCTCATATTGGAAATGCCATCAGATTGTCAACTGCCTATAAATTTAGTGATTTTAGTGTTGCACTGAGACCACTAAATCATAATGTACACTGCCAACATTTTGAAATGTTTTCTGTAAGCTTCAAGCATTAATTTAAATATACACACCAAGATTTGTTTTAACTTTTCACAAAACTTCATACTAACTAAAATATGCACACACTGAAATTAGACTATGCTATTTGTATACACTGAAAATGCTTACACCTAATATGAATGCACACTTAAATCCATACACAATAAAATGCACACATACTAAAATTCATACACACTAAAATTGTTTCACATTAAAGTTTATATATACTTAAATACATACAACTAAAATGAAATCCATACACACTAAAATGCATACACTTTAAAATTGTTACACATTAAAATTTGTATACACTAAAATGCATACACCTAAAATGATAGAACACTGAAATCCATACACACTAAAATCCATATACACTAAAATGCATACAGTCTAGAATTTATACACACTAAAATTTGTATACACTAAAATGCATACACCTAAATAAACACTGAATTCCATACACATTAAAATGCAACACTCTAAAATTTATACACACTAAAATTGTTACACGTTAAAATTTGTATACACTAAAATGCATACACCTTAAATGAATGAACACTGAAATCCATACACACTAAATTCATACACAAATATTTATGCACACTAAAATTTGTACACGTTGGAATTTGTATACACTAAAATACATACACCGAAAATGAATGAACACTGAAATCCATACACACTAAAATTGTTACACTTAAAATTTGTATACACTAAAATGCATACACCTAAATGAATGAACACTGAAATCCATGCACATTAAATTATACACACTAAAATTTGTACACTTACAGTATGAAGTTAAGGTTTTAATTGTAAATGATTGAGAGCCGAGATTTAGTTGTTATGTATATCTATTTTGATTTAAAAATCAGTGCCATATATCAGGTCTTTTTTACATGTGTATCTCTTAACAATTAAAATATTCTACAAGTATTTTAATAATGAATCTGCCAGATTTTAAGTTCAAGGAATAAGAAGTAGCGTGGGATGAAATAGTGTTATAGTCTCAGTCAAGATTCTTTCACTTATATTAAGGTGGCCAGTTCTGGTATGTTGGAGTGAAATTGAGTACCAAAGAAAATCACTGACATTCAGCAAATGAATTGACAAAATTTATTACTAAGATATGTCTTGAGAGGACTTTGAACTCAAGTGGTGAAAGGCGCTGCCATGAGGTTAAACCATCACACAGTACCACTCAGCAAACCAAAGCCTTTGAAAGACCAAGGTTATTTATATTGTTTTTGTCTTTTACCTTTGCAATATTCAACATTACCTGAAATTAAGAAGCATTGGAATCCTACTTACCCAGATTCCTTCAGGACAAAATATATTAAGACAGGAATCCATTTTCCTAAAATATTAATTGTGTGCACCAAGATGAGTTCAATTTTTACAGGAAACTTGAGTTTACTTAAAACATTTTCATTGTACTAGTAACCTGTCTCCCCACTCTCTCTCTCTCACACACACATACACTGTTCGGTGATTTTATTCATATTCTATAAACTGGTATGTCATTTATTAGATTTAAGTTTATAATTATATAAGGCAGCAATGACAGAAATTTAATAGTGTTCTTAAAGTCATTGTGTGGTACATGTCTTGTTGAAATGTACATCATTTGATATTTGAATTTTCTTGTACACTTCTCCGATGCTTTAACTTGATACAGACCTGTCAAATGAAAGTTTAATAACACCGAGGTAATGAAAAGAGTCAAATCTTGGCATTTAAGTGCCTAAGATATGGAGAGTTGGTTGCAAAAAACCTACCGAAAGATAGATATCATTTCTTTAATGGCTGTCGAGATATAACAAACAAAGGTCTGATGGCCTGAGATCGGCACGGATTTGGTATGTTAGTGTTAAACTTTCGACAGATCTGTATATTCCGAACAAGAACTTAGTTAACGATGTAACGTTCACCCATACGGTATAACACGTTGCGTTATCATAGTACTCCCGTTTGTTTAGCCAATTGTTTCCATTGCATTATACAATCATAGACATTTTTAAGGAAACGCAAGAGGTTTTTTCTTAACTTTTAAACCCTGACTGAAATCCAAAATATATCGTTTTCAGAATTGATAAACTCAAACTCTTGTTTCTGCAGATTATTATGTAATCAATATAATGGGACAGCTATATAATATCAGCAATACATTAAATGTAGAAAATCAGTCCATTTCATTGTAAGTTTACATATAGGGTTTCGTCGGATAACAGGCCTATTTTATTTAAGCTAGAGGTAGACATCACTTTTTGTCAGGGTTTTGTAGTTTTCTGAGTAAAGACGTTTTTGGATCCATACAACAAAGAAGGTTTGACAATGGCTGAAGGGAGGACGATCAACAAAGAATAATACGAAGTTTTGTGCGTGTACTTATAATTGTACTTATAATATTGTGATAAAAATGAAATATTGTATAACATAATAGATTCTTCTTCTTCTTTAGGTTTCAGGTCTGGTCTTGTAGAGATCTACGACCATGGCTCCATTCCTCTCTGCATTCAGTCTGTATGATGAGATCAATGGTAGAGAAGTGGTGGCTCGTTGCAATCTTATTCAGGCTGTCTGTGAGCTTTGTCTTTCTCTTCCTCTGCTTTTTTGCTTTCCTAACAGCAAGCACGTTTCCTATCCATTTGCTCTCATTATGTGCCCATAACGTTTCATTTGTTTTTCAAGGATGGTGTTAAGGAGTGATCTCTTGTACTCTGTCATTTGCGTTACTTCCTCGTTTGTCTCTCTTTCTGTCTACTATACCCTCAAGATTCTTCTTATAAGCCATGTCTCTACTGTTTTCAGACGGCGTTCAGTATGCTTTGACAAAGCCCAGCATTCGCACTCATTAAGAAGGATGGACCATATATAGGTCTTTAGGGTTTTGATTTTTGTGTACATTCATGTCAAAAATTTTACACTTAGCTAATAAATTCAATTGATACTGAATCGAGAGCTTATCTCATAACAACTTGTATGGGGTATCACGTGATACTGGTGTTGTTCCGCATAAATGTAATAGGGTATCACGTGATACTCTGGTAACCCCAGTGATCGAGTCATATTCATAGCGGCGATATATGGATGGCATGTACTATTTTATATATTGCGTATTTGGTGATTTCGACTAAACATATAATTACGATACCAAATTGATTTGTAAGGCGGCAGTAACTGGCTGTAACCTGTTTTCTATAAATTATTATTTAGAACTTTATGACGACATTCTATGAAATCATATCTTCTAGCAATTTCATTTGACAACTTACACATCACACCATTTATTTCGTGATGAAAATAGACTTGTGTGATTTCAGCAATATATATTTATGTTTTGTTAGAATTATATTTTTTGTAATAACATTTTTATTAGAATTTCGCTTTTTAAGGTGCTTATAATTTTTATTATAACAATGTGTATTGATCAGGTAGATTTTTATTTACACAAAATAATTATGGTTGAAAATTCAAAATAGTTTAAAATACAAGAACAAAAAATGTATTCTATTTTATCTGTGTTTAATTAAATAAACGTTTTATATACCTGAAGAAAACTATCCTTTAAAAAGGATTGTTCAAGTTTTTGTTATTAAGGGATCTAAATATTTAATTTCTGTATTTTAAGAGATGACGTAATAAAGGGACAGCAGGAGTCGAAAGTGCATGCTTACTGATCTAAGTGCCTTAACACTAGCTTCGATTCCCACACGATTCTAACGTGAGAACAGTATCAGTTCACTTGCCGATAGTTTTCTTTGGTCAGTCAGATTTTATCCACCAACCCAGACAGACAGACCGACTTGGTCAAACGGAAAAAACGTTTGACTGGGTCCTAAAATACCATATCTTCACGTCACCCTACTCCACATAATGCGAACATATAGGCGACCTTACTGAAAATGCATATTTCAGATTTTTGATAGTGGTCGTCAGTTCGCGCTCCAGCCAGACACCGTGGTATGTCCTTTAAAGAGCAAGACATTTAATTTTAAACTTCTGCAGTGCTGCAAAAGGGATGAAAAAAGAAATATGTCGTTCCATTAATAGGATTTTTAACTTTCAGCCACGTCTCGAAACTGCAACCGGGAAAAGCATTGATCTGATGAGCCTAAATGTTAGGTACAGACTATGCACATGTCCAATTTATGCGTAGGCAACATTTTAACGGGAAAACATATATTTGGCAATATCAAATGCAGCTAAAACAAGAAACCATGAAAGCATATGAAAGAAACAAACAAACAAGCCAAGCTCATACCAGAAACCTGGAAAATCTTAGATGTATAACCACTGGATTGAAAATAAACAGCTATTTTAAAATTTATATGCTTCTGGATTGTGATTCGAACATGGATTGGTATGTACAAATTTTACAAATGGTTTTTAGCTCACCTGGCCAAAGGCCATGTGAGCTTATGGCATGGCGAGGCGTGCGTGCGTGCGTGCGTCAGTAAACTTTAATCTTCTCCTCTGAAACTACTGGGCCAACTGAAACCAAATTTGCCATGGAAGGTCCTTGACAGAGTCTAACTATAGTTTGTTCAAATCATGGCGATCGAATATCCAAGATGGCCGCTGTTACTAAAAATAGACAAAACCTTAAAAAAATCTTCTCTTGAACCACTCATTGGAGGCAAAAACTGATGTGATATTTGGATTCTACATAGTCTTAACCTTTAAGTTTGTTCATTTCATGAAATTTGATTTAAAAATAGGTTACGCGTTTTTGCGTTTAATTTTGCAAAAATCGTAAAATGTTTTTAAATTGTTATAACTTGACTATATCATATATGACCAGATAATGACATGGGGTTTTCAGTTTTGACATATTCTTGTAATTACCTTCAAAATGGTGTCAAGGTCAATAATGAAGGTCATGACCTAATTTTTTACCTTTCTAATATTATTTATTATCTCGAAAACTATAAACTTTTTATATAGGCATGTATGTTAGAATATTGTTGGTATTCATGTAACGATTATTTTGATATATAGATTAAGGTCATTGGTTCAAAGGTCAAGGTCACAGATACGAAAGAATACTGAAATGGTTCATTATCTTGAAAACTATGAACTTTTTGTATAGACATGTATATTAGAATGTTGTAGGTATTGATACAACAATCATTTTGATGTATAGAAAAAGGTCATGGGTCTAAAGGTCAAGGTCACAGAAGCAAAACAATACCAAGATCGATCTTATTATCTTGAAAACTATAAACTTTTTGTATAGGCATGTATATTGGAATGTTGTTGGTATTGATGTAAGGTCATTTTGATATATAGATTAAGGTCATTGGTTCAAAGGTCAAGGTCACAGATGCGAAAGAATACTGAAATGGTTCATTATCTTGAAAACTATTAACTTTTTGTATAAGCATGTATATTAGAATGTTGTAGGTATTGATACAATGATCATTTTGATGTATAGAAAAAGGTCATGGGTCCAAAGGTCAAGGTCACAGTAGCAAAACAATACCAAGATCGTTAATTATCTTGAAAACTATAAACTTTTTGTATAGGCATGTATATTGGAATGTTGATAGTATTGATGTAACGATCATTTTGATATATAGATTAAGGTCATTGGTTCAAAAGTCAAGGTCACAGATGCAAAAGAATACTGAAATGGTTCATTATCTTGAAAACTATGAACTTTTTGTATAAGCATGTATATTGGAATGTTGTAGGTATTGATACAACGATCATTTTGATGTATAGAAAAAGGTCATGGGTCTAAAGGTCAAGGTCACAGAAGCAAAACAATACCAAGATCGTTAATTATCTTGAAATCTATAAACTTTTTGTATAGGCATGTATATTGGAATGTTGATAGTATTGATGTAACGATCATTTTGATATATAGATTAAGGTCATTGGTTCAAAGGTCAAGGTCACAGATGCGAAAGAATACCGAAATGGTTCATTATCTTGAAAACTATTAACTTTTTGTATAAGCATGTATATTAAAATGTTGTAGGTATTGATACAACGATCATTTTGATGTATAGAAAAAGGTCATGGGTCCAAAGGTCAAGGTCACATTAGCAAAACAATACCAAAATCGTTAATTATCTTGAAAACTATAAACTTTTTGTATAGGCATGTATATTGGAATATTGTTAGTATTGATGCAACAATCATTTTGATATATAGATTAAGGTCATTGGTTCAAAGGTCAAGGTCACAGATGCGAAAGAATACTGAAATGGTTCATTATCTTGAAAACTATTAACTTTTTGTATAAGCATGTATATTGGAATGTTGTAGGTATTAATACAACGATCATTTTGATGTATAGAAAAAGGTCATGGGTCCAAAGGTCAAGGTCACAGTAGCAAATCAATACCAAAAAGGTTAATTATCTTGAAAACTATAAACTTTTTGTATAGGCATGTATATTGGAATTTTGTTGGTATTGATGTAACGATCATTTTGATATATAGATTAAGGTCATTAGTTCAAAGGTCAAGGTCACAGATTCGTAAGAATACAGAAATGGTTCATTATCTTGAAAACTATTAAGTTTTTGTATAGGCATGTATATTAGAATGTTGTAGGTATTGATACAACGATCATTTTGATGTATAGAAAAAGGTCATGGGTCCAAAGGTCAAGGTCACATTAGCAAAACAATACCAAAATCGTTAATTATCTCGAAAACTATAAACTTTTTATATAGACATTTATATTAGAATATTGTAGGTATTAATACAACGATCTTTTTGATGTATAGAAAAAGGTCATGGGTCCAAAGGTCAAGGTCACGGTTGCAAAACAATACCAAAAAGATTCATTATCTCGAAAACTATGAACTTTTTGTATAGGCATGTATATTAGAATATTGTTGGTATTGATGCAATCATCATTTTGATATATAGATTATGGTCATTGGTTCGAAGGTCAAGGTCACAGATGCGAGTAGCAAGTTTCATTAATATCTAAATATCCACATCAGAGTTATTGCTCCTTAAATGTAGTATTTATTGTTTTTGTGCTGTTAACGGCCCAGGTGAGCGGTACAGGCCCTATTGAGCCTCTTGTTCAATATGCACTCTGAGTAATTAAGCTTTATATTTTAATAAACCAACTACTCGACATGTATTTACAAAACGTATTTATAGTCTCTAGAATCAAACTAGAGAGCATAAGAAATCTGGTGTTGATTTTTGTGACACGCTAATTTTTTCGGATTTATAATAAAACGGGCATCTGATTGGCAAGTGGTTTTATCTTTGTCTAAACCCACATCAATTACACACATAACAATTAATATGATAAGTGCTATTCAGTTGAAACATTAACATCAACATTACTACAGCATTATATATACAATTCAGAAGAAGGAATTCATAAACTACCAGTAAATTCATATTGCAATGGATTTGAGTGGAGGTCGAGGCCTAAAATCGTCACTAGTACCCGTGTAATATATCATTTGTTTCTGCATTTTATTTGTTATCTTTCGAAATTAGATTAGAACCCTCTGCCATTAGCATGTTTATATAGCACTTGTTACATAAATAGCATTAATATTATTTTTTAAACCTTAAATACACTGTGGAAATCCACGTGTGTAACGTAATTTGTCAGTTTTTACTTTCCTTTAAGATTGTAAATTGGACATGAATAAGTATGTTTGTTTTTAATTAGATATACAACACATCAATTATAGACCCAATGATCTCGCTTCGTTCAATTCGACCCTCCCTAAATACTCATACAACCATCATTACAGACTGAAAATCTTCACAAAGTTAAATTGTGAAAACACCATTATGCTCAAGTTGAGTGTTTTTCAGCTAAAATATTGTTTTAATCTTAAAAATATAATTTTCACAATTTTTATTTTATTTTCTTTAAAAATACCAATTATTAAAAAATTCTAATTAGTAATTTAACACTTTTTACAATAAAAAAAAATGAATTACAAAATTTAAATGATTGTATATGTATGTTTGACAGTGCAATAATGTCATGCTATTTAACTTTTTTGTTATCAACTATACTTGATATTTATTCTCAACAAAAATCTTCTATATGTAATAATTACAAAGAATAATTAGGTGAATAAGGAAGAAATTACTTACATTGAAATCACTCCTAATCAGATAAACAGTTCATTGATATAATATGTTACGATGATTACGATAAATGCTGTTATAATAATTACTAAATCTGTTTAAATTTTGATTTGCAGCGCTAGACGGTCGTTTTGGGATAAAATTCTTCATCAAAGCTCAGGCCAAAATTGGGAAATATATGAAAAAAATTATATTTAATAAGCATTTTCGACACATCCTTTTCAATCTTTTACGGAATTTAACTGCAAAAATATTAAATATAAGAAGAAGCTTATGGCTAACAAGAAAACATTAAGTTTCAATACCATGGGTGATTTTTTTTTTATCGTGGGACCCAATTTTCATGGAGTATAAAGTAAAACACGTGGACTTTCCACTTTCCGTGAAACCAAAGTATCCACGACCATACACACAACACACGTACAGCGGTATTACTATGCCCTCCTCACCCCTGAGGGCGGGGGATACTACTTGGCATTTTGAAACATAGAAAGAGCATGGTGATGTTTGTCAAAACAGGTTGATATAGATTTCTTGAACAATTAAGCTAATGCAATTTATAAAATATATTATAATTGGTATAATTATTTTACATTCTTTTGTAAGGTTGTTTGCTTCGAATATGGTAAGTGTAATAACGATATCGGTGTATCGCCATTATCAATAATCATTCTTAAATATGAATTAAAAGAATAAAACCAATTGTGTACCAATGCTTTTTAAAAACACCAATAATAACAAAATTCTAATTAGTAATTTAACACTTTTTACAATAAAAGAAAATTGAAGTACAAAATTTAAATGTTTGTATATGTATGTTTAACAGTGCAATAATGCCATGGTATTTAACATTTTCATATACAGTTCATTGTATATATAATATGATACGATGATAACGATAAATGCTGTTACAATAATTACTAAATCTTTTAACTTTGCAACACTAGACGGTCGTTTCAGAATAAATATCTTCATCATAGCTCAGGCCAAAATTGGGAAATATATATAAAAAATAACATTTGATTACTATTATCGACACATCCTTTTCAATTTTTTAACAAAATTTAACTGCAAAATTATTTAAATGAAAATAAGCTTATGGCTAACAAGAAAACAAGTTTCATTATAGTGGTTGGTTTTATTTTCGTGAGGCCCCATTTTCATGTAGTCGTTTAACAATAATATTTAAGTTAAACACGTGAACTTTCCACTTTCCGCGAAAACAAATTATCCACGAACATACTCACAAACACACGTACAGCTGTATTACTATGTCCCCTCTCGCCCTGAGGGCGGGGAATAATGATCAGCATTTTGAAACATGGAAAAAGCATGGTGATGTTACTGCAAAAAACATGTAATGTAAAAAGAAGCTTATGGCTAACAAGAAAACAATAAGTTTCAATACTATGGATGGTTTTATTTTCTTGGGAACTAATGGTCGTGGAGTCGTTAAACAATAATATTTCATCGGATCGTAAATTTGTGGTTTTACTGGCATGTCAAAAGTAAGTGTTAGTTACGCTAGATCTAAATGCAATTAAATATGGTGCATGTCCATGAGCTAACATGTCTTTTTCAATTGTTGTTTATATTTCGTGATGGTCGTAAATTCATGGTTCAGACTGTCCACTAAAACCACGAACATTGATCCCAAATAAAAAAATTAATGATTTCACAGTAACTAACTATCAACTGATTTATTTTTATGTATGTTAGTTCTGACTAAATTTCTACGAGCCAATTTGCGCACTTTACAAGAAACAGATGTAGTAAATGGTCCACAGCTTTGTAGGAACAATCTTGAATATAACAATGTTGTTTCATACCATTATTGACATAACATCAAGAAACATTAATGGTGGCATGTTTACAATGGTATTGTTACTACATGTTATACGAAGATTCGTCCGGAGCACCTGGTCTCACTTCCTCATTAGACGTTCACCTGCTTACTTCAATTGTCAATTTTTAAATAAAAAAAATCAAATCCATGGCCAAATTACAGTCTAAAATCAAAGTAAAAACTTGAAAACGAAGATAAATGCGTGAACTATCAACTTTCCGTGAAACCAAATTATCCACGAACACACAGACAAACAAATACACGTACAGTGGTATTACTATATCTTCCTCACCCCTGACGGCGGGGGATAATAATTTGCATTTTAAAATAAGTTAATGGCATGTTGATGTTAGTCAAAACAGGTTGATATAGAATAATTTAACACTTTCGGCGATAGAATATAAAAGAATATATTGTAATTGGTATAATTATTTTACAACGTTCGTGTGTAAGGTTGATTGCGTTGAATATGTAAAGTGTAATAATGATATCGATTTATGTATAGCCATTATCAATAATTATTCTAAAATATGAATTAAAAAGAATGGAACAAAGCAGGTGTTTTAAAAACGGCTTTACATACACAGTGTTGTTATATTAAATTATAGTACAATTATTGTTAAAGATACGAAGGACACCTAAACATTTATAAATGTTAAATACATGCTTTCAGTTAGGCATTTCTGTGTCATTTCCAAGTCTCAGTGTTTGTGAACCATTATCACGGCTTGTTTTCCGCTTAGATCCGGGCAGTAAATCAAACTTTGAATTGACGTTATGTATCAGTCTCTAAACAACTTCAAAATGCAAAAAAAAACAACTACAACAAATTACCACGAGAGAATATTCTAAATATTGCAAAATTATTTTAACTAAACTTCTGATTTAACTTAAGTTATTCAGAAATCGCAATTTTACATATTTATTTAAAAAGCTTCCAAATATTGACCTTGTTTAAAGACATGGGGCAATATCCACAAAACTAACAATGTTTATTACTTTGGTCCCAGTAAAATGAACTATATGTAATTGGTTAGATCTGCAAATAGAGAGAGAGAGAGAGAGAGAGAAGGTGAACAAAACTATTTTACACTGATTAACTTATATATGACAGTGAGCAGCTTAACATGGAATAATTTGGATATTGTAGCTGATAGAATAGAAGGAAATGATTATTTTGTAAGTGGCGTAATTATTTTAAAACGTTCTTGCGCAAGGTTGTTTGCGTCGAATAAGTAAAGTGTGTCGTGTAATAATGTTATCAGTGTATCGCTAATATCAATAATAATTCTCTAAAATACTGTTAGATTAGAATAGGAAAAATAGATGTTTTAAGAAAGATTTTACATGGAAAAACGTATAATGTTTAACAAAATATAATACCATTATTGTCAAAAGAGTGGGGACCCTAATCATCCATTTATAAATGCTAAATACGTGCTTTCAGCTAGGCATTAAGGTGTCATTTCCAAGTATCCACGTTTTTTAAGCACTGTCGTTGCTTGTTCCCGGCTTAGAACGGGACAGTTAATCAAACTTTACATAGAAGTTATGTATACGTCTGTAAACAACTTTACAATGCAAAAAGATAGAGAGAATACTCTTAATGTAACAAATATATTTAACTATAATTCTGATTTTACTTCAAAGTTATTCAAAAACCGCAATTTTACATATTTATTTAATAGCTTCCAAATATTGACCTTGTTTAAAGACATGGGGCAATATCCACAAACTAACAATGTTTATTATTTTAGGCCTAGTAAAATTAGTAAAATGAACTGCATGTTATCGATCAGACATGCAAGTGTTTTTAACAGAGAATAAGAGAGAGGGGACAGACAGACAGACAGACAGAGAGAGAGAGAGAGCGAGCTTAAGGTGAGCAAAATTATTTTACATCGACAAACTTTCTTTGCCCGAAAAAAATGTAAGAAGACGGCATAACTTTCCATACTTGTATAGACGTTTTCATTGAATAAATGGGAGATTAGATAACAGAATTAAAACAAAATAATTTATATTGTAAGTGGTTAAATTATTTTAAAAAACATTTTTGTGTAAGGTTGATTACTTCGAATACGGTATGTAAAAAGTTGTGCCATGGAATAATGATAGTGTATCAATAATAATACTCGAAATATTAACTGATAGAATAGAAGAAAGCAAATGTTTTGCATACAAAATGTGTACGGTTAAACAAATTATAATACAGCAATGAATGTCAGATATACATGCAAAAACGAGCAGTAAATACCACTGTGTTAATGTTTTATAGCATAATATAAAAAACAAACATCAATTTATGTTTAATTTAAAATCCAAAAGCAAAGTAAAAACTATGAAACTGAAAAAATAGGTAAAACACGTGACTTGACACCAGGGAAGTGAGGCCAAAAGATGAGGTATTCAGAACTATCATCCATCACAGAACTTTGTCATGAGATGAGAATTTTAATAGCAGATTATTACTTTGCTCTCAGTGTGTATGCATGTGTGTATGTATGTGTTTCTCTTGTAGTTAGAATTCAAAACCACATATATTTACCCATGTCCAAATTACAATCCCAAAGCAAAGTAAAAACTTTGAAACTAAGAAATTAGGTCAAAAGCATGAACTTCCACCACGGAAGTGAACCCGGTTGCCCCAGAAGGGTAAGCACCCCCTGTTTACTTAGCTATACTCACCTCGTGTGTAATTAAAATTGAGAGTGAAAGGGACTTGGAACTACGTGACGTAAAATATAACCAGGCCAATCCTGGACAGGGACATTATACAATACTGTAAGTACAGTCATAAAACATTTTGAGGGCCCTGATAAATCTAATCTTGCAATATCCCTGGGTCAACAATTGTAAGCAACTTGCTTCGTTGTATAAAGGTTCCGTGATTGGAACATGCTCTACCATAACGTATTCATTGTAAAACACGTAAACCATTAGCGGGAGAAGCATGTATAGGAAAGGAAAGTTGACATTTTAAAAATTAAAGTCTTTGTCAGTCAGATTCAAATGTAGCCTATCGTAGGCGTCATAATTGAAATATAAGTCTGAATATGAACGAATATGCAGAACTGAACGAATCAGTCGTACCTTTTTTCAAGTTCACTAGGATAAATGGCATTTGCGTAGTCTCCAAAATCTAGGATTGGTAAGCGATAGAAAACCATCTATATATCTGTATGTGGAGTTGAATTATTTGACGGTCAGATTTAACAAGGATCTGCACAAATTCTGCTTCGTACGAATGAAGAAACAAATCAGTCAGCAATGGAGCACAGTGTGTGTCTATTGTTATACCGATTGATTGCTGAAAAGTTATATTACTAAACACATGTCTATCAAGAACGCAAACATTAAGGATATCATTAATTTCCCTACCATACACGGCTACACTTTCCTTGGGAAAGTCCACGTGTTTAATTTAATTTGTTTCAAAGTTTTTACTCTTTTGGCATTATAATTTGGACATGGAATAGTTTGTTTGTCTTATATTTAACCGTCCAGAAATTATGTATTATAGTGCTATAATTTCAATTGTTGTGCATTTGAATTGCACGCATTAGCTCATTCTGATTAGTTTGAATGGCACGACATTGAAAGTGATAGCATAAAAATGTCATTTATGATAGCTGGGTGTTTGTATTTACATTGTTTTTTTTTTTAAAAAAACTTTTCTGTTTAACACTAATAATGTGGTGTCGATAGCAATACACATGCTCAGTCGCTGGAATAATCAGATAGAGAAGACGCACGTCTAATCACAAGCAAAAACTGGCAAGGCAAGTGATAACAATAGTATTTATTGTTCAAATAAATTACATTTTCTCAAAAACATTTTATAGAACAAAACGAGTATCAGATGCGAAATATACGAAAGTAACAAAAAACAAGAGTACAAAAAAGAACGACAATCAGAACAATAAATCCTCAATGTTTACTAATCGAAAAAGTACACAGCTAATTAATTTTTTCGGAAGAAAGTGCAAAAAAAACCCAAAATATACATATGATATAAAACATATAATATCTTTTAAATAATGACACCAGTGTATCAAAATTCAGAATAATTAATTTTACAATTTAATGATTAATTATTTAATGATAAAAATATTTCAAAGTTAATGTATTGGAAAACGTTGTAGTGTAAAATATAACCTTTTAAAATCAAAGGACGAATGTTTTTATGTACTAAATGCGTGTTATAATGATATGCCAGCTTAAAAGGATTAACGATAATTAATTCTGTAATATAAAGCTATATATATAATGAAAAGAAGAACACACAAATGTAAAGACATGTCGAACATTTCACACTTTGCTAACGAAAAGGAGATGAAAGTCCGCTGTCGAGTGACAAAAATATGGACAGCTAGTGGCCAAAATGCTGTCTATAGAAATAAAGCATCTGCCACAAAGATGCAGAGATAAAGGTAAGGAGAGGACGAGAGAAGCTGCTGATTCAGCATTGATTCAGTAGTTTAGTGTTAAACTTTCGATAGGTCTGTACTGCTCCAATGACTTGTTTGTTAATATGTTGTTAGTCTATATAAGAGTAATCAATATAAATAGTTAATCATTTAATTGTAGTTGCCACATCTATTGATCTGGTGATTTGATAAAGAGATTTCAATTATGAACTCGAGTTTCTCTTAACGAGATAATCCTACCTTTATAAAATGTATATCGAAATTTATATATATATATATATATATACATAGGTAGCTCTTTGCTTTATGTTTTGAAAATGACTGGTTTTGACTTTACAATTTTCATGATATAGAATGCAATGGATTGTGCCCATATTCATCTTTTTCTCATACAAATAACTTCTTTAAAATATGCAAAACATTTGCTGCTGCAAATCTTTTGAACGAAACGGGTTGTAACCATATTCACATTTTTCTTCAGATAGGTAAAGTTGGCTACTAGTGACTAACTTTTTTCTACAAGTAGCCAGTTACTAGTAGCCAACTTTTCTTCTACAAGTAGTCAGTTACTAGTAGCTAACTGCCAGTTACTAGTAGCCAACTTTTCTTCTACAAGTAGCCAGTTACTAGTTTCTTACTTTTCTTCTACAAGAAGCCACTTACTAGTAGCTAACGTTTCTCTCACAAGTAACTGGCTACTAGTAGCTAACTTTTCTCCTACAAGTAGCCAGTTATTAGTAGCTAACTTTTCTCTCACAAGTAGCCAGTTACTAGTGGCTAACTGCCAGTTACTAGTAGCTAACTTTACCTATATTTTTTCTTCATAGACATTACTTCTTTTAAGTAACCAAATCCAAATGTCCACTATTTTCTCTTTTAGATGACGCGTCCCTTTTGTGTACACATTGTATTCTGCATTGACATTCCTTCAATAATTTCAAGATCCTATTTTGCTATTCCTAGCCATTTTAATTTTGATCAGTTTTTACACTTTCTATAATATCTCTAGACAATATTATTATTCTTATTGATAGATAATCGCTTCGGTGTCCAATATAACGTTCCTACTGTCACGAAAGTTTCTAGAGATATCAACAAGTGCTGGTTACTGATACAATGTAATGTACATTAGTCAATTATATTAGCATTATCATGGCTTAATGTTCTTTCAAATTGTATATTTCCTAAAGAATGGATCCAAAATATTCTTCTTCTTCTTTTCTTCCACTAAGGAACTGGACCTTCCATGGACCTTCATGGAGAGTTACAAATTCCACTGTTACAACTCGAGCAGTAAACATGTTGACATGTACAACTATAAAACTAAACTTTACTATTGGAGTTTCAGTCCACATCGATATCTCGGGTGCTAAAACTATCAATATACATGTAAAGTAAAGGGATAAACTTTCTCAAAAACATCAACATTGTATCCATCTCAATTTCCTCCAAAAAAAGAGTTTCCTCGAATGAAACAAAACTTCAACATATAGACTTAATACTGTCCAAAAAGAAATAAAGCCTTCGAAGTAGAAGATCTCCAAAAGACATTTAGATTTTTAAAAAGAAAACTCTAACAGACAAAACTCTAATATACAAAAAGTCTTCAAAAAGATAAGCTTTCCAAATAGACGAACTACCGGTATTACAGACATAACGGATAGAATAACCAAAACAGAGACAATGCCCTATAAAACGACATCTAGAAATAAAAGTAATCAATTCCAAATGAAAGAACTGTAACAAACATAAAGCCTTTCAAGAATAAAAGTTCCAACAAGCATAACGTCCTCCAAATAATAGGGATCCATCAGACATAACGCATATAGGAACCCAAACAGAGACAATGTCCTAAAAGATCTCAAACAAACGAAATCGACATCTGTATCTAGGAAATAAAGTAATGTATCAATTTCCAAATAGAGAAACTCTAATAGACACAAAGCCTTCCATATAGAAGGAACCAACAGACATAACGAAAATATAAGAACCCAAACAGAGACAATGTCTTAAAAGATCTCAAACAAACGAAATCGACATCTGTATCTAGGAAATAAAGTAATGTATCAATTTCCAAATAGAGAAACTCTAATAGACACAAAGCCTTCCATATAAAGGAACCAACAGACATAACGAAAATATAAGAACCCAAACAGAGACAATGTCTTAAAAGATCTCCAACGAACGAAATCGGCATCGTGATCTAGAAAATAACGTAATCAATTTCCAAATAGAAGAACTCTAACAGACACGAAGCCTTCCATTTAGAAGGAACCAACAGACATAACGCCCTCGTCCTCTAAATAGAAGAACTCTAACAGACAAAATGCTATCTAAACTAGAGTTTGTAACTGGGATACCAGTTACGTATGATTCCCCACCATCCATAAATAATTTATGTCATATATCTGGTGAAAAGACCCTAGCAGGGTTAGCGCTGGGTTGGAAAAGTCTGTCGCCAAGGAAATCGCCAGTTGTAAAATTTTGTTGCCAATTTCATTACTGTGTTGCCAAAAAGGTTCTTTTTTGACACATACAATATTTGACGTAATACACTAGTCGATCGCGAGTCGGGTACCTGCATGTGCAGGTAGTCTTACATCAAAGTTACGGCCCTTCATATATGAATTACAAGATTGAATAAAACAATAAATGAACAAGAGATGTTGTTGTTTAGTTAATAATCAACAGGTAAATTTTGTGATTTTCACGTCACATGCGTTTTAAATGTTGTGTATATATTGCCTTGATGAACGGTTACATTCTAAAGGCAGTTGTGTATGAAGTACATTTGTACCGCGCCGACCTGGTAAACTAAAAAAAACATACCTTGATTACTGTTTTAAATTTCTTTGAAAGTCAAAGTAGATTTGAATTAAAGTTTTCGGTTGAGAAAAATCGTACATTGGAAGGCCTTCTCGGCATAGGAAGTGACGTTTTCAATGAATTTCATTGAATAAGAAAACTCGTAGAACCCCTCTCATGCCTCTGATTCGGCGTCGCCGCGTGTTACAATGAATGAACACGTATGGGAGGGTTTGCGCTGGACATCGCCAACGTCGCCAATTGCGATTTTTTTCTTTAACTGGCGACAATAAACGGCGTTTTGCGATTTTTCTGGCCACAAGTTTTCAAAGTTCACCGGTATCTTGGTCACCAGTAATTAACAGGTGATAACACATTGATCGACGAGTGTCACTGAATAAACACACTAATTAATGACTGGTCTTGAAGAATGAGTTGATTAAGATCGTCGTCTTAGGTGTGAATGTAAGACCTTCTAATTATGGGCAGGTAATATGGGAGCGTGTCGACATTGCCTGAGGATATACCCAGGTGTCCTCCCGATTTCGTCAGACAGTATAAACACCGATGGACTCGGAATTATTGTAAAATCCAAAATAAAATATAATAAAAGTTACCCTTTGTGATGTTTATTTTTTTTTTTTTAAGTTTATTGATTAATAATCGTGATTCAATGCGCAATACACATCGTAGGAGGCCATCTGTTTGTATTTTAATTACGCTACTTATATCGGTTAAAGTCGACTCTCGTTAATTCGAAATCGGTTGAATCGAAATTTAGCTTTAATCGAAATGATACAAATGGTCCCATCAGATCGCTATGTATTTCTATGTAAATTTGTTTGTTAATTCGATGTGCCGAATTTGAAGCGAATTTTCAGTCCAAATTACGAAATATTACGAAAATTTCAATGTTTGAATCGAAGTGAATTTACAGGCCAAAATACGAAATATTACGAAAATTCCCATGTTTTAATCGAAATGAACTTTCAGTCCAAATTACGAAAATTACAATGTTTAAATCGAATAAAAAATACACAAAAATATTTTATCTTAAACTTGAACAATACCTGAAATAATTGTCCATCTCTTATTTGAAAAGTGTTAATAATAACAGAGTGACGGCTTACTCGGAAGATTCATTTCCGACTAAAACCGGTCATTAGGAAAGTGTCAGTCAGCAAAAGGAGAAATTTCATTGGTGTAAACTTAAAAAAGTGGGCAGTCTTCTACTTCCACAGTCAGTGATTAACAGAATACCCCCAAGCCATTTGATCTATCAAGGCAAATTATATATACCATTCAGCTCATTGTGTAAGGTTTTAATTACAGGCGTGTGACGTGACAAGCTGTGGTTTAAAAATCGCCAAGTTTTTGACGGTCACTAATCGGATTAATTCATAGGTGAAAGCATCAGCTTATGTCCATTCAGAATTGGTTTCCCCGGGTATTTAACTACGTATTTAATTACACAATTTACACCCACCCACCCACCTTCAAGAAAATGAAAATGAACACGTCTTGATTATCTACACAGACAACAGATTATTTGTAGCAATTTTTATCTAAATCCATCAAGCCGTTCCCGAGATATGCATCAGCGTATGGTCTTGAGAGAAGAATAATAATAAGAAGAAGAAGAATAATAATAAGAAGAAACAGAACGAAAACAATATGATTCCCCACCTTCGGTGGTGGGGAATCATAATAATAAGGACCAAATAGACATAACGCATATAGGAACCCAAACAGAGACAATGTCCTAAAAGATCTCAAACAAACGGAATCGACAACTGTATCTAGGAAGTTACAAAATTAATTTGTTTTGTTTTAAACAACGGCTTTTGTTAATCCAGCATCAGTAAAATATCAATTTGTGTTCAGTTAAATTGTGAAACCTGATAGACAAATCGATACAATGAAATCATACAAGCTGTTGCCTTACAATTTTAACATTTATCTATGTAAACAGTTGATAATTGAATACAAGGCGTAATACAATAATACAAACAGTATTCTTCAATCAAGATCTTTTTGACATTCAGTTATCAACAACGGTTTCTTATGGCATTCCGGTTTCCTCCACTTTTCCAGAATTTTCTGAATATTAGTGCAAAATTTGAGTTTGGAGTTTAACATCATTACTCCACTTTAAATTAAATAAATATCACATAACTGTGAGTAGTAACAAAGCTATGATACACCAATCAAATAATAGAGGTTAAAATACAGCCCAAACTGTCTTAAACGCCACTTCTATATAAGGACCATCTGCTTATAAAGGCCAGAAAAATTGAATCTTAATTGTTCTTTGTTAATATTATTAGGATCGCCTGCCAATATAGGCTAAATATACTGGTTTCCTTGGGTGAGCTTTATAGACAAGTAGTTTGACTGAACATTTTTCCGAATGAACAAGTATATTTTTCCTCAACGAAATATGAATACTTAATTTCGTACAAAATTAATTTTAATCATAGTTGCCATGTGGTAATTCGTTTCATAAAAATAACTACATATTATACCAAATTAATTCCATGGCACTGGACGACCGTTTCGGAAAATAATTCCTCATCAGTAGTGCTAGGACAAAAATTGTGAAACCAACATTTTTTCAAGATATTGAAAAATAAAAATAAGATAAATAAAAAAATCACATGCTCTGTTTTTCTGTACAATATATTATCACATTTAGCTTTAGAATCACCTCGTCTTCTCCATCACTAGTAAGAACAGGCATTTATATTCGTTGTGTAACACCGAATTTGAAACTTGAGTAAAAACCGGTGTGTGTGTGTGTGTGTGTGTGTGTGAAATGAAAACAAAATCCCCATTGTTTCTAATATGAAAATACCTTGAAACGTTGAAACTTCATTAAGACTTTTGTCATATATAAAAAATTAAACAAAAAGGTATATGACACTACATAAAGATCCGATGAGGCAGTAGAAATCCGACGAACTTATTTACAACGAAGTAACTATGTGTACCTATTTTCTATTTTAAGCTTAGATAAATGGGACATTCCGCATTTCAATAAAATCACAGAATTTGACTGACAAAAATATCCATCACAGGTATCAAACGCTTTTGACGGCCGCAATTCCAAAGCTGATAAGCCAAGTCTATTGCAAAACTTCATAAAAGAGCGATAAACAGCCATATGATACTAGTGTTTTCCATCCATGTACACTGCTCGGTATACGTACTGATGTGGAGAGATCGGCATTGAAATACGCCTGAGCCAACATATCCAAAAACGTACACTCCCTTTCATCAGACCCTGCAAGGCTCGATTCCGATGACGTCATTAACATTTGTGGTAGCGTTAATATGGTGTCTGTCAGGCTTGGGTATGTTTGTGTAGTTTCCTCCTGAAAAAAGATGAATGGTGAATAATAATAATAATAATAATAATAATACGGTCAATACACCCAAGGAAACCACAAAAAGTGTCATTTATTGGCAGGTGTCCCTTATTTACAGGTTCAATATAATATAAGTAAAGAGAAATTTGGATAAAAAATTCATTGGCCTTCAAAAGCAGGTGGTCCATATATATAGAGCTCACTTTTAAGGCGGAAAAAAAGGGAATAATAATAACAATTCAAATGGTTAATCTCGAATTGCTTAATGATTTGTGCAATTTGTGACATTTTTGTCTTGTTCGACTGCCGTATCCGTATTGTGTCCTGTTTTGGTTGCGTTAGCTGTGGCCATGAGCATGTTTTAGCTGCATATTTGTCTTTCTATTCTATATCAGCGTTTATAACATTTTCCCTAACAAAGTGTCATATCTTATCAATTGATACAATTATTTGTGAACAGTAACAATACGTGAAAATATCTTAACTAGGGTCTAACATTAGATTAATTACACGTCGTGCCACTACGGTAGTTCAGCTGTTAGAGTCCTCGCTTTGTAAGTTCGTGGCTTCGAGCCCCGAGTTTTTACTAAGACTTGAAAAACGTATTGACTCTTCTTAGGTCAAGCACACGTCATTTGGAAACAAAGGTCACGGGGCCCTTCGGAAGAGACTTTAAAAACCAATGCCCGTATCACGGCAGGCGTGGTGGGTTAAAGAACCCTCCCTGCACACTGCCCTTCCAACTTTGAAAAGATAAAAATTTCTGTCACTTCACCAGTAACTGCTAACATCAATATAAGTGAAATATTCTTGATTAGACGTAAAACTCCATTCAATCAATCAATCAATCATTTGATCACTCAAATGAATATTGCTTACCCTTCTTCCACGAATGATTTTCTGCAACTGTCGAGCCGCATCGGAAGCCACTCGATTCTTCAGAGACCATCTGCAAAGGTTCATTGCCTTCATAGAGTAGTTACAATCAGGCATGGGACATGTGAAAATCCCGCCTTCTCCTCTCCGATGGCTAAGCGGGTTACTGTTATGGAATTCCCTGGTGGCTGCGTCTCGCAAATGAAGAAGGCAGCTGCCACAAAAGGTATGGCCACAAGGTAGAATTCTGGGTTTCTTAAACAAGTCATGACAAATGTAACACTGTAAAAACGTTTGCCAACCACCGGTATCGTCTAAGCCAGCTGAAGAATTACTGGAACAATCCGTAGATGTATCTAACGAAGTCATATTCTCCATCTTAGATTTCGATCTTGTTATGACACAACACCTTGATAAGTTTTCTGTTTACCTTGATCAGCTGGGTATGTATGTGTATATAAAGCCTGTTTATATATATAAATGGTTTTTGTCAGTGATGTAGATATATAGGCAAACAACATTGACCTGTCTGCTTGACCTTTTATTAGAAATCTTCATATACGATGATAAAGCTAATACATAAAGTAGTGCTAGGATTCACAGTTAATGCATAAATAATGATTTTCTTCATGATGAAGACGGAATGCTCACATATGTTCCCTATACATATGTGTACTGTTACATAATAAATTTTAAAATGAAAGGTCAGTCGGGCAGGTCAATGTTGATTGCCTATACAATATATCTTCCCACACATACACTGATCAATACCAAGCTGCATCAATAATTTGTATCCTGATTAAATAAATGATATTGCTCAGAAACATGTATATATGTCTATGAGTACATTGCGTCAAGTTTGATCTGGCCGTTTGACCTTTCATTTGAATAATAGATTGTGCTAATAGACCGTGTGATTCAGGTAAGACAGCATGTTTCATCATTATTATAAACAGCCCATACCCAGTTATAATATCATCTATCCTTATACCTTATACCAGTATATCAACTTTATAAAGCCTCAATCACACAATGGACATGTGTTTTTGAATATTCAAATTAAAGGTCAAACGGCCAGGTCAAACTTGACGCGCCATTCTAGTAGATTATTGCCCCTCTGTCTCTCGTAAAATAACTAAATCCAACTTACTCCGATGAGACAAAACTCAGATAATTATAATTAACACTAATATAAGATTGATTATTGGAAATCGCGGGATAAAACACTATATTCAGTTACGTATTCGCATAGCTGTCAAGGGTGATTTGAAGAGAAGAGTGAGAGATGTGCCATCACTCTAGGGGGGTCCGGGGGCATGCTCCCCCGGAAAAATTTTAAAAATCAAAGTAAGAATATGCAATTTCCTGCATTCTTAGAACAAAACTAAACATTTAAAATCTCAGAAATTTTTCATAAAATATGTACTCACAACATGATCAAATACAATTTTTGGATTTAGACTTTTATCTGGTGACAAGATAGTGCATTGTTGTTGTTGAATCTTATGAAAATTCATGTGCTATTTTTTTAATTATTAAATATTTACATTGTAAATTGTAGTTGCATTGTTTTTAATGTAAAACTGAATATCTGAAATTGCTGACTGTTTAACTGGATATATACGCATCCATTCAGTGTCAAATTTAGTTTTATAAATGGCAGCACCAGTAAATTTCTCTGTTTTCTTGTGACTTGGTGATTCGTCACCGCTAGCAGCCTTCCGTTTATCAGTGAAAAACTTGTGAAAGGTAAAATACAGAAAAGAAATCGGATTGCCGAAGGTCCGGAAATCGTCAAATAGAAAATCGTGATTCTTCTACATTTTTTGAAAGATCAGTTAAAAGTTAAAAAAAAGTTTGAATAATAATCAATATATCGGCAGTTATCGTTAATAATTTGTATGAAATTTTGAACAAAAGGGCATTTTACAAATAAGCGTGAGAAAGTGAGTAGTGTGCGTGTGAGCGTGATTAAATAACAAAATGCGTGACTCTCACGCGCAATGCGTGAGACTTGACAGGTATGTATTCGTGTGTGTTCTTTGATTTTTCTTAGATAAACATTCCTTAAGTCAATATTTGGCATTCATATGGCGGGATGTATGTTTTATTTATTTACTTATGCACTGGACACTAACAAGATTTATGGACTGGTCGAGGGCGAGGACTTTGATATGGTCCGAGCCACAGACGATGGTCATATCAAAACGACGGTCCATATATATATCCTGGCCCGAGGACAGTCCATAAATCTTGATAGTGGCCTGTTCTATAGATTTATTTTTCTCTAACATTTTATTGTTTCAATGAGGATTGTCTCCCAGTTTCACATTGTTTCCCCTTGTTTAAGATCTGTCATACTAGGCTTTCAGACATTAAACGTTATATCTCTAGTTGTCAAACTGTTCAATAGCTGATGAAAGTTAACCCTTAACTAAAAGCAGAATTGGCGAAAGATATCTGATTCGTTTTTAGTAACGGTTTCACTCTAATTCAGCTTTGTGCAACTATGGGCAAAATCAATGAATTATTACTGAATTAATTATTTTAAACCAAATTTTTTCATGTTTATAAAGTATATCCATTTATTTTATCTGTTCAACAATTTTTTTCAATTGTGTGATATTGAATACAAGAATCAAACATTGGCAAAACAGCCAAGTTTTCAACAACTGTGTGTGAAAGTTGTTTGTCGATAAGCGTGGTTAGGTAAGGTGCAGGCTTGTTGAAAGTTTAACACTAAGCTAACAAATCTGTGACAATTCCGCAGATCATATCGGCCCACGTTAGATATGTCTCGACGGTTTTATGAAAGCTGCTTAAACCACTCAGTCACACCTAGCCCTTGCTCTATACTACTTGAGGGATGCCTCAATATATTCTTTAAAGATCTGCAACATATACTTTCTCTTTGTAAGAATACTGTAAAGGAGGGGTTTTCACGTGGGTAATATTTTCGCTTATTTCGCGCTTAAGAAATTACCGCGAAAATTTTACCCACGTGAAAATATCTACCACAAAAGTTAATATATCATTATATATAGTATATACACCTACTTATATTGGTTACACGAAAATTACACCCACGCGAAATGCGAGATTTTAGGAATCGCGAAATTTTCACCCCGCGAAATTAATCCCCTTTACAGTAATATTCAGATATTGAAAAATAAAAAAAGAGAATCTGGAAACTATTTGAGTGTTTGTATTACAAAAATAAATAAATAAATAATGTACATGTAATTATAAAAATGAATGAAACATGATTCTATAATAAATACAAAATAAATAGATATTTTAAATATACTATTACGGACCAGATATTTTGAAAACTATAAGCTTTAATCATTCTATTCGCGTCGAACTTTTATAGTATTTTTTAATTTTCTCCATCGGCGCCTAGCATCCGTATCAGACACCGGATATTGCGCTTCGTCGTCAGAATCGACATAATGACCTTGAGAAATCACATTTCTTCTCTCAGTAGCTAGTCTCACATTGTCCTCTCTACTGTAGAGTTTCGTATAAGGGTCAATTTCCGTTAGTGGCCTACTCTTGTGACTCTTGTAAGTATCATGATATCGTTCATGGGGTTCGTAAACATAACTTTCGTGTCGGAGTTCGTCTAAATACGGCATTGCATATATACTATATTCCCCTCTAGAAGCTATCACTTTGATTTTAGTTTTTGGAACTTCCCTATAAACACGTTTAATTTCGTTTATAAGAACTTCCGGTACATCCCGAAATGAAAACTTAGAATCTTTAATTTTCACTGAAGTTAATCTTCCATATTCCACCTTTCCTTCTAATACAAAGTCTGATGGGGCATTGGATTGTTGTAGTTGCTGAAAGTTTCCTCCCCAAACACGACTGAAGTCTGGGTTTGTGGGGTCAATTGGTGTACCATTAGGTCCATAGAAATGATGCACTTCGCCTTTGGCATCAGTGATTCCATTTTGAGCGGCACCGTGTTGTTGTGCATTTGGCATATACTGTTGTTGATTATAACCTGGCAAGTTAGGCATGGCATATCCTCCATAAGGTGGCTGTGTTTGGGGTAACTGCACTGAATCTACATAGGGAACAAAATTGGAGTTATTTGCAACATTGGACCAGTTTCTGTTTAATGGCGGTGCTTGCTGTGGTATAGGCGCCGGAGCTGGCGGTACATACTGTTGCTGTGGGAACGGCGCCGGAGCTGGCGGTACATACTGTTGTTGTGGCAACGGCGCGGGCGATACATACTGTTGCTGGGGAAACTGTCCTGGAGGCATATACTGTTGCTGTGGTGAAGGTGCCGGTGATACATACAAAGGAGCATAAGGTTGTTGCTGAAGTGTCGGATATGCTGGTTGGTTCATCAGAGATGGCTGTTGTGCCGCGTATCCTGGTTGGATATAATTTACCGGAAGTGCTTGTTGCTGAGCATTACTGGCGCTATAGCTCTTCCTTTGTATAGTGACTGCCGGTACCTCTATTAAAGGTCTGTTGCCATATTTACTGGCAACGACAGGTCTAGGGTACTTAGACATACTTGTTACCGCTGATAAATTGATTCATCAAAATAATCCGGACATTGTCTTCTGAATCTGTGCTATGAGCAAATTTCTGAATCAGTTTAATTAGAATGATAAAATATTCCAAATAAAAACACTATCTGTCCTTGGAACACACCAAGGAAAAACGAGAACTTTCGAAGTATCATAAAAAACTATTACCCTAACACTGAAATATATAGACATCAACAGTCACGCACGACATTTTGAAACACTATTACACGTTATTTTGGGCAGAGCAAATGTTTAAAAACACTGCTATCAAACATTAACGTAAGTATATGTGACGGCATAAACTTGTTGCAGAAAGAAATATTAAAACTGGACTGTCTATTGGGTTATTTTAAACACATAGGAATTTAAGACCAGCAGATCCGTATCCGAACCTCTTAAACTAAAATACCCGAGTAACTACAGCGTAAGCCAATACAGAGTAATCCAACACTTTTGTTGATGCGAGTAACTGTAAAAAAATCCAATGCCTGTTGATGCGGTTTACTGCAGAGTAATCCAATATTGATGCGAGTTAATAAACAACAATTCAGTATGTGCTGTATGAGTAACTTTAGAGTAATCCAATGTATTTGTTGAAGCGAGTAACTATAGAATAATCCAATATCTTTGTTGAAGCGAGTAACTATAAAGTAATCCAACATATGGTTAATCCAATGTCTGTTGATGCAGTTTATTACAGAGTTTGTTGTGTAACTGTGGAGTAATCCAATATCTTTGTTGATGTAAGTAACTATAGCGTAATCCAATATAGGGTAATCAATCTCTGTTGATGCAGTTTACTATAGATTTGTTGGTGCGCGTAAATTCGTAACTACAGAGAAATCCAATATCTTTGTTGATGTAAGTAACTATAGCGTAATCCAATATAGGGTAATCCAATCTCTGTTGATGCAGTTTACTATAGATTTGTTGGTGCGCGTAAATTCGTAACTACAGAGAAATCCAATGTCTTTGTTAATGTAAGTAACTATAGCGTAATCCAACTTAGAATAATCCAATACCTTTGTTTATATGAGTAACTATAGCGTAATCCAATTAAGAATAATCCAATACCTTTGTTTATATGAGTAACTATAGCGTAATCCAATTAAGAATAATCCAATACCTTTGGTTATATGAGTAACTATAGCGTAATCTAATTAAGAATAATCCAATACCTTTGTTTATATGAGTAACTATAGCGTAATCTAATTAAGAATAATCCAATACCTTTGGTTATATGAGTAACTATAGCGTAATCTAATTAAGAATAATCCAATACCTTTGTTTATATGAGTAACTATAGCGTAATCCAATGTATTTGTTGATGCCTTAGACATTTACAACAAACATTGTCATTTCAAAATCATAACTAGTATCATTATTCCGTTATTATTTTGTATTTGTGCTTTCTCTCTCTCCTCCTGATGTAAATTTCCATTTTCTGTCATGCCGGTATAATGATGTCAATTGGTTACTCACTACTTTCTTGTTCAGAACGTTTCAGAATGAAGAACACATCTGAACGCAAGTAAAAGCACACAAGGTTATTGGCTTATTTATATGATGACCAAATGTCAGCCAAAAAAAAATCTGGTCGTTGTAGATTCCCATACATAGGCCCAGACAGGATTCAACAAAAATAATGTTCAGATCAGTACTACTTCACACTTGTTCGCTGATTTGTAAATTGTATGTAGGTATATGTGCTACCTTTATCGATCAATATTTAAATTTTTAGTCATCTAATATCTATAAAATGTCCTCATACAGATAAGTTAAATACCAAGATTATTGCTTACTGAATAGTAAACATAATTTCTAACCAAGCAATTTAAAGTCATAATCAATCACCGGGAACATCGGCTCTTAAATCTTCATTTTTCTGTTACTAATGTGGTACAGGGCAAATTATGTTCTTTTTACAGCATTTCTGAAATAAAAAGCATAGTGTGATATGTATTAATAATATTATATTTCAACGTAATGTTTGGTAACTTGGTTCATAATAAATATGTTTAAATTGCCGGATCTAGACAAGTTTATTAATAACGTGTAAACCTAGCTATTCAAATGGGTTCTTCTGGGTTCAGTGAAGACCAGGATGGTTACCATCACAGAATCGGTAATAGATTTAAAAGTTATATGTTGTTATGTTTGAATTATCAATGTTTTCCGTTACCAAGCAACACGACGATAGCTCAGATGGTAGAGTGCTCGTTCCGTATGTGGGAGGTCGTGGGTTCGAATCTCGGCCGAGATCGTCCATCAATTATCATACATGTTTAAAACTCATAATATTATAAACAATTGAAATTCTTTACAAAGTTAAATGATGAAAATCATAGAAAAATTATATTTTCCACACATTTTTATATTTTTCTCCAAAGTTTCAATTAAATCCATGAAAAATTATTTTTTAAAGAAAACCAACTTTAAGGAATTCATTCTTTTAAATAATTAAGTTAAGATATCACGTTCAAGTATTACAAAACCTTTAATATTCTCTGGACATTCCGTTTTCCTTCACAAACCTTGAACTGACCGCCTCGAAATAAGTTAAAGAATCTTGACTGGGGGGGGGGGGTGAAATTGCAATACTCCAGTAAAATGATGGTACTGCTACTTTTGAATGTATTATTTCATAAAAATTCAAAAACAGCACATGACAGTACTAAGGTATAATAAAAAAATATTTGATAAAACTCGTGAAGTTAATGTTAGGATTTTAAATAAAATTTTGCTTAATAGATTAATTTTGAAGTGCATGAAGGGGTTTTATTCATGCACTTGTGGTCCTGTATACCATCGGCAGGTGGTAGAGAAATTAAACACTACATTATATATATAGCATGTATTAACACTAAACATTGCATTAAAAACCTTGTCTGATAAAATACAATAGACTTGTAAAGAAGAAGACACCAAACTTCATAACTTGTATAATTCAACCCAGACGTTGTTTGCATTGTATATGAAGTAATTTGATGACTTTATAAAACTAAATTAAGAATTTTCTTTTATAAATTTTACTTTGTATATGCATTGTGCGTGTAGTTTTTTATCACACAGAGCAAGCTCTATTATAAAACATTTATTGTCCTGGAGAGTTTGTTTTAAGTTGAACAATTTATATTGGTCTCTAAAAAGGGGCAAGTTGTTAAAAAAGTAGGACGAGTTGGTAAAATCGAGAATTTGGGGCGAGTTGACACATAGAAACTGAGTATTACTACTAGTATTGATAATGATATGTAATTAAAGGTTACAGGTGTGTGTGTGTGTGTGTGTGTGTGAAGTGGAGTAATAGTGTTTCACGCCACAGTTAAGATTATTGAAATCGCTTATATCGACGCGGTCAGTTCTGGGATGCTTGAGGAAACCATTGACCTTCGACGTAAACCGAGACTTTAATTACACCACATGGCCACCTTGATTATCTTGTGGATAAGAACCTTATCATGATGTATAACAGCTGTCTCTAGTTTTACAACCATTCTCTAACTCACGACTTCCTAAGTAGGATTTCGTGGGTTTGAACCCCTGCCGGGTCTGACCAAGACTTCGCCAAGTACTCGGTATCTAGAAATGAAGGCCACTGAGTTTTAGGGAGAGACCTTAAACCAATACCCGTATCACAGCTGGCGTGGCACGAGCGCACTGCAAATGTAAAAAAATTCTGCTACTTCGCCAACAGCTGGTGACTTCTCGATACAAGTACAATATTCTTGACTGGGGACTAAATCTCCAATCAATCAATCAATCAATCAATTTATCAATCAATCAATCAATCAATCAATCCATCCATCCATCCATCAATCAATCAACAGCTGAACAATCTCTTAACTAAAATTTTCGTTACCGAAGTTAAATCTGACAACTTTCGACAATATTTTATGAGAATACAAATAGAAATTTTCCACACAAGTTAAAATGTTAAATAGAGTAATCTTAGATACTATGTTGACACCTTGACTTTATAAATATCTTGAAAACTAAGATTAAGATTCAGTCAGATTCAAATGAATAATTTTTTAAATGATTGTGGATCCTGAAAATTGGCGCCAACTATGCCAAGAACATACCTGTTTAACTATATGAAGCTCAACATAGTAAAAATCCCAGGATACATTATCAACACGGAAAACAACAAACAAAACTTTTGAAGAAAACAAACATATATATATATATATATTGAGAATGGTATCATAAATACTTCTTATTTTTGTTTTAAAAATGACCCAAAAATTATAAAAATTAAAACAACCACCCAAACAAACTATGAAATGTTTATAGAAAAATAAAAATAAAAATATATTTTTAAAAGAAAATTCGTGAACATACCTGTTTGTGTCCTACAACGTTAAGTAACATGCGGTGTACAGTAAGTCTATATAAATACACAGTTTGATTGCACTTTTTGCTTATTTCTAAACCAATTCATTATTGATTTGAATACGAAATCAAACAAGCAGAAAGAAAAACCATTGAGTCGTAACTTTTTATATATACATTACAAAGATCTCCATTCATCGAAAGAGAAAGAGTGGAATTTGATTAAATTCTGAACCTTTTTTTTCTTGTTTGTCATAGGTAAGTTATTATCTGTTATCAAATAGAATTCGTGTATTAAATATGAAATATACAACACATACCTGTCGAAAGTTTAACACTGAGTTTACAAACATGAAATCGACACCTGTCTTCCAATTGGTGGAAATTGAAAAATCCAGTGGCCGAAAAAACTGCTGAGGGATCGATGACAGTTGCTGAAATACATGAAGCTAACGATGGACCGAGATGAGCAGGTGACTCGGCACCAATCCGTTGGCTTAGTGTTAAACTTTCGTCGGGCCAGTATTGTAATATGATCTATTAGTTGATATGTGTATGGTAGAAAATTAGTATTTGATTTGAAATATGAATTATGACAGTTTTTAAATTTTGTGAAATAAATTTGAAATGTATTACGATCCGTTTTTTATGTTGAATTTGAAATGCATTAAAACGTACATGTCATTAATGGTTTATCACTTCAACCGTGAATTTCCTTAGAATTCGGTGAAATTTAATGACAATACTAATTGTCTGCTCAAACTTAATAATAGTTATAACAAACAGGAGATGACCTAGTGGTTTTTTAATTGTCCTGAAGGTTGGTTAAAGTGATCAATTTAATTTAGCATGAAATAACGCCCCTCCTTTTTCATAACCCAGGCTTGTCTATAAAGTGCTTAATGTTATATTCCATTCCCTGGCCTAATAACACATTTATAATTTTTTATGTGACGAAGTTTTCCGCTTCGAACTGGTCTCTGCCGGTTCAACTACTGTACAGTTTCAGAAACGCAGCTTCTATTCCATGTTCAATCAGATCTAGAGTCGATATAATTTGTATACAACGTGATTAAAAACGCTTAAGTAATACTTTCTGTGTCATAGTGGTGACGCCCAATTTAATTCTACCACTGAAGCTATTTTGAAACTTTTCCCGCGAAAATATGTTATCAATGTAAAGGCTAGCTACTACTGGACGATGGGACTCGGTGTTTCCGTATACGTAAGGCATGACTGGAAAGCTGGGGTTCAAATTCCGGTAAGATAAAACTCCAAAACAGCATGTGGTGATACATGGTCATTTTACCACCGAACATTCGGCATGAAGAAATATTTCATTCGGAAAGTTCCGATTCCTTCTATAAAGAACCGAAAATCATGGGAGATCTGAAATAAAAACAAAATAAATAAATAAATAGATATTAGTTTACTCAGTACATACAACTGATGACGTATGTCTCGATATAAGTAATTTTTACTATCATTCAATCAATCGATGCATACTAAATACTTCTGTGTTCAAAACATTTAGTAAATACCAAGTGGTGATGACATTGATTGGGTAAACGGTATTATATAAGCTGAAAATCATCACGGTTCTGTAAAACATTACCGGAATGAATGACGCCGTTAAAAATTAATTTAAATGACAGAATTGTGTATGAAACCAAATGAAATATCAAAGGGCAAATTATTTGAATTGTGTGTAGTAATACATTTGTATATCTGTCTTTACTCAACAGCATACGTGTGACATGTGATGGAGGTAAGTGTGTCATTACTTATATGTATATCTTTATTTTTGATTCAACACCGGATTAATGAAATCATAATCCGACATCGGTAGTGATAAAATCGATTACATGTCAGATTGATTGACACGTGGAGTATGTGTTTTACCATCAGCCGCATCATGGTGCACTTTAAGTTAGTGATGTACCACAATGAAAAAAGATAACTGTTAAATATGGAAATAATAAGGATTATGATAATCTGTCTAATCTGATTAACCTGGAATATAAATCGTTATCAATAGTGTGGAATAGTGCGTCAAGTTTGACCTGGCCGTTTGACCTTTAATTTGAATACAAGATTGACTGTGTGAATTAGGTAAGACAGCATGTTTCATTACCATAAACACCCGGTACCTAGTATTACTATCATTTGTCAACTTTATATGGCCCCTAATTTAGACAATGTCGGGATATGTGTCTGTATGAATATTCAAATTAAAGGTCAAACGAACAGGTCAAACTTGACGGACTATACGGTAAACTAGAACCGTCGTAATACTGCATTATTTTTTTGAATCAATGACAAATCGTCTAACACAGAGGACGTGGTTTAACCTTGAGTACTTTATTAAATGACAATGGTACAAATACACAGAATATGTGTGTATGTGTGAGAGAGAAAGAGAGATATTGGTGTTATGCGAGAGGGTGTGTGTGTGTGTGTGTGTGTGTGTGTGTGTGTATGAGAGAGAGATTGGTGTTATGTGAAAGAAGTGTGTGTGTGTGTGTGTGTGTGTGTGAGAGAGAGAGAGAGAGAGAGAGTTGAGTAATGGTGCTTAACGTCCCAGTCAAGAATATTTCACTTATATCGAGACGTCGCCAGTAATTTTACCTGTGCGTTGCGCTTATGGCATTATACAGCGGAGTTCTTTAGCGTGCCAAGCCCACCGTGACACGGGACCTCGTTTATTTTAAATTCCCATCCGAAAGAACCGCGACTTTCATTTCGTAATGCCGAGTGCTTGGCGAAAGAACAGTCACTACCCACTTTCAAGTCTTGGGTCAGACCCAGCCGGGGTTCGAACCCACGACCCTTCACTTACGGAGCCAGCACTCTACCAACTGAGCTACCGCAGTGGTTGAGAGAGAGAGAGAGAGAGAGAGAGAGAGAAGTGTTACGTAAAAGGATGGATGTATGTTTGTGTGTGAGAGAGATGTGTGTTATGTAAGAGAGCACGTGTGTGTGTGTGTGTGTGTGTGGTGTGTGTGTGTGTGAGAGAGAGAGAGAGAGAGAGAGAGAGAGGGGAGAATTGTCTGTTTGGCATAACAAGGCCCAACTAATGTTGTTAAAACCTTTTTTACCGACAGTTTACATATTGAAGAGAGCAATATTTCGCTATCATTAAGCTGCTTGAAACCAAAATCCTAAAAAAGTTGGGTGGAGTACACAGAATATTTTACACCAATGGAAAGAAGCGGTCAGTGCTAGACTGGAGCAGGAAATCGGAGTGTCCAAAGAAAATCACCTACCCCAACTACCTTCTTAAAATGAACTTAAAAACTTTCTCCCATTAGGTTCTACTCGAGTTGGCATTCGCACCTTAGCGTTCTGGGATGATACGGGAAACCAGGCGCTCGGAGATAACTAGCCCGAGATTCCTCTGGCCCGAAAGATTTTTTTTTTTTTTTTTTTTTTTTTCGGGCCCGAAAAAAAAAAAAATCTTTCGGGCCAGAGGAATCTCGGGCTAACTTGAGACCACTCAGTCTCCGAGTTGGTAGAGTGATCGTTCCGTAAGTGGTAGGTCGTGGGTTTGAACCGGGTTGGACGGGTTTTACCCAAGACTTGAAAGTGGGTAGTGCCTGTAGCATTCGGCATTACGAGTGAGTGAGTGAGTGAGTAATGGTGTTTAACGTCCCAGTCAAGAATATTTCACTTATATCGAGACGTCGCCAGCTATAGGCGAAATTGCAGAAATTTTGCCTGTGCGTTGCGCTTATGGCATTATACAGCAGGGTTCTTTAGCGTGCCAAGCCCACCGTGACACGGGACCTCGTATATTTTAAGTTCCCATCCGAAAGAACCGTGACTTTCATTTCGTAATGCCGAGTGCTTGGCGAAAGAACAGTCACTACCCACTTTCAAGTCTTGGGTCAGACCCGGCCGGGGTTCGAACCCACGACCTTCCACTTACGGAGCGAGCACTCTAAACTGAGCTATCGCAGTGGTTCATTCGGCATTACGAAATGAAAGTCATGGTTCTTTCGGATGGTAACTTAAAATAAACGAGGTCCCGTGTCATGGTAGGGTTGGCACGATATTTGAAGAACCCTGTGTATAATGTCATCAAGGCAACACACAGACAAAATTCTGCACCTTTGTCTATAGTTGGCGACGTCTCGCCAATGATATAAGTGAAATATTCTTGACTGCGACGTTAAACACCATTACTCAACTCAACTCCAAGAACCCTCAAAAATATTTATGGAATGTTATGTAAAATATATCCCTTATTTTGTAATATGAAAACTTGTCCCTGTCATGAATTTACGTTTAAGGTCATACTCACTCCGAAAATCTGGGTTATCTTAACGGTTTTGACATCTGTCCGTCAACGCCAGTATAGATATATAATGGTCAGTTGCATCTATAACTTTGTGACACGGGGTGTCACAGTTACCTCATTACAACAATATCAGTGGTTTACGATATGATAAAAGTGATGACAACAGCTAGCTAGGTTCTAATCACCCTCGCTCACAGCTTAAATTGTTGTTTGGGTGCAATGGACACAAAACTGAAGCTTTTTCATCAATTACTGAAAGATTTGTCAGACTGGGCTCGAGTTTCAGTTGGTTGGTTGAATGTTGCTTAACGTCACATCAGCAACTCTTCAGCTATCCGCGACGAGACTGACTATTTTATTAATCTCTATAGTTTAACACAAGTCTATGCCGGAACAATTTTGTGTGTGCATGTGAAGTGCGAGTGTGTATGGTCTGGCTTGTATTACCGCACTCGGGGCGACTTTAACGTGCTAGCTCACAGAGTCAGTACGCCGCAGACAAGCGTACCACTCCCCCGTGAAGTCCATTATACTGATACCAGGTGAATCAGTAAAGGCCAGCGGCAAGGAAAATTCGCTGTTTCCCACATGTGGTCCAAGCGGCCTCAGCGACTCGAGTTTCGCACTTTGCTAGTGTATAATCAATGCCAGACAACAATGTTGAACATTCTCTATTAAAGGTCTACCCGAGCAGCATCTTGGTACAGAAGTTTTTTTACGAGATGGAGTGATTTCAAAACGGGTTTTTAATGGCATTAAACCTCAGGGAAGTTTATTTATTTATTTTTGTCTTTTGTTTAACATGATTCATGAACGCTGCATAGCAATCAACTGATTTTTGTGAACAGGATACATGTTGCATCTTACCAACGTTGATATCTGTTGCATTATTGGAAAATTGCCAAATTTAACCGTTATCGACAAACTCTTTTGGAAAGCTAGTACTTGTTGCTGAGCGTGACGGAGCACGTGTACATGTTCATCTCTGTCATTTAAATGCTTACCATAAGCATTAAAGAGAGTAATTTGCAAATCGGATACCGAAACCGACAACCAAAGTGTTCCGGTGTGCATATCCTGATAAGTGTCAGATTGATGAAAAATGACTGTCGGAAAAATAAGCATAACATTTTTTTTTCGATGAACCGTTCATCTAAAAAAATTTGTCAAAGTTCCAATGAATCATCAGATGATTATAAACTTACTGAAACGGGCATGAGTTTATAAAGAAGCAAAAAGATAATAATACTAAATTCTGATAAACTATACCCTGGAATGCCTGACACTCTCATCGGTTTTACCAGGTTTGGATATATATATAACACTGCAATTACTTTCAATTTCAGTACGGCACACTGAAAAGAGAGGTCCCATGCCGGGCTTGGTAGTTGAAATGCTTTGGTCTCGAAATAAAAATTACTTTAACGTATTTCATATCTCCCTGTTGTCTTCGAAAGTTAGCACTCATCGGATAACCAGTGAAGTTTGACTCGGGTCAGTGAAAGTTGCGGCATGCTAGCAAGTCCAACTGACTAGCCGAGTGACAAATCCTAATACAGATCATCATTTGAATAGTTTAAAACGGGTCATGCCACAGGATCGAAAGGTCAAAACTTTCATAAAATGGACTACGTAGCCAAAACTGAAAACCCGGGTCACCCACCAGTCCTGTTCCAATAATAAATTTCAAGTTATAAAAAAATGAACAATTTGTTAGCAAACAGATCTGAATTGCATCCGATTCCATATACTAGTACTACATCTGACAAAATTTGAGTCTTTTTTATTATTGAAGTATGTCCTGCAATTTCCGACTGAGAAGAAATATGGCAGATTTTGTCCAAAAGATCTATAAATTTGGAGAAGAGAGGCCGGGGATTATTGAAAGCAATTTCCGACTGAGAAGAAATATAGCAGATTTTGTCCAAAAGATCTATAAATTTGGAGAAGAGAGGCCGGGGATTATTGAAAGACTGCAGATCTATCTCTTTAATCATGTTGAAGATAATTCCGGGAAAATAACGGGAAAAATATATGATATTATAGACAATCCAAATAAAGTTAAACATATTTAGCCCGTTTTTATGTGTAAACATATCAGAGTTTAGAAGTTTTTAATGAAACTCCGAGTGCAAGGGCGTAGCTGAGCAAACGCACATACGACTGTGCGTAATTTATTTTTCTCAAATATCATATTCCAAAATTAAAAAAAAAATTATATGACAACTACTAGTATCTTAAAACTTGAAGGTAATATATAACCCTCGAAACAGCGAAACTATCATAATGAACGACACAATTTATGCATATGAATCAATGTACAATTCAGTGGTCGTTCGAATTTCGTTTTGCCTGAGTTTAGTCGAATACCGCAGTAAAAATTTATCTGATTTAATCTAATTTGCTCTTGTAGATAATGGTCGACATTCATGGAAAACGCACTGTTTTTGTTGTGTTTTTTTTTCAAAATTTCCTGGGGGATGCGCCCATACTCCCTAGAAAAACGCGCCTTCGACGCATTTTTCATGTTTACGGTTTGTAATTTACCAACATGCTCAGCTACGCCCCTGGAGTGTATATTAATCCAGCGGCATTTATAGTAATACTATAACCGTTACTGCATTTATGTCGCTGACCATTAATCTGATAACAATTCAGATAAAAACTGTCGTTGAATATTGCATCATATTACATCAGTCAGTCAATTTACGGCACTAGACGGCCGTTTCGAAATATAATTCCTGATCAGTAGTGCTTGGACCAAAATTGTGAAACCAATTTCGGAAGTGGTTGAAAAAATATTCAAAAACTACCAAATATATCTAACCAAAACTAAGGAAGCAGATGAGCGAGTATACAAGTTAGTTTTTGAGGACTGTTTTCAGATTTTAGCTAGCAGCAAATTTATTCTATTATTATATATAAAGGTGGCATTTTCACAATAATGGATATCCATTATCGGAAGCCTATAAATAATTAGAAAATGGTATTATTTTTAAGAATTTATCCTGCTACTTGTCCAAAAGTCCAACACGTAGATTCTATAAGTTTTAAATAAATAAACAGTTCGATATTAATTTTTGACAAGCCAGCGACATTAAATAATTACAATTTTAAATGTCGTTGGTCAAACTGATTTATAAATTGATAAAATGATTATGAAATAAAGGATAGTAGAAGCAGAGGAACTTGATTTTATTTACAATCATTTGTTATTGAAGGGGGAATAGAAAGTTTTTAACCCCTGAAAAAATGTTCGGAACGTTCACGTATTTTACCATCTGTAACGTTTTTCAATTTTGATAGTACTCTCTCAATAAGCTTTAACATGACTTTGATCAATATTGATTAACCACCGCATAATTTAGTCTAAAACAGAACCTACAAAAAATGCTTTACTTAAAAGATAACTAGGGGAGAAAATCACCCGCCAACGATCCATACAATAACAAAACAACCATGCCAATCCAAGAAGTTAATTAACGGGAATTTTTGCATCATCCTGGGAAGAAGTACCAAATTGAGTAAGAATGATTTATTTTAGTATATATTATGTGTCATATTTAGACATACATAGTGAAGTACAGTCGATTACAACAGCCTCTGATTATTTCATTCATTTTCATTCATTCTGTAATTAATTCATTGTGTGGTTTTCTAATTATCACCTTGACTACTCCTACTTACGTGCGTAAAGACGAAGCGTAAATTTAAGGGTCTGATTACCTGATTGATTTGTAGGGGCGTTTACTATTTCAGACGTTTACAGTATTGAGTTTAAAGAGAAATAACAGGACAGTGTATTTTAAGATATATTATTTACATAGAATTTAGATAAATACAACATGTACCATATCCAGCCCTTTAGTATGATAGTAAATTTTTAAGTTCTTCATGTTCTTCAAATGTGCCATAACGACAATGTAATCTCACTTGTATGGTAGTTTGGATATCACTCTGGTAAAAATTCTCTCAGTAAAAATCACTAATGTACTTTTGTAGGTGGCAAATGCTACTGTATCTTAATTAAACATTAATTAAATCTCTGTGTGTGTCGTCTCTCTGACCTTTGTTCTCGTCTTCTTTCCCTTTATACAGAAATTTTCTCTTAGGAGACAGATTTCCTAAAGTAGGTACATGTAGTATGGATAAATTTGATTGACGGTGTGACCGTTAAGAAAACACAGCAGACAACTACGAGAGAAAGTTTTAAATATTCTAATTTTAGCATATGCCAAATGCAAATGCAGATTATATACTAGGTCAAACCTTTCAATTTCTATTTTCGGAAAAATCCCAAAATCGTATGAAAATTTTATTTGCTGACAGTATACGCATACTTAGTTTTTTACAGTAGTGCCCCAAATAGTGGTGGGATCTCCGAGAAGAAAGATCGAGAGATCCTGTTTCAAAATGGTGACATATTGTGAGAAAACTTACATGAATTTGACACAAATTTTTCAACTCACAGATATATGGGTTATCGTGGATTAATGGACTTTTATAGTTTGACTGATTTAAGAACAATGTACACACAATATCTACACTTCGTAGACTACGGTTTAAACCCAAAACCCCCACACTATCGGAGAGTGCTCTAATGACTAACTGAGCTAACCAGACTGCTACAATAAGACTCTTCATGTTTTAGTAATATAAAACTTAACATAAGTAATCTTCATTGTCCAATGGTATGTCATGACCTTGAACCAAGGTCATGTTCAAGGTCATCAGAAAGGCCAAGGTAGCTGGAAAACATTAATTGTTGGAGGCGGGGTTATTTGACTCTTAAGAGACAGTTCTAGTTAGCCAAGTTGCAACAAAGGTGAATGGCAAAAGACCAGTCACCAACTGTTTTCAAGTCTTTGTCATGTCCGACCAGGGTTTGAATCCTTCGAACCCATGACCTTCCACATACAGAGTGTGCACTGATACCACATTATGATATACTTGTACTAAATAATTTACTCTATTTCTATACATAAACATTCAAATTATGGTACATGTATCTATTTTGAGATTTAAATACAAAACAAATATCTAAATTTAAAAAAAAAACAGTTGTAACTTGTTTATTATGTAAATTAATACATGTATATCTATATATACATGTATTTCCATTCCGAACCAAAATCAACACTGGCTACTTATTTCTGAGAATTTATGTTAAAAAGTATCCAATTTTGCCAATTTTGTGAAAAATTACTTTACAAAGGACTATATTTTCAAAATATTTGCAAATTTAGCTCCCAGTAATTTTAAACACTGGCTACTTATTTCTGAGAATTTATGTTAAAAAGTATCCAATTTTGCCAATTTTGTGAAAAATTACTTTACAAAGGACTATATTTTCAAAATATTAGCAAATTTAGCTCCCAGTAATTTTAAATCTGTAGAAATCTTGTTAGTAGTATTATTATAACTTAATATTTCAGTGAAATAAAAAGACATTTTATAATAAAAGATGAAAAAAATCAAAAATTATAAAACTAACATGAATATTAATTACATGTATGTATGTGCATTAATTTGTATTATATTTGTGACAGTCTTTGGAGACAGATGTACCATTTAGTCCCAGAGTATAGCACAAAAATGTAGGAGTTCAAATGAATTATATTAACACTAACAATAATATATTCACATAAACAACAGGTGTTTTAATTATTCAGTTTTAGTTCCTATCAAAGGATAAATGTGAAAATAAATTGTATTATACAGTAGGACTAGAAAGATTCACAAAGAATCAGATTCACCACAATTTTTTTTGTTTGGTTCAATTTATTCATCAGGTTTCCAGAATTTTGGTCGGTATTTGTCCAATTTGTCTTATAGTTTTGACTAAAAAATATGGCTGACATGAACATTGACACACCGTTCAAGCTAATAAATGCTTCAGCAGCATTATAACTGTTCTTTTGTGTGAAGATTTTTTTTTTTAAGGCAACGGTAAAAATAAATTGGTGTATACCATTTTCTACTATTACTATTTCTGAATATTTTGCAAATTTTGTAAATGCACATATAGAGAAGAGCTTACGGCAGATATGACAATCCCAGCAATACTCAAATTTCACATTTAATATCATATTTAAAGTACCGGTAATGTATCTTATCAAAAGCAATTGTATCATGATACATATCATATCGTAAAGGGAGTGTATCATTCTAGCCCTATGTTATACAGTTCAATCAAGGGGTTTTCAGAGGGATGCCATAACATCAAAATTTTACATTATTTAATGTTAAATTTGTCTTGACTATTAAAGGCCTTAGCTAGGAGTCATTTGGCAAAATTACACATGTCCCATGGCCCTTCCTAGAATGAAAAATGATTATTGAAATTATAACGCTTAAAAAATTTTGTAGAGTGCTCACACTGTTTGTGGGAGGTTGTGGGTTTAAACCCTTGCGGATGTCTGACCAAGACTAAAAAAATAGGTAGGGACTGTTCTTCACCAAATACTCAGCATTTGCTGATTTAGAATTTTAATGACTCGCAGGGTCCTTTCGGAGTAGGCCTTACAAAACTGACGTTCCTTGTTGCGGCAGGCGTAGCACATCAAAGAGCCTTCCCTGCATATTTCCCTGAGCACACTGTAGAGGTAAAAAATTCTGCCACTTCACCTATAGCTGGTGATGTCTCAGTTAAAGTGAAATATTCTTGACTGGGAAGTAAAACACCATTCAATCAATCTATCAATCTTATAAACTTCAAATGTGGCTGACTACTAGCTGGCCATGCTGAGAAATATCATATATGTATATATATATATATATATATATATATATATCTAATTTAAATATTGACAATAATAACAGTCAGGCTTATTTCAATCTATTCATAATATGTACAGGGTTTGTAAATACGAGAAATTAAAACATTAGGGTCAAAAGTTTATAAGATAAAATAGATCCTGTATAATGCAAAAAACATTACCGTACTATGCATTTGGAATGGTGTCAAAAGATTTGTCCCAAAATAGTGATAGGCCTATAGATACTGGTATCATACTACTGGTAGTCAATTGATAACTGATCAATATCCTTAATATAAAATTTTGGAAAGAGTTCAGTATGCACCCTCTACTAAATTTTAAAAGTCTTGACTGAAACAGCCTAAAAATGACTGATTAAACTCATTTTGTACATTTCAGCCTAAGAATGACTGAGTTGAATTCAACTCATTTTGTACATTTCTCAGAACAATAATTTTTCAAACATTTAGGTGGAGTTACAAAAGTAATTTTTACTATATCTTGCTGTATTTAAATTTATCAATTTGATAGCATTCACAGCTTTGATTTATATATTGATTGCGAACCAAACAACCACCGGTACCTCACAATATGATATTTGTCGTGGATTAAGGCCAAATTTTTTTAAAACTGACTTTATTACATAATTGCAATGATATGGGAAATGAGGTGTGATAACAATATCCGTATTACACCCCAGAGGCCCTCGGGCTGATATGGATTCCTTGGGCTAGAGCTGTCATTGATGAGAATTTGAATACAGGGGTTCAAAATTCCCTGGGTCCGAGGTCCAGGACCTATTGATTTTACCTTGGGACCATTAATATTTAAATTGTAAAAGTCCGCTGAACCTGCCATTTTTACCAGAATAATTCTACTTTTTCAATATACATGTAATTACATAATTGCACATGGATCTTTCAATGTTGATATTGGACTTTCAAAACTTATGTGGGACCTGCCAAAAATAAAGGCAAAAGGTCCTGGACCTTCCATTACAAAAGATAATTTTGAACCCCTGGAATATCGATATATCAATTGAAAAATATATGGATAAATTGATATATATCAAACTATTGGAAAAATGATTAAGATAGTTTATTTTTTGTTGAATCTTTTATAGAAAGATTATTTTTCCACCAATATTTGGCATGTCTGGTGTCGTCTTAAATGTTTCTTATATTATATGCACTCTGTTCTGTATTTCAGTTGGTTTTGAGATACATTAAAATGATGGGAAGCAATTATAATACATAAATTTACAATCAGTTTCATCTATGTGTCATTGATTACTCCAACCTTAGCCATGTACTGGCGACCATTTTTGTTTATATCGATACTTAAAAAATGTATCAATATATCATATCAATGGCTTTTATCGATGATATACATGTATTGATATATCAATCTATCGATGACAGCCCTACCTTGGGCCGATATGAGGTGTGATATGGAAAAAGCCATGTAATAATCTCTATGTATATCATATCATTTAGTTTTCACTAAGTTGGTTTAACAATGATGATTTATGTAATATTCTTATCTGCTTAGGATTTATCTGAGTAGCTTGTATTTTTCTTCTATTCATTATTGAATGTTTACATAAATACATATATATATATATATATATATATATATATATATATATATATTATCTAACAACCTGTATTTAACTACACCCCCCCCCCCCCTTCCATTCTGAAGTAAATATTTATTATGGGTCAACAGAAGAATAAATATTTTGTTATCATACTGGCTCAATACTCAATAATACTGTGAATTAGCAGATATAACCTGGTTTTGTAACCTTTTAGTGTGAGAACTAAACAGGAAGGTCAGTTACACAGATTTTGTGATATTAAGAGCTATACTGTATACAAAGTAAGTACCACATGTACATATTGGCCAGGATGCCACACCCCCTTTTAGTCACTGGGCAGCAATGTTTATTCCAGAAGAGGTCATGCGTTCATAGACCCTTTATTTTGCCAAATGACCCCATTGTTGAGACCTTAGTGAACCGCATTTGCGTCTATAGACCTTTTATTTTACCAAATGACCCCATTGTTGAGACCTTAGTGAACCATATTTAACATTAGTTTAATGCAATATATATTTATGTTATATGATGTTTTAGACATAAATTTTTGAAAATGAGCCCCTTCCTCTTTTTTAAATCCAAGATTGAATATTTGGGCAGGGTTGTCTTGTCACGCCCATTTTTTGTACTGGGTGCTGGGGTTTTCGAATTGGGGAAAGTAAATATGGTTTTATGCAATTTAATGGTGGAAAAATGCTTACCAGTTGTATAATATATCAAATTACAATTACATATTTTTTATTTTTTTCAAATTATAAAAATTCACTAAAATATTGGGGGGGGGGGGGGGGGGGAAATATATGTATTTGACCTCAGGATAGGTTCAATTTTGGCCCCAATAGTTGGGATTAGAATCTGTGTACTTTTTGCAAAGTCTGGATGCTGGGACTAAAAGTGTGTCCAGACACTGTGGGCTCATCAAAGACATATGATAAAATAATTATTATTTTGTGTCCAATGATGCAAAGGCCCCTTCCAGATTTAACACTGAACTTTATATTTTAATTCACTTAAACGGTTTTAAATTTAAGATTAAATGACCCAACACAAGCAGACTGCATGTTTTTATGAACTAGCTGATTAAATGCAGTATATGCATTTTTTATAACCAAAAAATACCTGTAAGTTTAAAGAGAGGTCTAAAAATGCAAACAATAGTCTGATACCACTACCCTAAGTTGGTAATTTTGTGATAGTGTTAATAAAAGAGAAAAAAAAATACATTGACTGGTCTAGCTTTTGTCAAGCTTTTAATCATTGTTTAAAAGTGAAAGTAAATTGCTTAAACTAAGTACAGACCCTTTGAAAGTTTAACACCGAGGTAACAAAGCTCGACTGTCAAGTGGCCGAGATATGGATAGCTAGTGGCTGAAAGCTACCAAAAGATAGATAAAAGCTGCAAAAAACTGTCTAGATATAGCTAATGAGGGGCTGAGTTGAACTGCAGATTGGGCACTTATTCCTGAGTTTAGTGTAAAACTATTCACAGGCCTGTTCTGTACATGTCCAACAGAGTTTTAAGTGCATTCTGCTTGGTTGATTGGTCTAAAGCACCAACATATGAGTCAAAGGGTCTCTCATTCAGTCATTGTGTAGTTTCAGACCCACTTCCGCAGATATTAACATGCGAGTCAAAGGGTCTCTCATTCAGTCATTGTGTAGTTTCAGACCCACTTCCGCAGATATTAACATGCGAGTCAAAGGGTCTCTCATTCAGTCATTGTCTAGTTTCAGACCCACTTCTGCAGATATTAGTGTCCTTGTTTGAGAAAGTTGGAGAGTTTAATCATGCTGAAGGTTGGTGTTGTTAGGGGGGTGTTTTCCAGTTATTCAGATTTCCTCCACCATCTCTGCATTGACAGCATCAATATACAATATAAGTGAAAGAATCTATACTTGGGACATGAGAAACCATTATTCCACTTTTTAAAAAACGATAGCTGAAGCTTAATATGTCAGTTCTGATATATATTTAAAATCATGGGATGATTAACTAGGATTTAATTTATAGTGGCCTGAAGATTAAAAATGTTAGTGTTTAAGATATTATGTCATGACCTGAGCCAAACAAAGTGAGTGACCTTGGTAGGGTAACATAGATATTTAGGTAAATACTTATTATTATCATATTTTGATTAACTATAAATATCTTTTATTTGGACGATAATAAAACTTAAGATAGAATAAAAAGAAAGGTGCAAAATGACTGTAATTAAATAAAAGAGAATGTGTAATAAATATATATATATATGTATAATGTTAAGATTATCTACTTAAGTTTGTCCTTAAGATATACACCCCCCTGGGTCCCAAACTTCACAATCATTTGAATTCATTTCTTACTAAGATTGTCCTTAATCTGAATCTGGCAGTCCTTAAGATATACACCCCCTGTGTCCCAAACTTCACAATCATTGCTTATAACTGTGAAATCAAATGCATTTTCTTTGTTTTCATGATATTTGGGAATGAATATGGGGTGTCATTGTGAAGATCACTATGTTTTTAGGGTTCTCGTTGGGTCTTTTTGGGGGGCTTATTTAAAACTCAAAATCTTATGGATTTACAGTGCTTTCCTTAAGAGCCGGCAACAGGCAGATTTGACCGCCTAAAACTCCAAATTGGCCGGTTAGAATTAATTTAATTGCCTTCAGAAGACCTGAATATCGTTTTCGATCTAGGTGCCTCCTTAAACCCTGACCTGTCAGATTAGTCAGTCTACCTCCTGCTACAAATTTCAGGGAAATCACTTGGTTTTTTTTTACAATCACTTTGCCAATTTTCACAAAATTTTGAACCAGGAACCAGTTTGAATGAGAGTCGGAGAAGAGTAATGGAGTTTACACACTACTCCAGACTTTTTCAGTTATATTGAGGTGGCCAATTCATGGATGTTGGAGGGAATTAGAATGCCCAAGAAAACCGCCAACCTTTGGCAAGAGAACTGACAAAATTTCTCACACTTGGATCTGTCCTGAGTGGGATTTGAAGCTAGACAGTGAGAGGCGCTGTGATCTTTAAATAGACCACTCGGCAAACAATTTTAACTTCCCTATGCAGTTGTTCTGTTACATTTAAAAAAAGCAAACACTACCTTTTGTCTTTAAAATTTGGAAAGTTCTGAAATACTGGTTTAGCAAACTCTAGTAGCCAGGCAATAGCTGGGATCCTCATTGCAAAGATGTTATATATTATGACAATTAATGTCTGAAATGTGTAGGCAAGGACAACTACCGTTAGATTTAATTTCTTAATGGTCAATTTGGTAATTTTAGTTATTTTCTCCTAAGTGAAATTTATCTGTATTCCAGTAAACAGTTTTTTAAAAACTTAATGAAATTGCTTATAATTTTTACCACAGAGGTTTCAAAACAGGAATATACATGTACTGTAGATTACTGTAATATCCAGAGTATCAAACGTCATGTACATCTGTGCTTCATTTTCTTGAAATTTTCTGAAAATTTAGGGAAAAATATAAAAATTTGGGAAAATTACATTTTTCAAGATAAAAACACTATTTTAGCTGAGTCTGTTATGATAGGACCAGTTTTAAACATGTATGATAATTTATGGAGGGCACTGTATATTATGTATGTAACAATTTGATATATATAACAATATAAACTACCATATTTTATTAATATACACTCACTATGCCAAGCTTTTAGAACACTGAAGTATATAAAATAGACAATACTACAGGAAAAAAACAAAGACAGACAGATATGACATAATAGGAAGAGACTGATAAAACAATATAAGATTTCTTTCTGATTAAACAGACCCTTTTAGCCTTCTAGCTCTTACATGATGTTCTGTCATAACTAATATGTTTTATAGAACAGTGGTCAGTAGATATGGTAAATGTATGAATCTATAATTAGTAAACAACATCTGTTACAGTGTTAATCCAGCCACATTGTATAGACAAACAACATTGACCCGCCCGCTTGACCTTTAATTTAAATATTTATCATGGACCAGTACATCCATTTATGTATAGGGAACACAGGTGTTCATTTTGTCTATATCATGAGAAACATACATTGTTCATGTATTAACCAGGAATCCTAACACTACCCATGACCTGAGTGAACCCACCTGTATGAATACATGTATTTCTATTGAAAGGTCAAGCAGACAGGTCAATGTTGTTTGCCTAGACTGTGTAATTAAGTATTACTGTACTGTGTATCTTAAGTACTCAGCATCCTTTGTTAATCGGTAACAGATGGGTTTTAGCTCAAGTCTTTGTTTAAAGTTCATGTCCATGTTACACAGATATGCTTTACAATCATTCCTTAACAAAGGTTTTCCTCAACTTAAATTTAGCAAATTTTTGTTTTCTTGTTTTGGAACTACCATTACGTACTAAACTCAAATGTTTTAAGCTCGAGGTGATTCTCAAAATGTCACCTTAAATTCTTGAAATTATTAAAAAAAAAATTTAAAGATTTGAAACTCCGAGATTTAAATTGAGGAAAATCTTATTTAAGGAATGATTGTGAAACTGGGGCTAGTTGATGTTGTTGGTATCACCAGTGACTTCGTTACCCCTTTTAACAACTACCTTCAACAACCTTTAACAACCCGCCTTTTGGGTTGAGAAAATTCATAAAGTCTGGTATGACCTGGCAAAATTAGAAAATTTAGAATATTGTAGATGTATGTATATGGCAAACTACTTTATGCCATGTTTTCAATGAGATTCTGAGAATTTCTTAATGTTTTAAGCTCGAGGTGATTCTCAAAATGTCACCTTAAATTCTTGAAATTATTAAAAAAAAAAATTAAAGATTTGAAACTCCGAGATTTAAATTGAGGAAAATCTTATTTAAGGAATGATTGTGAAACTGGGGCTAGTTGATGTTGTTGGTATCACCAGTGACTTCGTTACCCCTTTTAACAACTACCTTCAACAACCTTTAACAACCCGCCTTTTGGGTTGAGAAAATTCATAAAGTCTGGTATGACCTGGCAAAATTAGAAAATTTAGAATATTGTAGATGTATGTATATGGCAAACTACTTTATGCCATGTTTTCAATGAGATTCTGAGAATTTCAAAAACATATTGTGCAGTATCTAAACTAATGTCCATGCATACACATTAATATTTGGTGGGTTACTTGAATCTTATTTTATCAGTCATATCAGCACTCTTTCAGCTATTTGTGGCAAGATAAATTTTTCTTAATTTACCTCAACATCTCAACTCTCTCAACATGTTATTATATCCCTCTACCCTAAGAAAATACTTAACTTCAGTGGGGTACAGGTATATTGGAATCACCATGTCTGCATTTCTCTGGGTAAGACTGTGTTTGCTCCAGAACTTTAACATCTATGAATGTATATTTCTCATACATGGCACAAATGTATACCAACATAAAACAATGTGTCATATACCTCATTTAGGTGTGTAGTTCAAAGATAACGGTCAAATCTTGAATGGGGGTCAGGAGACAATTTTTTAATACAGAGCCCACTAGTAGTGTCCCAAGACAAGACATAAAGAGATATAAACTATTATGTACAGTGACAGTTTTTTTTTTTTTGCCTAAAATTACTACCAAATAAAGGTAGTTTCCCCATGGGAAAAATGACTAAATTTTCACAATTTGATCACTAAAATTCCCCCAAAACAACAGTGATATACAAAGCAGTTTGAACCTACATGTAGTTGTCCTTTACCAACAAAATTTTATATATTGCCACAATATAACACCTCAGCAATGAGGATCCCAAGCTATTGCAAATATCTTACTATGCTGTTTGCTGTATTTCAAATTTTCTTAATTTAATAAAAGGCAGAAGATAGATAGTTTTTAAAAAAAGTACCGTATATACTCGCCTAAAACCCGCTCTGGGACATAACTCGCACCCCTATTTCACCCTGAAAATCCCAGGAATATTTGTATTCACAAAATCACTGATATATGGTATGATTGGAACTTGTGGATTAATGTAAAATTGTATAATTTCTATATTGCAGTTGCTGTGATTTATACTTCATAAGCAGACAGTTTTTCTCTGAAAAAAAACAGATTTTTGAAAAAAAGATGGAGAATTCTAAAGAGACCTACCGAATGAATACAACTCCAATGTTAATGGTAAAACATCAGGTATGATATATGTAACATATATATATACATTACAATACAGTCCAACCTGCCTTAAAGGCCACCTCTATATAAGGGCCACCTGCTTATAAAGGCCGGTAGAATTATATCCCAATTGATCTTTATTCATATTATTTGCACCTGTATATAAAGGCCACTTTTACTGGTTCCATTGGGTGGCTTTTACAGACAGGTTTGACTGTATTTATATTATTATTTATCTTACTTACTTTTCTTAATTTACTCAGCCGGTTTATATCCCTTTTAGTTGTAATTATCCTCTAGCCACCACAGGTTTGGTCTATTCTTTTTTTTAACTCTACAGAGGTGTCTTTTACTTGCACTGAGACACTGGACCTTGTTTTGAGTCTAATCTGAAAGACTATTCTAGTATTGAGCTTTATACAGCTCTAATATGAGCAGGAGATGAAAATCATTTCAGAAAATTTCCAAGTCCTGTGTGAGGTTCGAACACAAAACCATTAAGTTTTAAAGCCAGTGACAGTACCACTTGACCATGCCCCCCATAGTATTATCATATCAATGTGTCAGTTTGAATGGAAACTGCATTGCTGCAAGAGGCAACAATTTTTAAGACGGAATTAAGACATATTTGGATTACCAGTGTATCCTTCAAAAGTATGAAATAATCATTGGAAAAATCTTGATCCGAGTTGTAAAACTTCACTACACAATCCCAGAACTGACTGCTGCAATAGGTGCAAAAGAAACTTCTTCACATAAAACACCATTACTTCACTCTACTCCTGTTGAAGCTGTCTTTTCTTTCATTGATTAAAATATTTATATAAACATTTCTAATACTTCAGTGAATTATGGGAATGATGAAAAAGAGAAGTTTTTAGCCCCAGTTAAAGTTGAGCCAGGACTAGATGCTCTAGATAAAAATCCAGATGATGTGGAGTTTAAAGCTGCTGGTGATAGTGCTCCCCGTGACAGGTAAAATATTCATTTTAATTGTGTGCAACTTATAACTTACATACATGTGTATAATTATGTAAAATTTTACACGTGTATACACATAAAAAAAGTCTAAATACAAGTATTCGTATTAGAGCTGTCAATACGCATAAAATTCTAAATGCAAGTATTTGTATTAGAGCTGTCACATTTAAACATGTACATGCTACCGCTTCATGTCCAGCTTGTAAATTTCGAACCGTTTACATGATCATAACTATAATTACTACCCCTTTAAACAGCCTCTAATTATGTTCCTTTTAAACGTGACAGCCCTAATTTTTATACAACCATTCACAAAATACACAGCGCGTACATTTACTTTCATCTATATACAGGGCTGGGACGATAAGGCATGTCGCAATGGGATATATATGGCTTTATTACCACTTTGGTGAAATACTTACAATCTGATTGGTTAAAATCTTATTTATACTATCCCATATATTTAATTTTCCAAGGCGATACGGTCGCCTAAACGGGTAATACGGATACCACGTGATCGGGTAATACGGACCTTCAAACCTGTCGGGTTATGGCCGCCCCCATTGTTCGCTTCAAGTATTGCAGTATATTTTAACCTGTTTGTCAAAAAAGTATCAAAAGTAACAAACGATTTTTAATTTTATAAATTACAGAATATTTTAAAATTAAAATTTTGTGTCTGACGATTCAAAATTCGAGAGTTAAAAGTTCGTATCTGCAGCTAAAGAGGAACAACTCGCATAGAAACGTCGTTTGCAAAATGCAGATAGTGATGACGATTTAGGGAAATTATATACGCCCACAGGACTGTTTAATAAAGTACATTTTGAATAACGTTTATATTTCTGTCGTCGGGGTGGTGAAAACATTCCTGAAATGTTGAAATCTACTTTTTCTATGGCTACGGATCCCTCTACAGGGGCCAAATTTGTGAAGAAAACTGTAGATAAGTTAACAAAAAATCCTCGCGAAAATGAAAAAGAGAGATACACAGGAATAGTGCCTGCTGACAACACGCCAATGTGTCCTGTAGCTACCTACGAAAAGTACATGTCCGTTTACTCTGCTGGAGAAAAAGGAACAACGCTAATATTTCAAAGATTTGAATGACACGGTTAAAAATCAATTAATCATTTACTTACATGAGGCGAGTCGTTACTAACAATCCTAATTTCGATCTAGTCCATACATTATAACTCCTTTAATACACCAAAACGTATTTTGGATGGGTGTTTACATTATAATGGTTAAAATTGTGACAAAATGGCGGTGTCTTTCGTGTGACGTAATGATGACGGAAGAATTTATTCTTTACGTAGGTGCGCAAGGGGCACAATGAAGGGTACCTCCAGTTTGAAGAGTTATAATTTTTAATAGGATAAATTACATTTTTTAAACTTATCTCAGAAATGTTTAATAAATTTAATATTTTCGTATTTTCAATTAATTAAAATTTAATAGAAAAGATTAACTTGTTGAGTTGTTCCAATTTAATTATTTAATACTAATATTCACATTACAATATTCCAGTAACTGCAGCATAACTTAAATTTTCAAATGTTGGTCAAGATCAGACCAAAGTGGTAATAAATTCGTTATTCGAGATTTTCCCGGGGTATACGGGATGGTATGACCCTCTTGGCTTTTGTATTTCCTTCGGCTGCGCCTCAGGAAATACGAAACCCAAGAGGGTCATACCATCCCGTATACCCCGGAAAAATCTCGAATAACTAATAATACACTGTTCTCTATGCAATTTTTATCATGAGCAGTATTGCATACATATTTATACATAATGCACTTTCAATTAAATGTCCCAAAGTTTATTTTAAATCACATAAAACCACAAGGCTTTTACTTGTTTACCCACTGTAAGTATAATGTGACTGGGGGAGTAGTACGCTTGTCTGCAGCATACTGACTCGGTCAGCTATCACCTAAAGGTTGCCGAGTGCATGCTAGTAAAGGCAGACCATAAAACACACTCACACTTCACATGCATACAGGAACTTGTTCATAGATTAATCTATAAAGATTAATAAAGTAGTTCTCATCCTGAATAGCTGAAAAAATGCTGATGCGACATTAAGCAACATTCATCAACAACAACATTAAACCACAATGTCTCAATTTTTGCAACCACTGTGACGTCAAATAATGATCTATGCAACAGTATAATTTACATATATATTTATTCCCGGTCTTTCAAAGAAAGAGGGGGATATGAAATTGAGTTTTCGTCCTTCCTTCCTTTCGCCTGTCCGTCTGTCCATCCGTCTCCAATTCTGGTCTGCGCTAATTCTTCAAAACCATGAGGCACTATTTTATGAAACTTATTTTTAAATTATTAACATGGAAAGGACATGTAGATATCATTAACCAGAGGTGGTTTGCTCATTTTCCTCGGAGTTATGGCCCTTTGAAGATAAGTGCAAATCACAAAAAACCCTGCTGGCAGGGGATCCCAATTCACTGAATTTGTATGTTTTTATCTGTATATTACATGTGTTTCATGTACAGGATGTCCAAAACTATCGTAAGGCATCTGTGACTTTGAGTTTAAAAGTACAATGAGGAACATTTGGCGTGAATCAATCTCAGGACTGGATCATTTAGTTGCCAAGGAGTTCAGCTTATGATTCCCGAATAACTAACAAGTCAATAGTAATTATGATGTCATTATGTCAACATTTCCAGGGATGAAGATTAGCAGGGACCCAGTAGCCCATGACTACTAAAAATCAGTCTGGGTCCCTTAATGTTTTCACATTTTAGCTATTTATTACTATTACAGATTCTTTTCTGAAGTGATCTAGGCTCCCAGCTCCAAATAGTTAAGCTTTATCCCTGATTTCTGTAGAAACAGTCTTTTGCAGTTCTAAAATATAGCTGATTACCTTGGTAATTAAATGATCTGGTCTTGTTATCATTCCATGCCAAATGATTCTCATTAGATCTGTTACTTGATCAGTGGTGGTCATGTTGTTTTAAGTGTCACGTTTTCATCACTTCTGTTTTGTATAAAATTTTCATAATTTCTGTTCTGTATAAATGTCAAACAAACAAGGAAATGTCCAGAATTTAAACTGCCATTATATAATTTTTTTCACAGTTTGTATCAATACGCATAGCCTAATTTTTAATATTGATTATAATGAGTTATCAGTATATCGTTCCACTCCTAAATAAACATGTTTGCAGGGTTCAATCTAGAAATGCTATTGATTGGGTCATTTTGGCCCAGGCCTTGAAAAACCCAATAGGGGCCAGATTTTCAAAAAATGGGTCCATTTTATAACATTTCTGAGATATTTTATTTGAAATGATCACTATTAGGCAAAAGAAAAGAAAAATTTATAGAGAGGATGAAAAGTTTTTTTTCTTTTTTTTTAACATGACTTAGATTAAAAAGATAAACCAAGGATGACCCATAGATAGTGTTTTTGTGGAACAAAATTATTATTATGGGGCCAATGGCACAAGGGTCCCTTCTAAATTGTGAAGTCTACTATTTTCTTTGGAAGTCTTAGAGATTTAAATCTTTCCCCACTTGAATTTTTATCCTGCAAATTCATCATTTCCCTCTTTGGCTAACTGTGGTAGCTCAGTTGGTAGAGTGCTCACTCCGTAAGTGGGAGGTTGCCAGTTCAATCCCTGGCCAGGTCTGACACATGACTTGAAAGTGGGTATGACTGTTCTTTCGCCAAGCACTTGGCATTACAAAATGAAAGTCATGGTACTTTCAGACGGAAACTTAAAATAAACCATGTCACGGTGGACTTGGCACACTAAAGAACCCTGCTGTATAATGCCATCAGCGCAACACACAGGCAATATTTCTGCACCTTGCCTATAGCTGGCCATGTCTGGATATAAGTGAAATATCCTTGACTGGAATGTTAAACACCATTACTTAACTCAACTCTCCCTCTTTGGCTAAGTGTTCTAAAAGGCATGCTTACCTATTACAACACCTCTCGCCGCTATGTTCCGGTTAAATTTTGCAGATCCCAGGATTTCCTCTACCATTATAGAACTAACCACCTAGATATAAGTGAAAGAATCTGAAATGGGGTGTCATATACCATCACTGCCTGTACTAAGTTTAGATTAGAATTTCAATGCATATTTTAGATATATACAGACAGTTATTTACAGATATTAATAAGTGAGTTGAGTAATTGTGTTTAACGTCCCAGTGAAGAATATTTCACTTATATTGAGACGTTGCCAGCTATAGATGAAAGTGCAGAAACTTTGCCTTTGTGTTGCACTGATGGCATTATACAGAGGGTTCTTTATCGTGCCAAGCCCACCATGACATGTGACTTCATTTATTTTAAGCTTCCATCAGAAAGAACTGTGACTTTCATTTTGTAATGCCGAGTGCTTGGCTAAAGAATAGTCACTACCGATCAATTTTCAGTTGTTGTCAGAGCAGCATTCCTAGTAGTCATTACGCAATTGATAATAAATCATTGCCAAGTTTGGCAAGTAGTTTCTGGGTTGTTGTCAAGTGCATTTCATTTCTGTTTCTTCCTTCTTCAGCATGATGGTGGATGGTATAATCAGGTACTGTTATCCGTAAACAGGGACCACAAGGTCTAAATAAAAATTAGAAATAACAAAGAACTTGTGTCTAAAAAACAAATAAAATTGCTTATTATGATATTGTCAGCAGTATTTGTTACTGATGTACAATTTTATTATATTGCAACTTTGATTAATTAATCGATTATATCTCTGATTGTTGATCGTAAATTTTTGTCCGATTTAACACCAGTCCTCAATTTTGTTACTAAAATGGTGGCCAGATCGACCTGGAATTGTGTCTAGCGACCTAAAATTTGTAAATGGTGGTCAGCTTCTCCACTTTAAATTTGAACTTTTGTGACCAGAGAACAGATATTACCGGTATTTCTGTGTCACAAACAATACTGTTACCAATTCAGGCAATATAATGAACACTTTACATCATCATTATTGTTATTAATAACACTGATGTATGTAAGTGATTGTAAGTCAGTTTTAAAAAAAAGTTCACTTTTGTTTTCCTTAAGGAGGCTTTAATTTTCCTTCATTTGTAATAAAAGATTGCCTGGTCACTTGGAATTTCCACTGGCCACCTGAAAATTTAAATTAGTGGCTAGCTGGCCACTTGATTTTGAAACCCGCTTTGAGGACTGAACACTAATAGTATTGGAAGCAAGATGAAGAAATGACTAATTCAAACCTATTATTGATGTACATATAAAATGTTTCTTCTTTTTTTTTACAGGTATAGACTTGTGTTCTTTATCATGTTGATTCATGGGGTTGGTATCCTCATGCCGTGGAACATGTTGATAAATGCTCAGGGGGTAAGTATTTGTTATCCCCTGTCTTTCAAAGAAAGAGGGAGATATTAAATTCAAGTTTGCGTCCTTCCGTCCCTCCGAAATTCTTGTCTTTGGTAATTCTCTAAATTTATTAAACACTATTTTACAAAATTTTACAAAACTTAGTGCAAAGTGTCAATATAGATAGGTGATGCGCATATCTTTTACACAAGTTGGTTTGCTCATTTTCCTATGAGTTATGACCCTATGAACATACATGCAAATCGCAAAAAAAAAAAGAACCTGCTGGAGGGGATCCTAATTCACTGAATTTGCTTGTTTTTACTGTAAAATCATGTCTGATAAAACACCATACTAATTCAAAATCTTTGAAACAATATTTATATTTTATTTTATATCATATCAAAAAGTATTAAATAATTAGTGATTTGGGCTATTATTGGTATACTGATATATCGATACGATTTACCGATATGTACGTATTACGATACGACTGACCAGATCCGATAATAACGATATATATATTTCAAATTAAGTAACGTAGATAATGTTTGAACATGTCACAGTGCATCATATGATCTAAATGTAAACATGTAAACACATTATGTCTAGACCAAAATATAACACATAAATGCGTTACTTCATATCAGTATACGGAAACAGCATCCATAACAAAATGGTATTAAAACAAGATGCTAGATGATGTACAAACAACAATATTTGATGGGTTATATACATAACATTAAAGGTCTTTAATTCAGTATATTATGATATGTATCATGATACAGCATTTGTGTATCATGATATCTAACAATACAAAATTTTAATAAAACCTATCCCTATTGATAATGACCTTGTGATGCATACATATTGTATACTAGTCTACCCTTACGAATTTGGTTTAAATTGTATGATTTTGAAGTTAAAATTACGACCTTAGGATTGCCAGTTAAAACTTACCCCTGAAACAGAACATGTGATACTTTCTGGAAATTGGAGTTGAAACCATTTTCTAGTCTGTGTATATATAGTAAAATGGCAACTTCCTCCAATTCAATTTGAGCAAAAGGGCAATGTGTAAATGCTGTCCAAGTGCGCAAGACAGGGATCTAGTGTTGTACATTTGTTAAAAATGGCTTCTTGATGTCATGATCATGAAAGAAGAGAGTCTTTAGCTGCCAATCAGGATCTTTAGTTGAAAATCAAAACCAGGAAAGAAACAATGGTATCAAAAATTTAAACTTGAGTATTATGCAGCATATCTATGTTGTGTGAAGTTAAACATGAATCCTTACAACTGATTTTGTAAAACTTAGGATAAAAAAATTTACCCAAACTTACTTCTAGTCTCAAGGAAGAGTAGGCATATGATGTTGTATCGTATTGGTATATCAGGGTTTCGCACAGTCTTGAAAAGTGCTTGAAAAATGAGCCCTGACTGGAAAAGTCCTTGAAAATGAGTAAAAACAAGAGAGTCCTTGAAAAGTCCTGGAATTCTGTCAGTCTGTCTTGAAAAGTCCTGGAATTCTGTCAGTCTGTCTTGAAAAGTCCTGGAATTTTAAACTGATCAACCTGAAACTCACAGGTGAAAATGCAGCTGCAACGTTTATGATAAATAAAAAAAACCATTGAGTTATCCCTCTTGTCTCGGTCAATATCATTTGTGAGTCTACGACCTGTAACAGAAGAATTACAGGTGGTGTTCCAATACAAGAAGGAATCTACAGAGAATAAGACACACAATTTGATTTCAGTGGTCAAAAATACCAATTTCAGAGTCCTTGAAAAATGGTCAAAGAGTCCTTGAAAAGTCCTTAAAAAGTCCTTGAATTTTGTCAGGCATTGGCTGTATAAACTCTGTATATGAAAGACAGTATTCTTTTCATACCCCTGTTTCTACTATGGTATACATGCATGGGGTCTCACTGAAGCAAATTTGGGGCTGAATTTGGGCCCCATTCCCAATGCAATAAAGCTTGTTTTTTCCCCAATGGATAATGATAATATTTCCCAATTTATGCGTATGTTGTGTTTACATCAAAATGGTATGTTTTTTCCAAATCGATTTCAAAACTTTGTCTCTTACAGACACAGCTAGAATATGCTGTAAATAATTTCAGAGGTATGAAAGATAGACAAATAGAATTCTGATTTGCATTTAATTATATTTTATGAACAGTAGAAGTCTGAATGTAATATTTTTGCCTCTTGTTTGTTTATCTTTGCAAAAATGAGTCAAAACGCGCTTTTTTGCCAATGCCAAAGGCCCCAGCTCCGGTCCCAAAATGAGGTAAAAGACCCTTTACATGATTAGCCTGTTGTGAACATTCTGCAATGTTTTTTTTGAAATAGGAAACTTTTCTTTTGAGATTTGTGATCCATGTTTTATTTACAATCCATTGTAGTATTTTGAAAAGTACAAGCTGGGAGCCAACACCACAGAAGTAACGCCATTAAGAGAAAATTTTATGTTTACACTTGGTATAGCATCACAAGTCCCTAACTTTATCATGAGCGGGATCAACACATTCTGTCAGTGTGGAGGGTAAGATACAGTTTTTTATTCTGGACATTATAATAAATGGGAAAATGAAGAATTGTATCTAGTGTTGAATTTAATACTAGTTACATATTTTCAGAGATATTCAAATAAAATATTTTTTTAAGTGTAGATTCGTATGCGATATACTCATTTTCACTTATGTTGCGGTCAAAACATTTCCATAGAAATTTGTACCACTCATAAAATAATACATTGAAGTACATGTACCCGGTACATAGCAAACATTGATATTGTTCGAAGACAGATCTGTGCGCCATTCACTGCATAGTCCATTTTGTGATTTTCCATCTTATAGTCAGTTTCAAATATCAGTAAATATTACACCCAACAAAAAGGTAGGAAAATTAAAAAGACACTAAAATTTGAACCTATGATAGTACAATTACAGTACTGTAAACTTTGAATTTCGCGTGCATTTATGTTCCAGGTATATGAAATTTAGACATATCCGGGTAGTTGAACAAAAGACATAATATAATTTTTTAGCAAAACAAACGACCTCGAAACAAGTGAAAATTAGTACACAGCCAAAATAAAAATGTTTACAATGTAGTGACAAGCTTCTTTATAAATTTGCCCTGGACCTATTGTTAAAATATGTACTAAAGGTTCTTTGTTGGAGCACCCCTAAAATACAGGTTACAGATCAAAGTGACTCTCACCCCAAGGTTCAAACCTTGGTTTGCTGAAGGTCACATGGTTTTCTCCCAGCATTCCAGTTTCCCCCACCATCTCTTAACTGATTGCCTCAGTATATATATTGAAGATTCTTGACTAGGGTGTAAAACTCCATCATTCCTCTCTGCTCCTAATATAAAGGCACCTTTATTGTCTTACCCTTATAAATACTGCCATCCATGAATTACTATAGAAATTTTTTTTTGCCGTACATTATAAGCATTATGTCAAGTTACATTCAAAGAATTGAAATATTGAAGTCTTTGTGTATTTTTTAAAAGTGAAATGTCAAGGTAATGATCTAATGTATGCGTGAAAGGTGTTTTTCTCGAAAAAAAATGTGTATGATGAAGAATAAGAATGTAATCTAAAAGTTATTTAAACGTTTTTTTAGCTCAACTGGCTATAGCCAGCGCTTATGCCATGGTGAAGCGTGCGTCGTGCGTCCGTGCGGTCGTGCGTCCGTGGTCGTCCGTGCGTAAACTTTAATCTTCTCCTCTGAAACCACTGGGCCAATTGAAACCAAATTTGGTGTGGAAAGTCCTTAGGTGGAGTAGATTAAAGTTTGTACAAATCAACTTCCTGCGGCATCCAAGATGGCCGCCATTGCTATAAATAGCAAAAACCTATAAATGGTTGTTACATGTTTATTTTAGAATCGATTTAGTTCAAATTTGAGATTTAGAAAGTAGATGTCTAGCCATTTAATATATGTAACGGATTTTTCAGTAACTTTTTCTGTTTGCTCATAATTAGCGGAATATGCAAATTAGATGCTAAATTTAGGCAATTCTTTGAAAATCTTTCTCTGAAACCACATACCCAAATGAAGCCAAATTTAATGTGGAAAGTCGCTAGGTGGAGTAGATTAAAGTTTGTACAAATCAACTTCCTGCATCATCCAAGATGGCCGCCATTGCTATAAATAGCAAAAACCTATAAATGGTCGTTACATGTTTATTTTAGAACCGATTTAGTTCAAATTTGAGATTTAGAAAGTATATGTCTAGCCATTTAATATATGTAACGGATTTTTCAGTAACTTTTTCTGTTTGCTCATAATTAGCGGAATATGCAAATTAGATGCTAAATTTAGGCAATTCTTTGAAATCTTCTTCTCTGAAACCACATACCCAAATGAAGCCAAATTTAATGTGGAAAGTCCCTAGGTGGAGTAGATTAAAGTTTGTACAAATCAACTTCCTGCATCATCCAAGATGGCCGCCATTGCTATAAATAGCAAAAACCTATAAATGGTCGTTACATGTTTATTTTAGAACCGATTTAGTTCAAATTTGAGATTTAGAAAGTAGATGTCTAGCCATTTAATATATGTAACGGATTTTTCAGTAACTTTTTCTGTTTGCTCATAATTAGCGGAATATGCAAATTAGATGCTAAATTTAGGCAATTCTTTGAAACTCTTCTTCTCTGAAACCACATACCCAAATGAAGCCAAATTTAATGTGGAAAGTCCCTAGGTGGAGTAGATTAAAGTTTGTACAAATCAACTTTCTGTGTCATCCAAGATGGCCACCATTGGCATTACTATAAATAGCAAATACATATAAATGGTCATTAAATGTTTATGTTACATCCAAGATGGCCCCGATTCTATAATTAGAAACACATAAATAGCCAGTGTGGATTCATTTTTCAGCTGATGATAAATATAACAAGTAATTCCTAAAAATTTGTTTGAATAAAATGTTTTTGTAGTATTACCAGTAATATCTTTTTCTGATTGATGACTATTTTGTTTCTGTAGGCAAATTGATTTCATTAATATGCAACTTAGACATAGGCAGTGTTAAATAATGACTGATCATGCCAAATTTTGTTCACAAACAATTTCTTCAGCTGACTTATTTACAACTGGTTTAATTGCCATATGTCCTGTCATTGGAATAAAGCCTATATTTTGTAATTGTAAAAAAAATATGTTGCAAATTACAATAATAAATATCATGATTCAAGATTTATATCCCTTTATATTGATTACCCTTGTACATAATGGTTAATATGAGTTAATCCTAGTATTTAACATAATTACTTCTCATTACTATTAGGCTACTTACCCTTATAATTTGCTTTTATATAAAGATCCTGTCAATCCTGCTAACCAACCTTTTCTTTAGCCTGTACCACCCAAACAGGAAGTACAGTAGTAGTGTGAAGAAAAGGTAAGAAGTGGCCTCCATTTTGTTTAATCAAAGGGGAAAAAAGAATTATCAGCCTTTAATGCTATTAAAACTCAACATACTGCACTAAAAATAAATACATTCGGAAATAAATAGACATTCTACAGGATTATAAGCTGTTATTATTGTGAAATTTTTGTCATAGTAATAGTAATTGTGATTATAAGGTTGACCCCATTTTTGAAGTCATGAAATATTGCATCATTTTAAATAGGGTGAAATGGTTTCATGTCAACTATGTTATCAGTATTCAAAATTGTTTGTATTGGCATTAATCCTTTTAATACCTCTTTCTTGATAAGGAGTCTTTTCTGTTACATAATGGCATAATTGCATGCTAGATAATGTGTATTTGAACAAATCCAAAATGCACATTATGATTATCAAAAAGTCATGGAATAAATAGTACACAAAACTTCAATACCTAACAGTGATAACAGAACTACAAAATATACAAGACAGAATACAGTTTATTCAGTTACTATATTTCATCATTTTCAATGATGCAGTATGTCAAACACATCGAATCATAGAGACACATAAACCTACAAATACATAAAATAAACTTGCATAACTATATAGTCAGTACACAATCACTCTTTCAAGAAATATGACATGATACCTGACAACATTATAATTACAATGAAATCAATTTCAACACTCATCAGAACAAATTGTGTTGATAGCTCACATTTTGATTTAGTTGATATAATACCTTTGCAGGTTTTATGTGAATAAAAATATTTTACTTTGACAAACTCCTCTGCACTGTTTGAAATCCTAAATTATAATGCCTGTATTTCACCCATGGCAGGAATAGGTGAGCAAGTGCCCAGCATGCAATGTGAATGTCAAGGTCATGGTCAACTGTCACGATTACATGATAAAAACATAAACAAATGCACATGATTTACAAAAATACAAATACACAAACATCTTAATTTTACCTGGCTACAATAGTAATAAGCAGATATTAAGAGTGAAGCTTCACCTTGGATAAATTATCATGTATTTTAGTATTAGAAATGAGTTTATAGACCATATTTATGAAACCATTTCATGAAAAATAGGAAACATATAGACACAAGAGGTAATTTGAATTGGAGACATGTCTATACTAATTATAATGATAATAAAAGTTATATAACATTTAAGGGAATGTTTCGTTTTCCCATATAATTTTGGACTTCATTTTTCTGTCACCTGCAAGAATTCCAGGGAACGTATAGGAATCACTACAGCGTAGTCAGCTGCAGTGGTGGCGGTGCTAGTGTCGAAGTTTGGTTTTCCAGATAATTACTAATTAGATTTTGATTTTTACCCACAAATCTGGTTTTAAGTTCAATGCTTAATTAAATTTATGCATAATTGATGAGGATACTGCATTTTGATTGGTTGATCATTTCCAGAAGATAACTCGTGCTGTATTTATTGAATTTAAATGAAACTTGGTCGGAATTCAAGTTCAGTATTGTATTTTCTCAAACGATTTGACCTTATATATCAATAACTCAATATGTCACAATATTTCAAATAAGATTGTTCAATGTAACTCCCACTCCCATTCTTTATCAAGGTGCCAAGTAGTGAATAGTTGTGCCTCATTGAATACCGGAAAGCTTCTGATGGTAAATCCAAGGTGGCCACCAACAATGGCCATCTTGGAATTATTTGTTTTCCTATTTGTCTAAAACTACTGAAGGGATTTCAACTAAAGTAGGTATTCAAACTGCTGATGGTTTCCTGTTGTGACTCAATGTATTTTGGAGGAACTTTAGTGGCTTAGTCATTTAAAAAACAGGCTTACAGATTACAGTGCTTCTCACCGCCTAGGTTCAGATCCGACTAGAGCAGGCTCAAGTGCGAGAAAATTTTTCAAATCGCTTGCAGAAGGTTAGTGGTTTTCTCCAGGCACTCAGGTTTCCTTTTCTATCCAAGTGAAATAATCTTGAATGCCAACCTCGTATACCGACGTCGTTTCTTAGAACGGATTTCCCATCTATTTATTGCACCCGTTATAATGCCAAATTCGCATATCGCCATCCGCCACCCGTGTAATAGAACAGACCGGTATTTATGAATAATATTACCCCCAATAATATTGCCAAATGAGTGTAACGCTTGACTGACTACAGAAATATCCTACATTGTATTGATAACGCTGAATATTGTCAGTGCCTTTTTGAATATGCATACATCTAACGCTTGGTAGAACACCGACTAGTTATACAACTTGATGACTTAATCCATGCAATATCACATGATTAATATGAAAAAACGTGTTTTAGTTGTAAATAAAACTCGCTCACTGATTTTTTATTTCTTATTTTTTCTGTCATTGTTGAAATGGATACTCCAAACAGAAAACGTTTGATTCTTGACTCCAATCAAAAGTTGAAAATTTTTGAATTTTCTACAAAAAATCCATCTTCTTTATTCAATTTTCAATTTGTATGATATTGTGTATTTAGTCATTTCCGGCAGAAATAAAAAACATGTTTTCAACGATTATTTACTTTATTATCATTAAATAAGGTAATATTTTACAACAATATTTGTTTAAATTAGTACTAAAGAAATTCAGCAATGGAAATATTAAGGAGTAGCGACAGGAACACTGTTTTTTAACCTAATTTGCTGTTATGGTGTCGGCATGTACATACATGCAGACAATGTGACTTTGGGCTGGGGGATTTTGTTTTTGGTCCGAGTTCGATATAACGCTAAAATCTGTCTGAACCGAAGGTGGCATTATATCGAGGTTGTACTGTATCTTGAATATTTAAAATTTGTCATTATATAAAAGTATTTTTCAAATGTTTGTAGTAGAATGCCTAAGAACAAGGGTTGGAAGAAGACATTGGTGAAGAAGAAGTACCATGAAGAGAAGAAAAAGCTAGATCCAACTGTGGATCCAGTGCCTTCACTTGTAGTTGGGGGACTTGTCCCCACAGATCGCAGCAGCATCAGTGTTGCTGCATCTGTTACTTTTGATGTTGACTCCAGTCAGACATCTAGTGCAACTGCAAGAGTAGATTCAGGGAGAGACCTGACTACTTCGGGACATTATAGCCCATCTTTTGAATCTTCGGGACAGTATAGCCCAACTTTTGAATGTATGGGACAATATAGCCCAACTGATGAAACTGCATATGAAATTAGATATGATTTTACTCATGAATTTTCAAATGAATTGGCATTGAATATAATGAATGAACTCGCATATGAATTATGTAATGAACTTATATTAGAATTAAAAGCTAACAGCACAAAACCCAACCAAGGTTTAAGTGAATGTAATACACAATGTACAAAATTTTCATGTGTGATAAAAAACTTAAATAAGACAGATACAAGGGAAAGAAGTTTTGATAAAATAAAAAGAAACTGTGAAATGATTTTAAATTCTAACAAACGCATATTGGCACCCAAATCACATGTTCCAAAAGGAAACGGTAAATTCAGTCCTATTTCAGATGTTTTATTTACGTTTGGCACTTTTAATCAGGCTGATAAAAGATTTGATGATGAATCTAGAGGAAGACAGTGTGTGTGTAATTCTTTGGTTATGTTGGCATACAATGCATGTAAAAGTTATATAACTGAGACTGACTTGGATAATATTCTAGTTGATGGTGATAACTTATTTAAACATATTATTGGTGATCTGAAGAGAGCTAAAAAATTTATAAGTTATTATTTAAATTTTGATGAATTACCATCATCATTAGTTTTAGGTCAAGTGAAATTTCATATTCAAAAACTATCTGTTTTAAATGGTGTAATTTCACCTAACATCACTGAAGAAACTGTTGACAGTTTACACACATGTATAGAAAATTTGTTTTTAATGGGTGAATGTGGAATAATTCTTGTTAATTCTGTGTCTTCGGCAATATTTAGAAACAGAAAAAAGCAATTTCAATTTTTTGATTCTCATTCTCATGGAAGAAATGGATTATCTGAAGAAAATGGAAAGTCAGTACTAGCTACATTTAAGGAATTTGATTCATTGATGTCATTCTTATATTCTTTTTATTCCAGTTTAATGATTGGCTTTAATACAGAATTTAACATATTACCAGTGAAGTTATTACCTACTCCTATAGCAGTAGAGAGCTACCCAGCCTTATCAAGATATTTTGAACAGCAATCAATGTCTGCAAACATCACAGTTAATACTTCATCAAAATGTACAAAAGTAAACAGAAAACACTACATGAAACAATACATGAAAAAATACAGAGAAGATGATTTTCAAAAACAGAGAGATAAGAAAATGACACTGAAAGGGATGCATACAATTAGAAAAAATGCTGAACATATGTTAAAAAACAGGGTGATTAATCGTAATAATAAACAGAAGGCAAGACAAAACACTGAACAGAAATTGAGAGATAGGCAAATGACTCTTAAAAGTATGCAGAAATCAAGAGAAAATCCTACACAGAAATTAAGAGATAGGCAAATGACTCTTAAAAGTATGCAGAAATCAAGAGAAAATCCTACACAGAAATCGAAAGATAGGCAAATGACTCTTATAAGTAAGCAGAAATCAAGAGAAAATCCTACACAGAAATTAAGAGATAGGCAAATGACTCTTAAAAGTATGCAGAAATCAAGAGAGAATCCTACACAGAAATTGAGAGATAGGCAAATGACTCTTATAAGTAAGCAGAAATCAAGAGAAAATCCTACACAGAAATTAAGAGATAGGCAAATGACTCTTAAAAGTATGCAGAAATCAAGAGAAAATCCTACACAGAAATTGAGAGATAGGCAAATGACTCTTATAACTAAGCAGAAATCAAGAGAAAATCCTACACAGAAATTGAGAGATAGGCAAATGACTCTTAACAGTATGCAGAAATCAAGAGAAAATCCTACACAGAAATTGAGAGATAGGCAAATGACTCGTAAAAGTAAGCTGAAAGCAAGACAAAATCCTATGCGGGCTTTGAAAGAAAGGGCAATGAATGCTCAATATATGAAGAAAGTTAGGCAAAACCCTGATTTCACATTTATGGAATCTGCTAAAAAAGCAATTTCCAGTAAAGGACACACTATTGAAGACTCAATTATTGTATTTCATAAATCTTTGGAAAATGGATTTTCATATATTTGTACCTCATGCAATCAGATGTGGCCAAAGACATCAGTTGTTCAGTTCCTGCACACCAAATTGAATATGAACTCAGAAATAGTGAAGTTGTGCCGTACAAGATATAAATCTGTAAATAACACTGAATGGATTTGCAGAACATGCTTTAATGCTTTATCAAGTGACAAAATTCCCAAACTTTCAGTTGCAAATTTGTTTTATTTCCCAGAAAAACCCGAAGAGTTAAATTTGCACCAGCTTGAAGAAAGATTAATATCATTGCGTATTCCTTTCATGCAAATAAGAGAATTACCAAGAGGCAGACAGCTTTCAGTAAAAGGAAATGTAGTTAATTGTCCTGTTGACATACAACCTACAATCAATGCATTACCCAGACAACTTGATGACAATATTACAATTCCAGTAAAGTTAAAAAGAAAACAAATTTATAAAAAAGCACTGTATGTTGAGAATGTCAGACCAAATGTAATAATTAAAGCTTTAGCATGGTTGCTGAAAAATAGTGAGATATACAAAAACTCAGGCGTAAAGGTTAGTGAGGATTGGTTGGACAATACAAATTCTGATTTCCAAGAATTTTTTCATGTTGACAATTCATCTAAAGATCTGAATGAAGTAAGAAATAAAAAAATGCATCATGATCAAGACATTACTAACAAAGATGGAGGGAATGACTTGAACTTGCCACTCAATGAAAATAGAAATGAAGATATCCAATTAGAAGAAGATGATAAGTTCAGTGAGATTGATCCATTTGAAGTAGTGCAAGGAAATGCAGATACACTGTTGGATAATTTTCAGAATGTTTCTGATCAGGTCTACAGTTTTGCACCAGGTGAAGGTCAAATTCCTTTAAGTCTGTATCAAGATGAAGACGCAGAATATATGTCATTTCCCTCCATATATTGTGGTCAAAGAAGACCAAAAAATGAAGACAGACCCATTCCAGTACACTATAGTGAAATAGCAAAATGGGAATTGCGTTCCGTTGATAGAAGAGCTGCTACTAATGTTCCAAATCTTTTCTTCAAGCTAAAAAAATTGCAGTTGAAACAAATCTCCGACAAAGTCAACTTAGCAGTGAGACGTTTCAAAACAATGGGTAAAAGACTTACAGTTGGTCAAGTATTAGATCAGACTTCAATAAATCAGCTTGTTAACCTTGATGAAGGCTACTATATCTTTAGAACATTACGAAATTCACCTGCTTATTTATCAAAACGTAAAAAAGATTTGTTTGCTATGATACGACAACTTGGTCTTCCAACATGGTTTATCTCCTTGTCTGCTGCGGACACTAGGTGGAAAGATTTGTTGAAAATGTTAGCAAATTTACATGATGGAAAAGTATATACCAATGAAGACATAGAGAATATGTCATGGGAAGAAATAACAAGTTTGATTCAAGGTGATCCTGTATCATGTTCCAGACATTTCAATCACAGAGTTAACCAATTTTTCAAACTTGTGTTAAATAGTCCACATAATCCTATTGGTGATATCTCCGATTATTTTTGTCGAACAGAGTTCCAAAACAGGGGTTCCCCTCATGTTCACATCTTGGTGTGGATAAACAATGCACCAAAATATGCAGAAGATAGCAATGAAGTTATTACAGAATTTATAAATCGTTATGTTTCATGTACATCTGATGTCTTGGAACAATTCAAGCCTTATGTTCAACTGCAAACACATAAACACTCAAAAACGTGCAGAAAGAAAGGTAAACCAGTATGTAGATTTGGCTTTCCTCATCCACCAATGTCTCAAACACAAATATTAGAACCTTTAGATGAAGATCCTGATGACGAGTACAAGAACAAATACAAAGATATTCAGAAAACTGTTGATGAACTTCAAAATGCAGATACAATCACATTTGATGAATTTCTCAATGATGTTATACAAATGCGAGAGGAAGACTATATAAAATGCATTAGAAGCTCCCTTCACTCGCCCAAAGTTTTTCTTAAAAGAAATTTATCTGAAGTGAGGACTAATCCTTATATGAAAGTAGTTTTGCAATCTTGGAATGCGAATCATGACATTCAGTTTGTATTAGATCCTTATGCTTGTGCTATGTATATTGTATCTTATATTAGCAAGTCGGAAAGGGGAATGAGTACACTTTTAGAGCAGGCATGTAAAGAGGCAAGGCAAGGTAACAATGATATAAGAAAGCAGGTTAGACAAATAGGTAACAAGTTCTTAAATGCAGTTGAAACAAGTGCTCAAGAGGCAGCATATCTATGTTTGCAATTGCCATTGACACATGCAACTAGAGAAGTAATATTTATAAATACATCACCACCAACTGAGAGAACTTTTTTATTAAAATCTAAGAGTTCATTAGAAGAACTGCCGGAAAATTCCACAGATATTGAGGCAAACAATATTATTAAACGGTATTCTCAAAGACCCAAACAACTTGAAAAGTGGTGTTTAGCAGATTATGCATCCAAGTTAAATGTGATATACCCCAAGAAAGTGTCTGAGGAAGTGGAAGTTGATTGGGACAAAAATGATGATGCAAATAATGAAGATAGCGATTCTGACATTGAAAACAAAGACGAGATTGAACTTGATGAAATGATGTTTATGCACAAAATTAACATAACTTTACCAAATGGTACAATGTTCAAAGAAAGACGTACATCTAGAGTACTGAGATATGTTAAATATAGCCTTAAGATTGATGCTGAAAATTATTACAGAGAACGTTTACTGTTATTTTTATCATGGAGAAATGAAGAGATGGATTTGTTAAATGGTTATAGGTCTTATGAAGAACATTACAATGCAGCAAAACTTATCATTGATAATAAATTAAAAAGGTATGAATGTATTGGAAGTCAGTTGGATGAAGCGGAAATCCAAGCACAAAAAGACTTTAATGATGAACAGTTTGATTTGTTGGCACCTCAGACACAGCAAGTAGAATCTGAAGATCTGTCTGAAGAACACGCTGAATGTGAGAAATATATCGCCTTTAACCCAACCCGTCCAAATGATCAAACAAGCCATGATATTGGTATAGATCTTGGATTAGGTAGTCACAGTCAAGTTGTAGACATCATAAATAATCCTTCAAGATTATCAGATGAAGATTACTACAACATAATGCGATCATTAAATATGAAACAAAGAGAATATTTAAATCATATATTATATTGGGTGAAGACCAGAGATGAACCAGTTTACTCTTTCCTAAGTGGTGGTGCAGGGGTTGGAAAATCAGTATTAATAAGAGCTTTGTATCAAGCATTGATTCGCTTTTTATGTGCCCAACAAGGTGACAATCCTGATGACATAAGAGTGGTCTTGTGTGCACCTACTGGAAAAGCTGCTTTCAATATAAATGGTAGCACTATTCATTCAACCTTTAAGATTCCAGCTAGTCAAGGTTTCAACTATAAACCACTTGATAGTGACAGTCTTAATGCACTAAGAGTCAAGTACAAAGATTTATCTATTCTCATTATTGATGAAGTTTCAATGGTTGGATGTGGCATGTTAAATTATGTATCTGAAAGATTAAAACAGATAAAAGGCTCCAATAAAGCTTTTGGAAATATATCTGTAATATTGATTGGAGACTTATTCCAGTTAAAGCCAGTATTTGATGGTTGGATTTTCCAAAACTTATCAAAAGGATATGGACCGCTGGCAACAAATTTGTGGAAAGACCATTTTCAGATGTATGAACTAACACAAATTATGAGACAGAAAGATGATGCACAATTTGCAGAAATTTTAAATAGACTTAGAGAAGGAAATCACACAGACAATGACATTAGCATCATACAATCATGCATTGTAGACAATAACCAAGTTACTACAGATTCATCAATACCACATTTGTACTCAACAAGAGAAGGTGCCAAATCATGGAATTCTAGAGTATTTGAACTAACCTCATCGCAAAAAATGTCGATTCCATCTGTTGATGATGTTAAATCACATGATTCAGCAGCTGTAAAACAAAATATCTTGAAAACAATACCGCCTGATCCTGCAAAAACATCTGGATTGCTACAATGTTTGTCTGTGGCTGTTTCACTTAGGTATGATTTAACTGCAAATATTGACACGTCAGATGGTCTAACAAATGGTGCAAGTTGTACATTGAAAATGTTAGATTTCAGACTGCAAAATAGAAGGAGACCAAGTATTTTATGGGTTCAATTTGATGATTCATCTGTTGGGACTAGTTGGAGAAAGACATATAGTCATTTGTATACTAGAGAAACTATATGCATGTGGACACCCATATTTGATTTGAATAGATCTTTTATGTTGCGTGGTAAAACAATTTCAAGAATTCAGTTTCCACTTACTCCATCTGCGGCTAAAACAATACACAAAGCTCAAGGATCAACTCTTGACGAGGTATATATTGATTTAACAATGAGAAACTCTGTTCCACACATACATTATGTAGCACTTAGCAGAGCTAGAACAATGAGTGGACTTCATATCATTGAGTTAAATGAATCGAAAATATCAGTTGACAAGTTTGTTACAGAAGAAATGAAAATACTCAGAAAGAATCCAATGCCACTTTGTTACACACCAATTTATAAAATAAACACTAGATGTTTAAAGATTGCATTTAACAATGCCAGATCTTTGAACCTTCATTACCCAGACATAAAAAATGATCCGAATGTTACATCATGTGATATTATGTCATTCGCAGAAACAAAACTTTGTTTGCGTGACAGTAATGAACATTTTCACATTGATGGTTACACCATGTTCAGAAATGATGCTGCTACGAGATCGATTCATCGACCAGCGCGTGGTCTAGCAGCTTACATACAGAATAATCGCCAGCCTGTGGTTACAGTATACAATCATCAAAACTTCAGAGTAACAAACTGTGAGGCACTAAAACTTGATGTTTTGATTCACAACCTCTACTTCACAGTTATTACTATGTATATTGCACCTGTTTGCACTTTAGACGAGTTCAAAAGTTTTATCAATCTTCACATCCTACCAGTTACAAATGACCATGCAAATATAGTTATATTGGGTGATTTCAATTTTGATATATCTAATAATTGTAACACCGGCTTTATAGAATTTATGCAAACTACATTTAATGTTCAGCAAATTGTATCTGGGGTAACAACTGATTACCAATCGACACTTGATCTCATATTTACAAATAGGCAGTATGCACACAAAGGTATAGTTGAATGTTTTTGGTCAGATCACAAACTGGTCTATGTATCAATAGATTTATCTGCAGAAAATGATATATGATATAATCCTAACTCAGTTGAAATGTTTTATGTTGCAGTAAATGCAACATAAAAACAACTGGTTTTATGCATTAATGGGATACCACTGATGATGGAGAAGTAGATAAACATGTATTTACTTCTCCATTCCCTTGTTTATTTCACTATCAAACTGATGTATAGATTGTTTAATCTGATTACAAAGATGTTCATATTCTTGTGTACCTATTTACACTCTAAGTAACAAGTTATCAACACATATATTTTGTTTCTGGAAACAACATCAAATAATAGTGAAAATGAATGAATATGTATTGATCAGTACATTTTTGTTGCTTTCAGATCATGAACAATCTATACTTCACTTTGTAAATTATAAAGTTGTATATATTTTTAATTTGCTTATTATGATGTACTTGTCATTTGGAATTATGTATAATATTACTTTGAAGTGATAATGTTCAAAATATTAAATGTCTTTATTTTACATATATGCAAGACGAGCACTGAATATATCTTTGAGATTTTATATATGTGTATGCAGGAGTAATGTTACAATTAACATACATGTGTTTCCAAAAAACTTAAAAACTTGTTTACATACAATAAACTGTATTAACTTATATTTTTTTATCCTTGAAAGACAATGTCAGACTCATGCACAAAAGTTTAAACACAAAAGTGTTTTAATTGCTTTATCTAAGCCTTTCAAAAAGCCAACACACTGTAATAAGATTTCTAAAAAAATAATGGTATACTAGTATATAACACTGTATATATTGTTATTATAATGATATTGATCATACATGTCAATACATGTTTATCCCATACATTCTGCTGGCAAGTTGGTAAGTATGCTTTCAGAAGAGTAGGTGTAAAAACTGTAAATCTCTCTGAATACAATTGTAAAAAGGCAGAAAACGTGTGGAGATTAAATTTTGCAGAATACCAGCAAAATGAAATTTAAAAAAAATGCAGGCTCTGAAAACCCTATTGGTATATGACTTATATTATTTCTATTAATTGAAACAGACACATGAGCATTTGTATATCATGTTGGACAATGTTCAAATATGTAATAAACCATTTTATGTACACATTAACTTTGGTTATCATGTTGTAACATATATGTAATGAATTAGTTCTCATATGAAACATTGTAATGACATATCTCATCTCCTACAAATTGGCATTCTATGTGCTTGATACAAAACATTTCTACCTTTGAAAAATAATTGTAATTTAATTGTGCTGTAATGTTTGTTATAAATAAAAAGTATATTTCAATTAAAAATATAAACATTCTATATGTGTTATAGATGTTTTAATATGCAAATATCATATTCTGCAATATCGCAATCTGAATTTCGATGATGACATCTTCAGAACCCATTGTCAGAACATTTAACACCATTCAACTATTTACATGTATTTTTATTGAGTCCAGGAATTTTATATCCCAGTCAATAATATTTCACTTATGTCGCAATGTCGTCAGCTTATGCACTATGTCAATGGATGTGCCATGTCATCAATACCAAATTGTGAGTATATGTTATGTTAACATATATTTAATGTGACAAGAAAACGAAAAATGCAGCGACCAAACAAGGACTAACACTTGAACCTTACCGATACTCGCAGGGCGCTCTACCCACTGAGCTAACCTGCCACCTATCTCTCGGACCCACCACATTCCTTCCGTCCATTTTAGCTCTACTGTCATTTATTTCATTATTCTGTAATGTTTGTTACAAATAAATTGTATATTATAATAGAAACGTTTCATTTATTATGCCCCCCTTTGAAAAAGGGAGGGCATATTGCTTTGCTGCTGTCTGTCGGTCGGATGGTCGGTCGGTCGATCCATTCAGTTTCCGTTCATTATCTCTGCAACAGCTGCAGAGATTTAAATGAAATTTGGTATACAGCTTTATCATCATAATATCTAGGTCAAGTTCTGTTTGGGGTATGATCGGCCAATTTTTGACAGAGTTATAGCCCTTTGAAAAATTTTCAGTTTCCGTTCATTATCTTTTCAAAGATTGCATGTATTCAAATGAAGTTTGGTATACAGGTTTATTAGAAGAATATCTAGGTCAAGTTCTGTTTCAGGTGCGATTGGACAATTTTTGACAGAATTGTGCCCCTTTAAAAAAATGGCTAATTTTCAGTTTACCCGGGAAACTGCATGTTTTCAAGGATTTAAACCGAAATTTTGTATGGATGTAGATTTTTAATATTAAATATATATCTGAAAGTTTTGCTATGCTCAGTTTGTAAATAATAAAATTACATGCAAATTATAAATTTTTTTGTTAATATATACATGTACAAGAGAGGTAACTCTTTCTCTTAAGTTAGCATTATCACAATTTTCAAGTTTAAAATGTCATTTTCATTTCCATGCACACTGCCCACACTGTGTATTGCCCATAAAAAATGTGCACCCTGCAATGTAGGTTTCAGATGGGGGGGCATACGTGTTTCACAAACACCTCCCGTCTGTCTTGGCGTTATATTGTCATTTCCTGCAATATGACAATACCATTGTCCATGATGACAACTTCAAAACCCCATTACACTTATGCAATTGCATTTAACACAGTTCAATTACAAGCAATTCAAATATAGGTAGAAATCGTTAAACAATACTGCATTATATAAAACAGCAAATCGCATACAGATGAAAGTACAAGAAACAACATATACTAGCAAGCAAAATTCTTCTTGCAATTGCATAGAAATAATAATAAAAAAACAACTCATTCATTCATAATTTCTAGGTGAAAATTTGATAGATTGGATTTGTTTGAGTTGATCACATTTATTACCAATAATCTATGTTTTGATCAAATCTTTACGTGATTCATAGGGTATTTTTGAATACGTTACGTTTCTATGATAACGAACACAAGTGTCCGAGGAGTCCCGAGTCGATTAAAACGGCGGGAATCTACTGCGCATTTGATAAAGTGCAACCAGCAGTATGGAACGTAAAAGGAAACATGAACTAAATGATATGATGGGATTTTTGCATAACATATCACCCGTTAAGAGAAGTTCTAATAACAACTTGTACTTTAATGGTATGCTGCAGATAGCGGATGATATCAAAAGAGTTGTAAGCTTCGATGCAGATAAACATGACTCGTTTTCCAGGGCAGAAAAACTCCAATCGCCAGTGAAATTGACTGGAGTAACAGTCGTGCCATCTAGAGATGGTAAAGGGACCGACGTGCAGATTAATTCAAGAACAACATTAACTGTTTTAAACATTGATGATATACCGTTCAAGAGAAGAAAAATATCTAGTGAGCAGCCTTCAAATCACCTGAAAATACGAGACATTAAACACCCGTCTGGAATGGTATGTTGTGGAATTTTTCTGACATTCTATATCTAAATCTGTAGACCATATTAATGTAATACCCAGGTTTTCACCCACATCCCTTATTCTGCCTCCCGTTCCGATTTAGTTTTTCCCCAACTTTTTTTTTTATTAAATATTGTTATTAATTTTCTAGACCATAATTTACGGTAGCAAGTCAAATCGCTCTCGTCAGGTTCGCGCCCACATTCTTCACAAAATCGTCTACTTTTTTTTTTTTTTTACCAATATCGCCCCATGACAAAAAATCGTCCAACTACTGTCAAATCAACCCAGTATTTTGTACTGGGTCAGATTTTTCGGACTAAGTTACTTTCCCTTTGATGACGTCAATACCAATATTCTCACAAAAAATAAATTAAATATTTCAAAAAATAGTAGTTTGTAACTGAAAAACATATACTTGTGAACAACCAACAAAGCCAAAAACATTATACAACGTTAGTGTTGAGTACAAAACAGGCAAGATGTAAAGAATGTTACATATATTGTAATCACTGATTATAAATATACTTCCTTTGGTTTGGCAAAGTAATCCATGTCATTGAAACTTTTGATGTGCCTTCATTGTCATTTCATAATTTCACAAAACATTATATTGCTTTGGAATATTCAAATGTGGTTATTTATGATCAATTTTAGTAGTCCATCGTTGAAAAATACTAGTAAATAGCCATTATACTCCGGTCCGTCGAAATACCCAACGCCAATATATGTTGTATTAACTCCCCTTATGTGTTATCTATGATTATCTCCCTTGCGGATATTGTATGTGCCATGTGTTTTGCCTCGTTTAATATAGATATTGTTTCTGCAGTCGACTTGCGTTTAGTGATTATATCCTTACTGGCGCAATGCCACCCAAAGTCACCCAATGCTACCCAAAGCTACCCAAAGCCACCATAAATAATGCTTAAATTTATGTTATATATCATTAAATGGGTCCCTTATAATAAATTAGTGCTTAATTATTTAGTAACATTGCATGTTCAACCATCGGACTAACTTTTGACTCAATCAAGCTGTATGACAAGGGAGACAACCTGATGGGTTTTTTTTTTTTTTTTTTTTTTTTTTTTTTTTTTGTACGACTGCAAACCTTCTACTCTGTAAGGAACACCCTAAATCCATTTGAAATAATTTTGATTTTACATTACATAGTGTAACTTATTCCATACTTGGAGCAAAAAAATCCATATTTGTAAACAAGGCAACACTAAAAAAAATTTTTTTACTCAAATATATTTCTGTAACAATTTAGGACTTAAAATGAAAATGTAATAATGAATTTAAGATTTAGTGAGAAAATAGATTTCCCGTTAAACTGGACCCCGGTCTCTAACATAATGTACATTGCAATTTGTACTCAAAATCGTAACATCAGTCAGCAGACGTTTTGGTGTTCCTTACAAGGCGGAAGGTTTACAGTTGGTCAAAACAAACGTCCGGTTGTCTCCCTTGTCATGCAGCTTACTTACTGGAATGGCTTAATTTTTAACATTTTGATATTTACCTGCTGTTGAACGGCAGATAATAATAATAATACATAAATGTTAAATAGTAAAATATGATGAAAATTGAACATGAAAAGGTATACGAGTTTAACGATAGAATTCTTCGATCTAACAGCTTCGGTACATTTGACTCGAAAATTGCGTTGAACGTGCATTAATTCGAAATAATTAAGCAATAATTTATTATAAGGGACCCATTTAACGATATATAACATAAATTTAAGCATTACTTATGATGGCTTTGGGTAGCATTGGGTATTTCGACGGACCCATTATACTCTACTGTAAAGTATGTATCAATTGCATTGGACCTAAAAGTTCCAACGTGCAAGAGGTTTTTTATTTGTTTTATGTGCATTTTTTACTTGGAAAAGATGTAATAGATATTGAACTCTTGTCTAATTTCCATTCTGGACTTCATGACACAAACTGGTGCATTTGAATTTTGAGGTTCTACAACTTTGTTATCCACAATTTTTAATGTAATTAAAAGTAATTTTTTTTTTGTATTGTATTGTAGATAACCATACATGTCAAAGTAGTTGGTGATTCACCTGAAACCATGGAAAACTTATTCAACCGTACAGTGGCCAAAAAAGAGTTCATAGTTGCGGATGAAAGTGGATCAATTTTTTTAAATGTGTGGGAAAATCAAATTAATTTGTTGAAAGTTAACAAATTTTACAAGATCACGTTTGTGGCTTCCCGGCTATATGACACACTACAGTTGACAACAACACCGCAGACAACAATTGAAGAAACAAAGGAAAAACTTGCAAATATTTCTACACAATTTTTTTCAGGAAGCGGCAATTCACTTAAAGGGGAAATAAAGCTTGTTTCATTAACTGTAAACAATAAGTGCTCTTCCTGCAAGAAAGTTGTTTCTGCAGGCATCAAATTTACTAGATGTGATGGATGTAATATGAAGCAGCTGACAGTTGATTTACTTAAATCATCAACACTTAAAATCAATTTGCTGGACAACAAAAATCAAATGCATAGACTAACTGCTTTCCAACAGACCATTCAAGCATTCCTTAAGGCAGAAAATCTTCAGGACCTCATTGATGACATTGAAAGTTTTGAGGAATATTTATTGGGCAAAAGAATATGTGTAACTGTTAACAATGACATCTGTTATGGTATCAAAATTGATAATGTTGCAGCATCAACTGCCACGGCCACTGCTCAACATCTTTGTTCAAGTGCCATTGAACCTGCACCATCCTCTTCTAAATAAGGCCTAAAAAAAATGTGTTGCCAGTAACCCAACCAACCACCATTTTTCATGCCTACCCAAAAGTTTTTTTGTCGGTATTTTGACAAGCGCCTTTAAAGTTAGCATCTTGTCCATTACGGCAAATGTAAAAAGATAATTCAAATTTTTTTTTTTAAAAAATGTCAGCCTACCAACTAATTTTTCTAAGAGCGTTACCACAAACACATAAAAAAAATTTCTTTAGCCGAATTATAACCTCACTTAATGATTGCATCAAAGTCTAGTTTTGTGTTATTTGTCTAAAGCTGAAATGTCCATTTTCTCATTTGCCACGCTAATAACAGGTTAAGTATGGCCATTTTCTTATGATACATTAGATACTATTGTTCATCTTTAATGTTTAGAGACAGCTGTTCTCATAAATAACTTTTTAATATTTTATATTTTTGTAACTAAACTTTCCGTTTTTGTTTCAAAAATAAAAAGCGCACCAAACAATAATTTTTTTAAATTTTGTTACTTTTTATGTTATTCTCCTATATTGATAGAAGTTTACAATTTTCACTAAAAAACAAATGTATTGTGTTCCTTTGCCAGCCCCATATGTGTGTACTAATAGGTTGAACTAAGGTCATCAGTTAATATGCCAATCTCCTAGTTTAAGTCTATTATACAGGCGTGATTCAGGCCTTAATATCAATGCTATAGAGCATGGGGCCTATATATTACAGGAATTAATACAATGATTTAATTTTTGTATTTATTTTTACTAGTTATTTTTTTCAAACACACACATTGTTGTTTTTATGGCCAGGTTTTATTTTTCCTTTATAATGGGTTAAAGAGTTTATTTTGCAATTTTATCTGGTTAAGTTTTGGGTGAAAGATTTGATTTTTGTCATTTGTTTTACATTGAAACGTGATTAACATTTAGAATTTAGTGTATAAATATGTGTATATAGACAGACAACAGAACAGGTTTTAATTTTCACCTATATGGAGTCAAAGAAGTTGTTTCCTTTGTATTCTTATCTGGATAAGTTTTGGTTGAAAATTTTGATTTGAAGTCCAACTAACAAACATTTTGAATTTAGGTTATAGGCATGTATATAGACAAAACAGGAGACCACGTTTTGTGGTGTCACCTGACTAGACAACATGCAGGGATTACTTGCGGCCGTGTCCGCATCCAGAGCATTACTTTGACGTTGTATGTTCAAATGACTCCAAACTTGGTATGCATGTTTTTGGCAATGACTCGAAGTGCAGTGCACAAGAACAACAACTCTATCTTGGTTGTTTTGAATTATTTCCCTTTGATTTTTATAGATCATTTCTTGTTCAGAGCATAAATTTACTATGCATTGTCGGGCGACACAACTGCTTCCAAGAAACATGTCAAGTTTTGTACAAACGGCTCTTTTTCTTTACAAGTATGACTCTCAATAGTGCTAATTTACTTTATTTAGTGGTGGTCTTATTTCAGCTATTTTCGCAGTAGACAAATTGCACTAATTCGTGATTACAGTGAATATAATGGAGTACCTTTGGAATTATGAAGTACTTGTTCACAATTACTTACGATCTCAAAATAAATACATTTACAGAAATTGTTTCTTATTTATGACAAAACAATGGGAACCTATGTTGTCTTCTGACAACTTTTGTTTCATTTAATATGTTAAATTGGTTTAATTTTGTTTATTTTTCCATTTGATATGTTGAAATAGTTTTTTCCATTTTCTGAGTAGTTTTTTCCATTTTCTGAGTAAATTTGTTAAAAGTTTAGTTTTACCAATAGTCTTATTTGATTCATTTTAATACAAATAGCTAGTAGTTTAAGTTTACAACTTGTGATGTCAAAGGCACAGACATCGTGCATGCTGTATGCATAGAAAAAATGTCTCTATAACGATAAACATGTACTAGTCTTCCAAATCAAAACTACTGGGAAAACTTGTACAAAATTTAATATGCATGTTTGATACATGTTTAATGTTTGACAAAAATATGTAGTGGTACCTGTACCGATTCATGGAAATACATTTTTAATCCATAAAATTGTCTAAATTGTCCTTTTTAGGTTACATTTGTGCATCTTAGCAATAGAGGACAGTTGTTCAATTTTTTTTAGAATTAATCTTTATTTCTTCTTTTTTGAATTCAGCAACAACATTTGCTACCGAAAAATGTGATTTCCTATTTTCCATCATTGCCATATTTAAAGAAGCTGCTTTTCTTCAAACTCTAAATTTTTAACCATAAAATAAATGTGTAAACGTAATCATGTGTGTCACAAAACACCAAAGGAATTTAATTACATTGAAATTTATTTTAGTTACCATTACCTCCCTAGGATTTATTGATCTCTCAGGGCTCAAAATAGGGCGAAGTTGGGCGATATCTTCGTCCTGTTTCAAAAAACTTTGCCTGAAACTGCCTAAAAAGCGAAGTTCTAGTAGCCCTAAGTTTTGATAATTTTACTTAACCCTAGAGGGGCCTCTGACCATGACACACATTAATATGTATGTTCAGGTACCTCCCAATATACCCAGGTGTGTTAATCCGATAATTATAAATTCATCAACCTGTTGATTGAAGTAATTAAAGGTCATCATGATGAAAAGGCCTAATTAACTGCTACAAAAACAGCTCTGTCAATGTTTATGTATTAAGATGAAAACCAGAAGTCCTTGTTGTAAACATACAATACACATTGTTTTTTGATAAGAAACTTTAATAAAATAACGGACCATTTCAAAATGTTTCTCTTCCATAAATTAAAGTAGTTTACAGCTGAATGATGTTAAATCAGCCAAATCATCTCTAGACATTGGAGTAGGACAAACAAAAATCCCAATGGCTATTTATAGGAACCATCTGTTTACACAAGGGGAATAACTCTATTTTCAAAAGAATGGCCTAGTGCAATTTTAAATTTTTTAAATTTTTTTTAATTAATATTTTTTTCAAAAGATTTTCACCTTTTAATTTTAATATATATATATATATTTCAATTTTACATTGTAGTTGAATTATACCGGTATCCAAATTGCTGTTAAATAAATATGTTTCTTGCTTTAATTGACCATTTAGGAAAAGAGTCTTTGAATTACAAACAACATTTTTGTTGAAATCATATCAATACATGTATATAATTAACAAATAACAATAATTAAAAAAAGAAAAAAAAAACCAATAACAATAATACAAAAATAATGAAGAAATATATTTATATGGAATTCAAAATTATAATTACTCTCTTTGCACTCTTCCGGTAAGAGGATTGTGAAATTTAAAGTTGATTTTTTTTTAAATATGCCAAATTTTGCATGCAAAAAACTTCTCCCTATATTAAAAACTTCTCCCTAACCTTGGCTTAGGGAGAAGTCACTTCTCCCTGTTCAAAAATCTATTTTGAGCCCTGATTTCTAAATGTAAAACAAAACTAACCAGAGCAGCGATAAATTTTAAAGCTACTGCTTATAGAAACAATGTTTTACCCCAAACACTGCTCAGAGTAAGGCAGTGAAGAGTTAAGAAAGAAAGTATGGAAGACCTCATGGATGGCATTGAAACTTGCCCATTTTGGCATTTAATATGTTAAATAGGTTTAACTATGCCCATACTTCATTTGACATGTTATAGTGTTAGTTTTGCTCATTTTCTCATTTAATTTCTTAACAAGGTGTATTAAAAGGTGTATTTTTCTCAAATACACATAAAAAATTGTTTATTTTTTCATAATGCCAATAAATATTGCAGTTAATGTTTCAAGTACCTTTATTTTTATGTTGTATACATATCTTGTATCACAATAAAGTTAGTTTTCTAGTTGATTCCGAGTTCTTTATTTTTATATGTTTTATCGAACATTACATATTATGTTGCTAAACTTGTCATCTGTCTGTTTATTGACTGTCCCTTTCCTGAAATTCACCTTCATTTCCATCTAATTTGAATGTCATATTTACGCAAAACATGACAATATTTAAAGCTTTTGTTTTTTTTTTTTTTTGGAAAAGTTTTTTTAAATAATACTTCATAATAAATCTTGAATAATACCGGTACTGCAAAATAATTCTAAAAATTCAATAAACAGTATAGGTTCTATCTCAATTGATGTGAAGGAGGTGTTCTCTTGAGTTTATTTATCAAGACCCTTTACAATTACTAGAAACTTGGCAGTTGTGAAATGTGACATGGATCTTGGACTGGTATGTTTGTATTTAATTTGTATTTACATTTTGCTACATATAAGACATGAAATAGACTTTGTGTAATGTCAATTAGCTAGTAGCTAAATGCATATATAATTAATAATTTAAACAAAATTTTTAAAAGTTTGATTTAGAATCTATGAATTTACACATGGTAATCAGGGGTTACATGAGATGACGCATGTGTGTCCACTCAGTCTTCAAAGCACAACAAATGACTGCACAAAACCATGGGTGGGCATGTAACCCCTAATTACCATGTGTAAATCCATGGAATCTAAATCAATTTTGTTTAATTAGCTCAACTAACTATAGCTTGTAAGCGTATAACATGGTGAAGTGTGTGTCCATCTGTAAACTTTAATCTCCTCCTCTGAAACCACTCTGCCAATTGGAACCCAATTTGGAATGGAAGGTCCCAAGGATGAATAAACCAGGCGACTCCACCTGACATACAAGATGGCCACTATTGCAAACCCTATAAATGGTCATTACACGTTTATCAACTATTCAGTTCAAATTTGATATTTAGAAAGTAGATGTCTAGCCATTTAATGTATGGAATGGGTTTTTCAGTAACTTTTTCTATTTACTTGTAATTAGCAGAATATGCTAAATTTAAACGATTATATGAAAAATCTTCTTCTCGGAAACTACAAAGACAGTTGAAACCAAATTTGGGTTGGGAAGTCCCTAGGTAGAGTAGATGAAAGTTTGAAAAAATCAACATCCTGCAACATCCAAGATGGTTTCCATTGCTATAAATAGCAAAAACCTGTAAATGGTCATTACACGTTTATTTATTAATCGATTTAGTTCAAATTTGAGATATAAATTGAAAATGTACAAGCCTAGTCATGTAATATGTAATTGTTTTGTTGACTAAATTTTCACAATATGACAGGCATCTTGTCTGCCAGTTGAGCAATACAGGCCCTATTGGGCCTCTTGTTGTTCATTTCAGGAAAGCACTCCAAGAAGAATAATCTTTGCTATCAGTATACTAATACTGATGTGTTGTCACGGTGATAATGGCTATGATTGACACAGCTGAGTGTAAGTTTTACCAATTGTAGATTTCATGTACACTCAAATTTCATGTCTGTAAAGGCAGGATCCACACACATCTGGAAAAAGTACTTGAATTTGTGTTTTGTCGCAAAATTTCCTATAATGGGGTTTTATGTCCCAGTCAAGAATATTTCACTTGTATCAAGACATCACCAGCTATAGTTGGAATGGCAGAAATTGCCGTGCACTTTGGGCAGGTGCTCAGGAGGATTATAATTATGTGATGCCTCTCGTACATGGGACATCCGTTTTAAGGTCTCTTACAAGGACCTCTGACTTTCATTTCTAATGCCGAGTGCTTGAGGAAAGAACAGTCACTAATCCACGTCTTGGTCGACCCTGGCTGGGGTTCAAAACTCACGACTCCCACATACGAAGCGAGCACTCTACAGATTGATCTACTGTAGTGGTACAAATATAAACAAAATATCCTGGAAAACTACTTGAGTTTCAAAAAAGTTTGAAAATTTTATTAATTCAGATAACTATTTTATTTAATTATTCAACTAACACCAAATACATAAATCAGTGTGAGATGACCCTGAACGGGGACATCTGAATCCAGACCAGGTGTGATGGTCCAGAACCGATATCCGTTATTATTTTCATATACAACCAGAAATTCCTGTCATTTCCTGTTGACACCAATGTATACAACAAGAGTTGTCTCTCTTTACTTACACATTGAGTGTTCTTAATTACTCTGGTGAAACATGCCCTAATGATCTTGATTGAGTATAACACACCATTAATCTAATTCCAGTCTTGGTCATATACTTGTGGATTAATATTAAAATTTATTGTGTTTTAGGGCCATGAATTCTTTATTATAACCATGGGAACGGCTGTGATATTAAACAGTAAGTAGTTGTTTTATTCTCTGGGTCTGGGCATGGCTGTTCAAAGCGTCATTACCTTAACTGAATGTTTAGTGAAAATTCAAAAAGCTATTAAAATTACAAATATTTGATATTAAAATATAAAGGACTTTAATTGCTTCTACTGTAAACATATTTTCACAGTGTACTACTTTTTCGCTTATTTCGCGGATGTTTGTTTTGTGCGAATTAATACCAAGCGAAAATTATATTATAATGCTAATTGTGGAATAGTGCTATTTAAAACATGCGAAAATTTAACTGAATCTATCAATCACAGCCCTGACTATCATCCAATGACGTGGGGAAAAATTACACCAATATCTGGAATGGTGATGCTAGCGAAAATATACCAATTCAAAAAAAAATTGATTTACAGTCGCATGTGATTTATTGATGATTTCAGTGGCCACTGGTGTTATCAGAACAGCACATTTGGAGTAGCAGCTGTTTACCAATGAAATATACTAATGCCATTGTGTTGGGCAATGTAAGTTATTTACAGGGGGTGCCTCCATATCAGAGTGGTCTAACATACCAGTTTCAGATACATCACCTCTCACTGCCTAGGCTGAAATCCCATTCAGGCAGATTTATGTGTCCAGGGATTTAACAAGGACTATTTAGGGCTGAATTTTGGCCCCATTCCCAATGGAAAAAGTGTTGATTTTTTTTCACAAAATCGGCAGAGGAAATTCCACAACTAGAAAATTGTGTTGTTTTAAACGAAATGAAAAGTAAATTGGTGAAAGCCCCTGAGTCAGCTGTTTTTATTCATAAACGGGTTCCTGCTACATTATCAGGTCATTAAGTAAATGTAAGAGCAATTTATCAACTGTACCAGTAAATAAACTCAATAACTAAAAGCATTAGATTTAATCATTATGGCAGTAAAATTGATGTCGAAGTTTTCCAAAATCAGCAAAAGGTTGATAGTTTTTCCCAATAGTTGTTAGGGCCTTTTGCCAAAAGACCTTGATAAATCCTGGTGTTAGAGTTTGTAGGTTGTTTGCTGAAGGTTTGTGTGTTTCTGAAAAGCACTTCTGTTTCCTCCATCATTCTCGGAGCTTGTCACATCAGTTATATGAAAGGTCTTGAATTAACATGTAATTGTTAAATAAATGCTTAATTATTTGTCTTCATAACTCAGAAATCTAAAAACAATAATAAATTTCATTTCATTTCTTTATGCTCTAATATAATCCTTATGGATCATATCACGTTTCATCATCTAGGTAGGATCTAAACACAAACAAGTCAAGTCCAAGTACGAGAAGTTTGCAAGATTTTTTTGAAGGTGATGGTTTTCTATGAGCACTCTGGTTTTGTCCCTCTCCATGAACCTAATGATTAAGACGCCAGTCGTCAATCCAGGATCTCTCACTGCTGTGAGTTCGAGCCCTGCTCAGACCACATGTGGGGAAGTAAACTTTTCCTTGCCGTTGGCTTTACTGGTTCACTGGTATTAGTATAATATGACTGGGGGAGTGGTATGCTTGTCGCGTGTACTGACTCTGAGCTAGCATGTTAAATTCGCCCCGAGTGCGTGCTAGTACAAAGCAGATCATACAACACATTTGCACTTCACATGCATACACAATATTGTTCATAGATAATCCATAGAGATTAATAAAATAGTTCTCGTCGCGACTAGCGGAAAAATTGCCGATGCGACGTTAAACAACATTCAACCAACCAACCATCTCCATGAAATGACAGCCTCTATGTAAGTGAAAGAATTTTGATGTGCAAAACTCAACTCCACATATAATCAATCTCATTATAGATTTGGGTGGACCCAAATTTTGGGTTTAATTTCACTACTGCTGCTTTTAATTGAAATAAGTGCATTGCAAAAGTAAAAGTAAAACCTTCTTATTTAGATAACCCACAGGTGCCAAGAATATGGACTTTATATACCAGTTGACTTTCATATTGAGGTTTTTTGGGTTGAAATATGAAGCAAAGGGACCTAAAACATGGGTCTTAATTGACAGGTGATCTTTAAATAGAGGTGGTCACTACAGCAGCAGGTTTTATGGTATTAAATGTTGCAACTTCTTGCAGCCCTCAAAGTAGTTTTAAAAACCAAGTGGCCAGTGGAAATTGCAAGTGGCCAGACAATCTTTTCTTGCAGATGAACAAAAACTAAGGCATCATTTGGGTATGGAAAACAAAAATGCTTTTTTTAAAAACTGATTGACAATCACTTACATACATCAGTGTTATTAATAACAATAATGATGATGTAATGTGTCCATTATATTGTCTGAATTGGTAACAGTATCATGACATATTTTATAGGCAGAAATAATATCTGGTCACAAAAGTTTAAATTTAAAGTGGACAAGCTGGCCACCATTCACAAAATTTAGGTTGCCAGACACAATTCCAGGTCGATTTGGCCACCATTTTAGTTGACAAAAGTGAGTGCTGTCTTGGACCATCTAGGTACATGTATATGTAAACTATTTTTGATTTAGTTGTAAAATTTTTGTTTTGATTTTCTGTTTCAGAATCTGTCTGGCGTTTTCATTGCTGTTATCAATATAATTTGTCTAGCTGGTGAGTATTCAATGAACATCATCATCCATGGTATTTTGCATGCCAACATACTTGCCTACCCTTACAATTTTGGTGCAAGTCGAGACTTTGAAGTTAAAATGATAACTGTATTATTGCCTGTTAAAACTTATGATTTTGAAATGATTTTCTCATCTGTGTATATATTGTGAAATATCAACTTCCTCCATTTCAATTAGAGTGAAGGTCTATATTGTCCAAAGGTTCAGTGCTGTACATTTGTATAAAAAGGCATCTCAATTTCATGATTGCGAATGATTTTTTTCATTCTGTAATGATACAACTGGTTTTAAACTTGTATTATAATTTACAGAATGGCAGTATATTCTACTGTTTCACAACTATAGGTAGTTGAGATAATGACAAGGCCAACCATTTATTTGTTTGTCATATTCATTTTTGATGTATTTGGTTTTTTTTTCAGCTGCACCTAACCCTAGGATACAAGCTATATATTACTTTGTCACAGCCATCATTGTCTTACTGTTGGCTTTTGATGCTTATTTTCTGCTGCCGCTCAGCGTAAGTTTACCTCTTAATTGTTTTATTTGAAAAGAAATTTAATTGAATGGTGTTCCAAGTAAAAGGAAATGACCCAATCATAAATGTGCCATGGTGGTTGAGTGGTCTAAAGCGTGCATTTATGAATCATAGCGCCACTTAGCGACTAGTTTCAAATATCCCTGTCAGTTCCTTTGTCGATAGTCATTTTTCTCCAGGAAATCCGGTTTTCCCCAACATCCATGTTTTATTGTTTTAGGGGTAAAGTACCAACCCGTCTTAAGTTTACCACCGAGCTAACGAAAAATGAGTTAAAGCTCGACTGCTAAGTGTAAAAGATATGAATAGCCAGTGACTAAAAATCTGTCAAAAGAAAGAAAGCATCTGCCAAAAAAATTGGCAAGACACAGCTAACAAAGGGCCAAGATTTGGCTCTTTTTCGTTAGCTTAGCCTTAGTATTAAATTTTCGAAGGCTTATACTGTAGAAATCTTGACTGGGCTTAAAACACCATTACTCCACTCTACCATACCACACTCCACTCCACTCCACTCCACTCCACACCACAATTAATGGTCTTATTATGTTATGTTTTTATTTTGTCGTTTTTTTGGTATTTAATTCAGTTGTGTCATGTACATGGTTTTCTTCAGCTTTTGCCAAGTACAGAGTTTTCAGCTATATATTATTATATTCAATTATACATTTCTTTTCAGAGATTTTATCGATTCTACAGAGATGGCGCTGAAACTGATAATGGTCCACCTCAGCAGGAATCATGTGGAAGATCATTTGTACAAACCTGTAAGAGGTTTGGAACTGTCTTCTCAAAGGTTTGTTTTATGATCTGAAATTTTATACTGGGTACCTAGACTTATACACTGTATATATATGGCCAGTATTTACATGTATGTTTTGATGTTGTGCATCCATCTGTCTATGTATGTATGTGGCTTAACATTTTCCAGTCTGTGCCACATAACTCTTGAATGGTATGCAGTATTTCAGTGATAGTTGCCATGAATGTGTTGTTATTTTCAAAAGAACATGCACATTGAATGAAGATCCAGGTCAAACATCAAGCTTATTGCATGCAATTTGAACTGTAAAATTTGAGGTTTCTATTAACATAACCCAGGCAGAACAAATGGGTATCTAGAGCATAGTGTTTCACAAACACTGCAGTAAATTTGCTGCTTTCATGCATTGTAAAAAGTGAAACAGCAATGCATTGATATACTTCACATTGAAATCTGCAGGTAGACAAATATGCAACAGGGTATAATTCGCCGATATACATACATGTACATGTAGATCATGATGGGTTGATGGTTCTCAATCAAGCTATTTTGGACTGAAATAAGGCCCCCATTGCCCATTTCCTGTGTGTTTTAGGTATTTTTTTCCAAAATGTAAATTGTGCTGAGACAAAGCATAGTACCAGTAATCACAAGCATTCTCATTTTACCCCTGCAAACGAAGTATATAGGAATCAGCTTGTCCGTTCGTCTGTGTCTGTCTGTTTGTAGACAGATGGCATTCCGGACAATAACTTAATAGATATTTGACCAATTTCAATAGTATTTGTTATGTAACTTTATTGTGTGAAGATGAACATTGGGTTCAATTTCCGTGTTATTTTATTGATTTTACAAAAGTTATTGCCCTTTGATCAAAAAATTTAGTTGGGTAAAAGTCTTACATGTTGCATTGAAATCAGCAGTTACCGTTAAGAAATGGTTATGAAAATTAGGTCATTTGTATTAGTGCCACAGAACACATGTCTGGAAAGTTTGAAAAAGAATAGGTCATAGTAGCATATGAAACAAAAGAGTTAGCATATGATACAAAAATTATATATTAAATTTACTTTACTTTCAGATCTGGGTTCAGGCTGTTTGTGTATGGTTTGTGTTCTTTGTGTCTTTAACTTGTTTCCCTGGACTTTGGTCTCAAGTTAAAAAAATTAACATTGGTGTACATGGTAAGTACAGAGTTCTCTCCCTTTATTTGCATTGCTGTTGTAGTATCAAAGTGGTTGTGAATATTGTATATAAAGGCTCACTAATTTCAAACATATGTCTGACAGAGTTATGATCCAACATACCACAAATCCTCACATATAAGACACAATATACAAAACAAAGATGGCAGCATTGACCATTCGTACATGGACATTCTCTGAAAAATTTCAGCCCCTTCAGATGTGAACCTGTCATGCAAGACAACCCCCTCCGCCATCTGAAAAAAATTATATTTTAATATGCAAGGATTTATGGTACTGTAAATTAGTAATTTTAATTTTTTGCACATAGCTTAATTTTTCATAAAAATATTTGCATTAATTTTGTTTTTTTGTGTCTTATTAATCTTGTGCGTTTATGTAAAGAATAAAACAAAAACTAAAATTTTCCAATTTACAGTAATTTATTTAATGTTTGTTTTTGTGTTTCCATTTTTGTTTTTGTTTTACAATATATATGTTTTTACTTTGTAGAGGACTACTTTGCTCCTGTGTTCTGTTTCCTCAGTTTTAACTTGATGGCCTTTTTGGGTAACCTGACATCTGAAGTGATTAAAAAGGTATGTAGACAAATTGAATGGAGTTTGACTAATTATTTTTATGCCCCAGTCAAGATTCATCACGTTTATTGAGGCGGTCTTTTCAGTATTAGTGGAGGAAGCCTGAGTGCCTGGAGAAAATCAATGACCTTCCGCAAGCAAACTGACAAACTTTCTAAAAATAGGATTTATCTTGTGAAATTTGATCGAAGTCTGTGAAATACATAGACAAGTAGTTAGTTGGAAGGTTGAAAAGTGCCTAGTCAAATATATTTCAAATATACCGAGACAGGCTAGTTCTTGAGAAATGTGCATATCCGAAAGAAAGCAACCTCTGGCAAAGAAGCTTAAGATAGCACTAGGTCTTGCTCTGAAGAATTTTTAATCTGGACAGTGAATAGCACTGTAATATCTATTAGTATTTAAGACCACTCTGCTGCATTAGTCCATGCTTACAATCACATTGCTTTGATTGTCATTGCTTAGTACTAAAAGACCATTCTGACGTGCAATTTAATAATTAAGACTATTTTTACACATTCGTAAGTGTGCTTTAGATCATTTTGTTGCCATGTTTGTGCTTAAAACCACTCTTCCACTTTAGTCAGTGCTTAAAAGTGGTGCTCACTTCCAGTCAAGTCAACAAATTTTTATCATTTTCATTCTTTTTTTCTTTAATTTTCCCCCACATTTTGAAAAAAAAGTGGAATACTAAACTTGAGTTTCCATCCATTCTTCTTTCTGTACGTCTGGCCGGAATTCTTATCTGCACAAATTCTTCAAAACTATGAAGCACTCGCAATATCATGAAACTTTGTACAAAGCATCAACATTGATAGGGTATGCACGTATCATTCACTGGAGTTGGTTTGCTCATTTTCTTGGGAGTTATTACCTTTTGAACACAAGTGCAAATCACAAAAAAGAACCTGCTGGTTAGTGATCCTAATTCACTGAATTTACATGGTTTGTTTTTTTTCATTGCAGCCAGGACCACGTTTTGTATGGATTCCTATCCTGTTGAGAGGACTGTTTATACCTTTCTTTGTCCTGTGTAACTATAAGCCTGCCACTAGGATATTTCCAGTCATAATATCAAATGATTATGTATTTATCATCGGGAGTGCTTTCATGGCGTATACCAGTGGTTACTATAGTAGCTTAAACATGATGTATGGTCCTAAGTAAGTATATCTATGGATTTTGTATTTTTCATCAGGAGTGCTTTGATGATAATTAATACCTTAGTATGTTTTTCATCCAAAATTTCTCCAAATCACACAAGGGAATTTGTTCTTTAACAGATTAAAATACAGAAAATGATAAGGTTTCATAGTAGGAATCTTTAAATCAACTTTATCATAACAAACAGTTAAATTTGACCTTATATCATCCAGACTTCATTAAAAGATTGATTAATTGATGTTTTAGGTTCAATATTTTCTTTTATATCGAGATGTCACCAGCTATAGGTGAAGTGTTAGAAATTTAGACCTTTTTAGTGCACTCAGGAAATTTTCATGGAGGGTTGGTGCTTGGTATGAGAAAAGTCACTGCCATTTTCAAGTCTAGGTCAGACCTGGTTGGGGGTTGAGGGATTGGGTTAGGTGCTGAACTCTAACTTCTCAAAGTATACACTACCAACTGAGCAACCATATTTGGTCATAAAAAAGAGGAAATTTGGAGCCTATTATAATACCTTAGATACATAAACTTCAATTTTATTTCAGATTAGTGGAACCAGAGTTGGCAGGTACAGCTGGCATGATCATGGCCTTTTGTCTTGTATTGGGTATCGGAACTGGAGTAAACTTTTCTTTAGCTGTGGGTAAAGCTGTCAGCCCGATTTAAGTCTTATCAGAAGTTTCCATGGTTACAGATGGAGTGGAGTTTCCATGGTTACAGATAGAGTGGGTAGAAAGAGAAAACATTTTATTTGTTTCAATCGTTTAAGGTTTGTCTTAGCCATTTTCAATTAGACCAGTTTCCATGGTAACGGCTAATGGAGAAAAAGGAAAAGCATTATTTTTTGTATTATTGAATTTGTTTCAGCCCTAAGTAAGCCACTGTGAAGTTTGTATGCTTAAGTTTTACAAGTTTTATAAATGTGCCATCATTTATTCATGAAACATGTATGTCATATTTTGATGTAAAAATAGCTGTTTTGATGGCCATATTTAACAGTGGTACCAAGATAAATGTTTACTTTTACACTCAATATACATGTACCTACCTGAAAGATTTTACTGCCAATTTAAAAAACAATATTTGTCATACCCATGACACCTGGGCCAGACCCCAGATTCTTAACTAAGATTTTCCTTAACTTAAATATGGCAAAGTCCATACCTTATATTGTGCCAATCTTCAAGATATTCATGAATTTAAGGTATCATTTTGAAGATCACTTCAAACTGATAACATTTGTGGTTAGTTTTGTCACTCAAGATATTCATGAATTTAAGGTATCATTTTGAAGATCACTTCAAACTAATAACATTTGTGGTTAGTTTTGTCACAAATGTGTATTCGTAGTTCCAATAAAGATTGTAAAATTCGCTAAATTAAAGTTAAGGAAAATCTTAGTTAAGAAATGATTGTGAAACTATGGCCAGTATGAATAACTAAAGTTTTGAATTTTTTGAACTTTTTTTTATGGAGAAGACACCCTAGTTATGTTGTTTTGATAGCTCTTGTTTTTCGATCGACTACATTTACATTTACTGGAATACTGTGAAGGGCTTACCAGCATCAACTCACAGGAGTACTTGTGTGACGTGGCTTCTCACAAGGACTTTTCAAAACAGGTTAAAAACAGTTAATATTATTTACACCAGGTGCCACTTCCCTATACTCTGCACTGGAACTGTGGAGCATAATCTTAAATGACTCCACAGTTGCTTGCATGATGACTGTTCCACTCGGGGATGGTACGAGGGACTAGACATCTGTCAGATCTAGTTCTGCTGTTCTTATCAGCTTTTGTTTGATCGACAGACACTATTAAGAATTTCTGCTTCAAATAGCTATTTTGAAAAAAACTGTCAGTTTATGAAATTATTTCTTGATTTGCGCTTTATGTATGGCAGCTGTTACTGGAAACACAATCTTATATCTATGAGGCCTACATCATTTCTTTGAACTTTTTTCATGGAGGTTGTGGGTTTTTCCTATTTTTCTTGGCAGCTTGTAGTTGTATGCATGTGCAAGGAGTTGAGATGAGGCGGCATAATGTTTTAGAAGTCAGTGCTATCATTGGTTATGTTTTAGGTGTTTAAGGATCTTTGAACTTTGTTACGTTTTGGATGACATAATGTTTTAGGATCTTTGACTTTCATGTCAAAGCTGCCATTGATTCATGTGATTATATTTTTCCCAAATTTAAAAGCAAATGATGAATTAAGACTTGCTATGACTAAGTTTTACACAAATATTAAATTATATAATAAAGTCAGAATAGTCAAATTGGTTGAAATATTGTCCATTTTACCAATTTTTGACAAATTTGCTAAACAGGTTATTTTTGAAAGAATTTATCTCACAGAGTTTAATACTCTGTGGTGATTTTGGCTATCAGGAATGGGAACCTAGCTATGAGTCATTTTGTGTGAATTATTATCACTTCATATTTTAGTTTTAAAGGATATTTTGTTTGTATTTCCATGGTTATCTTGATTCAAACTTCCAAAACAACAACTTTATTCAATAAAAAACCAAAACCTTAGTTCAATTTCCATGAAGCTGCCTGCTAATACAAAATGATAATCAGATGACTACTTTAATGCAAATTTTTCAAAGAAGATAAAAATTACAAATAGATGAAGGTTATATGGGATATCCATGTACATAATTACATGTCTTATCCTTGAAGAATCTCATTATTATCCATAATCTTTTTAATTGATCTTGGAATTTTAGTTACAAAAAAACCTGGATATAAAGACCATCTATGAAATTGAGTCGCAGTGACACCTGTATATAAAGACCCACATGACATTAAGTCACAGTAACACCTGTATAAAAAGACCCCTATGACATTTAGTCTTATTAAAACCTGTTTATAAAGACCACTTATGAAACCCAAGAACTATGGTCTTTATAGACACTAGGTCATTATGTAGAGGTATTTTTTGGTTGAAAAATGAGGCAAAATACCTTTAAAATAGTGGTCTTAATGGAAAGGTAGCCTTTATGTAGAAGATCTTTGTTGAAAAATGAAGTGAATGAACCTTTAATAAAAGAGTGGCTGTAATTGACAGGTGGTCTTTATATAGCTGTAGCAGGTTTTTCTGTATTTAAAAATTCGGATCAGATCAAACGGCATAATGTTATGCTCATCTTCCCATCCTTGGATTGATGACCATAATCCCAAAATATCTCGCCACATTTAATTGACCTGTGTTATGGACTAATTATTATTTTGTCATATGATTTGGGTCTATGATAAATTTTAACAAATGATATCTACATATGGTAAGATGAAGTGATAAACCATTTGTAATAGCAGTAGAGTGTAGTAATAGTGTTTTACACTTCGGTCACGGCTCTTTGACTTATATCAAAGGCAGTCAGCTCTGGGAAGATGGATGAAACTGAGTGCCTGGCAAAAACTTGGCACCTGCAGCAAGCCAACTAACAAAATTTTTCACACTAGGAATTGCTGATTGGGATTCAAACTTAGACAGTGAGAGGTGTATTGATTGTAGGCACATGTTTTTGACCACTTAGCCACCAAGGATCCATTTACAAGTATGATCAAAATTTCTTATTACCCATTGTAATGTAATTGGAAATGATAACATCATAAAGTCTAGTGGTTTATTACATGTAAAGCACCTTTGAAAGGCCCATGAATCCCAACACTAACTAGGTGTTGTTTTATGCGAGTAGGTGTTCCGGGGAACAAACCAGTCCCATTATATGTACAGGAAAACATCTGTTTCTTATCTGATAGATATAACAGTTCTGTTCCAATGTAATGGGATATCGTGTCGTGTATAGTGGTGAAGCCCATGAAAAAATGTACATTTACTGGATTAACTTGTCAAGATATTAACACTGAACTAATGAACATTAATCTAAGCTCAGCTTCCCAGTGGAGAAGATATGAATAGCTATTGGACGAAAAGCTTCAAAGTGATAGCAGCTGTCGAGAAAAAGCTAACGAGGTTGTAAAATAAGCTGCTGATTCCTTACTAATTGACGGAACCCCAACCATGCCCACAATTTTCCGACAAAGGCATGGCATGCTTGAATTACATGCAAAAAGAATGAAAACTCTGCATGAATTGTGCCATTTCAGGATGTCACTGACAGTAGTGATGACAGCATGAATCTGACAGTAGTACGTCATTAGTTACTTTGGTACCGTGATGGCGGTCAGTGTCTGAACATAATAGACATGACCCACGATAAGTCAGTTGTTAGTGTTAAATTTTTCGACAGGGCTGTATGTATGTAATAAATAGTCATTATTGATAAATAGGTATATGCAATAATCCCACATTTAGATTTTCCTTTTAATATCTAGTCAAACTAATTCACATTTTAAATTATTGTATCAATCACAAAAAAACTCATTAATTTAAGATAGTTAATGCCCTCATTGTATCATTATTTATTGACCTTTATAAACCTGTAGACACATCTGTACTACCGGTAATTCGTATCTCTTAAGTTCGTCCCTGTATCATGTGATTAACACCCTTTAAGGTTTGTGCTGGATGTATATGTCATGAATTTCCCAGAGTAACATCGTTTGATGGGAAAACGTGACAAATCTGTACTAATTTTTAGTACATCACATGATAAAATGCAGAATATTGATTTGGTATCTACAGAGACTCTATTTTGTGTAGTTTCTGATTTTCCTGAGCAACGTGCACCTCTTCTTGACAGAATTATACCATTGTTTTTCTAGACAGGTACTATACTTCAACAGGGTGGCTATGCTCAGGTGCATCCTAGGAAACTGGTTATTCCCCTTGTAGTGATATTCAGCTCTATTAGGTGTCACCCAGATTATATGGATTTGTTTACAATAATACCATCACATTTTGCTAAAGTTTTTGATTGTTATGAAAATTATTAAACTAATTATGCCATGTCAGTACTATATTCCATAGTGTCATGTGATGTACTAAATACATTATTGTGATTTCCTTTGGGACCTGTGCTACTATAGTATTTGTCTTGGGGAGTATCTAGCAAATTTTCTCAGGAAACCGCTGCTGTACTGCGTGATCAGCACCCCTTAACATTTGTGCAGGATGTTTTTGAAAACAATTACGTTGAGAATTCCCAGAATAACGTTGTTTGCCTGGAAAACATGAGCTGTTATGATTCCAATGAAAATAATTGTTCACCACAAAAGTTAAGGGGTATCAAATTGTACAGTGGCGAACCCCATTCTTGATATTTTCTGAGCAAATCGAACAAAATTTACTAATTCAAGATACACAGTATAAACACTATAGTTATGTTATATTATATGGATGACTTGTAAAAAGAAAATTATTTGAAATTCTCCGAAATAATATATGAAAATTTGTAGATGACCTTTTTATGTGCTAAAAATTAACCCAATGTTCGACCCAACAAAACAACTTGCTTTATCATATACTTAGTAGTAAATGTGTAGTTTCTGCATGATTTGGTATGGCTAAAACCTTGTGATCCATATCATCGACCACAAATGCCGTACAACTGGTCTGATATCAATATCATACTGGCTACTTTGAACAATTCAGTGAATTTCTGTCATACTCTGTAAAAATGTCTTGTTATGCATGTATCCGTTCTATATATGGTGAATTTTTTAAGCATATGATAAACAGAATAACACGGTGAAATCCATATAATATGCCATATATGACATCTACCAATAACAACATAGGGTTAAAGTTAAAGCCTTTAGTCTGCTAATGGGGTCTTGGTTTGATATGGCATATGAAACTGAAAAATTAATGTATTTAATTTCGTGTGTATTTATTTTCGCAGTATAAAATATTTAGACATATTCGCGTAATTAAATTTTCACATTTTTAAATATGCTCTATAACATAATAAGTAAAATATATTTTTGGCTTTGTATTATTTTTCGCCCCAAACAAGCGACCGCGAAATAAGCAAAAATGAGTACACCCCGAAAATAAATACGTTCACAGTATGGATTTCACCATGTATTATTCTCTACATATCATATCAGCTAAAATGATCATATATATATATATAATGCATATTGTAAATATATCATCATCTCACTGTGTGATATAAGGAACTTATATTTGTATCAGCAGCCGAAACTGTTCATTCAATTTTCATCATTCATGTCTCTAAAAAAAAATTTTTTTAAAAATTGAAAGTTTCATTTAAGGACTTAATTGGTTTTATCACTAGAAAGTTTTAATTCATTCAGGTCAATACATTTTCAAATCATTTAAATTTTGTTGAATTTAAAAAAAATCAAAATCAAAAGATATTAATTTTCTTGCCAGACTAGTAAAGCATTTCTTTATAGCTCAGTCAGCAGACAGTCCCATAGTATTGGGAAGTCTTTGGTTCGAGTCATGGTTTGGCTTCAACATTTTTTCCCTGTTCTTGTTACATTTGGTGACTCAACTAACTTTGGGAATTGGATGACCAACCTTTGGGCTTGGTCCCATGGCAGAACCTTGTGGTTTTGAATTAAGGTAGTTGGATCAAAAAGAGGAATCAAGGAATGTGGCAGACCGGAGTCTGTAGGTTGGCAGATAGCTCAATTGGTAGAGTTTTCCACTAGTATTGGAAAGGTTCTGTGTTCGAGTCGTGGTTTTGCTGCTGCATTTTCCCCTTTCTTGTTACATCAGTTAGAGTTACAGTATGAAATGGTGAATGAGATGTTTTTCATGTTTAAATTTATTTTAGTTGTGTCATACAAAGGGATTAGATCAATATATTGTTAGGCATGTTAGTTAATAAGGTAAGTCATAATCTTAGGGGATACACTTATCAGAGGGAATTAGGATAAGAAAGTAATTCACAGTAATTAGGATAAATCAGTAGTAAGGTTATCATAGACAAGGTAGACAATTCAAAAATAAAATATCAGAAGGGATGAAAACAGAATTAGAGGGATAAATTGATTTGAAATCACCAAATAATTCAGAATCGGGGAAATAATTTGGAATCATGTAGTTGAAATCTGAATTGAGTTTTCAAGAAATCAGAGAGATAAATAAAAAGTATAATTAAAAAACAGATTTCCTCAAAAACTGGACCAATAATCTGCTCAGGGCAATAGATGACCAGTTTTCAATCATCCTTCAGTTGAACATAAAAAGCCATCTTGCCCTTACAATTTTGTGGTATGGTCCCTGAATTGGTTTAAAAGGACCTTGCTTTGTGAATTTATTGATAAATCTTAAAAAATTGTAGAAGTGTTAGTAGGCCAGTAGATTATGTGTTCATCTATATCATGTTTATATGATAAAAATTATGTAAAAAGGACAACAAAGGGAAAATTCAGCAAAATTGCTATTACCCTAGTTTGGAATAGATTTGTCAAGTGGACTTCAGGTTGTTGTTTGTGATAGACAGCTGGTTCATTTTATTTGGCTAAATTTAGTACATGTACCAGTATTTAGTTAATGTTAACTATGGTTTATAAAAATATCATCCCTGTATAAAGGTATAGATTAAATTCTGTGTATGAATGGAGTAATGGTGTTTTACATTCCAGTCGAAAATCTTTCACTTGTATTGAGGCAGTTCAGGTATGGTGGAGGAAACTGGAGGGCCCAGAGAACCACTGACCTTAGGCAAACCAACTTTCTCCATCACACAAGGATGTGCCTCAACCAGGATTCAAACTTTGTCTGTGAATGAGGCTTTGATCCTTAAAGGTGTGCTTTCACTCATTGAGGCCCCTTAATACTTGCATGAATGAAATGGATAATGATTGAATTATGTGTAATCAGGGTCAGAAATTATTGAAATTGTAATTGACTCAAATTTTTTACAAAAAAATCAAAGTTTTCTTTAAAAAATATAAAGAGAATTTATGAAACCTTTCATGTAACTAAAAAATAACATGTTTCATGTCTGTATGTTAATTGGCCTGAAATTTGGCATTTGAGGGGGTTTCTTTTTTTGGCCAGAGTCAAGCTAAAAATTAGAATTGATGGTAAGATCTATTTCTTTTTAAAGACAGATAGGCTTTCTATGGGGTGAAATTTGGCATTTGAGGGTTTGTTGTTTTTTTTTGTTTGGCCAGAGTGGAGCTATAAATTAGAATTGATGGTAAGATCCTTTTCTTTTTAAAGACAGGTAGGCTTTCTATAGGGTGAAATTATTATTGAAATATTACTGTATATATTATAATTGTTATATTGTTTCATATTTTGTTTTGACATATAATAACTGTTTTTGTTTTATGAAATATTGGCAGCTTGTTGATACTGTTTATATTGTGTAGACAACTAGTTAATCTATTACTTTTACCTTAGAAGATAAGATTAAGGTCATGACTTTGACAACCTTTATAAACCATACATTTTTATCCCCCAACTTTTTGAAGAAAGACGGAAACATAAAATTTGAAATTTGTTTCTTCTGTCTGTCCCTCAATCCGTTCAGACGCCATTTATCCCCCAACTTTTTGAAGAAAGACGGAAACATAAAATTTGAAATTTGTTTCTTCTGTCTGTCCCTCCTTCTAACCAGATGCTTTTTGTCAACAGTAATTTTCAAAATCTATGTAGCATTAATTGCTCATTTTCCTAAGAGTTATGGCCCTTTTAACATAAGTGCAAACCACAAAGAAGTATTTCCTTGGAGGAGATCCTTATTCACTGAATTTGTTTTTAAGGTTTAGCTTAGTTATACTTGGACAGATTAATAAATGTACTAGCTGTAAATAGAAAAAAACTTTCATGTTCATTTTATGTTTTGCAGGAATAAATGAGAGCAACAAAATATTAAGATAACAATGCATCTGTTATACATAAATAAATATGCAGATTTCTAAACTTTCATCTCTCAAAGACACACAGCTTGAAAATGCTCTAAATAAATTAAGAGGCATGAAAGTATGACAAATAGAATTTTAATTTGGATTTAAATTATATTTTATGACCAGTAAAAGTCTGAAAGTAATACTTTTGCCTCTTTTTGAGTTTTCACAAAATGGGTCAAAATGCTGCTTATTTTCCCCAATTCCAAGGGTCCTGGACCCATTCCCAAAAAAATGGGTGAAAGACCCCTGGGTTTGGTCTATTGAGGATAAAGTCTGGTTTATTCAGGTTTTTCAAATTAATGTAGTTCACCAGTGTATCACATAATACACATGAAGAATGTATGGAACAATTATTTCTATTGTATGATGATTTACATAAATTGACATATTCCACTTAAAATGACGTTATCTTGAGTTTTTGCAGCATAATTTTTTCCATATCATTCTGCATAAAAACTTTTTGGAGGTTTTGATTATGTGGTACATCGGTCAATCCCAACATGGGGTTTTATACAGAATCCTCTATATTAAGTTTTATATGTCCCTAGTTACTGTAAATGTATTAGTTTTAGCGGGGACAAATTTTATCGATTTTTGTATGGTGTGGTTAAGTGTAGAGGTTGCAAACAAATGCGCGTCAGAAAATAGCACGATATGGAAATGAATGTAAATGGATTAAATTTTTTGTTTTTGCGAGATATAAATTATTTGAAAGGATAGAGTAACACTAATTAAATCCACTGCCAAAGTGAACAAGGAAAGGGTAACATAATTACCTACATACCTAGTACGAGACAAATCCTATATCCCCTCCAAACTTAGTTTCATTAAATTTATCCCTAATTTAGGTCCGTGTGAATATACCCAAGTTGTGAGTTGCGCTAAAATTTGTACATACTGAAATTAATACATTTTGCAGTACATTTTCATTTTTGGTAAAGTAAGTATGAATTATGTATATAATTATGTAAATGTATAAGCTTTGTTGGATTGTTATAAAGGAAATACAATGCACCTGTTATACATAAATAAATATGCATTATTACTTGTTAATTGGTGGTTGGCAAGCCACGCCCACAATGTTCCAACAAAGGCCTGCATGCTTGAATTACACATAAAAAGAATAAAAATTGGCCTGAATTGTGCTATATAATGATGTCACTGACACTAGTATGTCATTAGTTGCTGTGACGCTGCTTGCTTTGGTACTGTGATGGCGGCCAGTGTTGGAACATAAAAGGCATGGCCGGGAATAGGTCAATTACAGCCAAACCTGCCATAAATGCCACCCTTATATAAAGACCACCTTATTTTTAAAGACCAGTAAAACTGTATCCCAATTGCTCTTTATTCATGTAAATTTAACCTGTATATAAGAGATACCTGCCAATAAAGACTAGTTTTACTGGTTCCTTTGGTGGCCTTTATAGACAAGTTTGACTGTAATAGATTTTGTGTGATGAATAGAAAGTATTGAGCATTAATACTGTATGATTAGCACAATAATGAAATTAAATCAATAATATTTTTAAATAAAAAGTAATAGAATTATGAATTTTTTCATTTTAAAAGGTTTTAGGGTTTATTTAAAATGTTTTTGGATGAGTTTTTTTTTTTTTTTTGGATAATGTGACTTTTTGACAGTTTATAAAGAAAATGGTGTTAAGATACAAAGTTTGAAGGTAACAAAGTGAAAACATGGCACACAGACAATTGCAGTACCGCATTTCATATTTTGGACCAAAACAAACCATCGTAGTCACTTGTCACCCTTTAAAGAAATTTCTGTCATAGCAACTGGTTAACTTGCCAGGGTACATGGAACTATGTTACTATGTTCATAAATTTATTTGGCAATTATATTTTTGGGATGCTTAAATGCATTTAAGGCTAAAAAGAAATAATTTACCGATACACATCATGTTTATCATGGAAGTCTAGTTATGGTAAACAAACATGGCAAAAAAGTACGCATGAAATAAAAGTTATAAAGGCTGGACTAGTGCCACTTTGAAGGGTGAAAAAACTGTTTAATCTGATTTGGCAGATTTCACCTTCCCATGTACCTTGTCAAAGATTAATGTACCCTCGTCTGTGGGTATATGGGGCCGTGTAACCTGCCAAAAAACTGTATTTCTTATATTACATAATAAGACACCAATAATCACATGTAGTAATATTTTCATGAAATCCATGGCACTAATATAATGAAACATTTCATTTCAATATATATTTTGTCGATTTAAGTATAAAGTTAGATTAATGGTTGAATTTTTTTTATATTTTTTATTTTTATTTTTTGTTCCAACTTTATGGATTTAGGGAAAAAATTATAAATATACTGTGTATTTTAGTGCATATCAAATTTGTTGTGAGATGATAATGCATTCATGCATGTTCAGAGACCATAACTGTATCCCCTAAATCCATATAGAAAAGGAATAATAGGACTGCACAAATGTTTAGGGATGTCAAGTGATGCACTAACAAATTTCGTTAAAGCTCATTAATGTTTTTCTTTTTTGTTATTTTTTCCTTATACTGCTTCTGTTTTTGTTTATCATTTTAAAACTTTGTTGTCTTATATTTTAAGCCGCTAATGTTTCCAATTTTAATTAATTTGGTTTAATATGATGTTGAATTTTGTTGCTGTAATTTTTAAGCCATCCTCTCTTGATTTGAATATTATATTGTTGATTTTTTGTAACATACTATTTGATTGATTCGAAAAGAAGCTCTTGAATATGACTAAAGATTATTTTGTTGAGTTTTATCAATGCTTCCTTGAATAACAATGGGGTTTGCCGATGTACCGCATGATACCCTGTAACGTTTATGGGGAACACTTATTTCCAATGGATATGAAATTGCATGAGATATCGTTTTCCAGCGAAAAATAACATCATTTTTGGAATATGTGACATTGACATTTTTCCAAAACGCTCCGCACAATGGTTAAAAGGTATTGATCACGTGGTACAGCGGCAAACCCCATTATTACATGTATATTTGATTTTGTTATTCTAATTTTTAAGCCACCCCAGAGTTGAGTTTCTGTTCACGCTGCTTGAAATTGGTTATCCTATTGAATTTGTTAATTTACATCTTTTTTAATAATCATCCAGGTCATTGGATCAGAACTTTTTGTTAAGTTATTATGCTGAGTGACACAGTTAAATTTATATGTTCACAGTTTTTGTTGGCATGTTATTGACGTTTATTGTATGTGCCTGCGTGTGTGTGTGTGTGTGTGTTTAGCTAGTTTGCATTTTGTTGTTTTAATATTGTTTTTGTTGGTTTTGTTTTAACCGTATATACTTTGAACTAGATTATTTTTTTCAGTTATTGGAAAAATTTGTTGAGATATGTACATCAGGACCTCTATATCTGCGAGTCTGCCGGTTACTATGGAGATACAGGCACCAGTACATTTACTTCAATGTAAATGATGTATAAACTATTTCAGGACAAATAACATTTTCTTGAAAAATTACCCGGTTTTTCCATCATTATTATTCCAGTAAAAATCACATTTTCAATGAACTGGTTTATCCCAGGAAAAGATACATTTAAAAAAATTTATTGGTTTTCCATGGATGTTACCAGATCTGCAAAACTGAGGTCCAGATACTGCATTCTATCAAATATCCCCAATACTACCAGCACATATAAAGTACTAGAATGATAATTTTATATAGTTTTTTTTCCTTTATTTGAATATATAAACACAATTCAGTGGAACATTGAAGACATGCTGTAAATTAGTTTAAAATAAAAAAGAATAAAACATTCTGGAAAAATGAGCTTTGATAGCAGAATGTGTCATAAAAGTATTGAGCAAAACTTTCATCAACTCCAGTTTGATTGGAAATGTTCATCTAGTCAATCATTATTTAAAGCTTTTTACAAAGTTCAATATTAAATATGTACATCTATTTCAGTTATGCTGTTGGTTGCCAAAATATTAGTAAGAAGCAACTCTATTTCTTAATAGTTTATAGATCCCAATAAAACTATCGCATTTCTCAGTCAATAACTTCCATTTTAACACTTATTATAGTATATCATAATATTTTTAAGAACAGTACAGTAAAACTTCATTATAATACCTTTTGATAAATTTGCTTATTATCACAGTATTTTGAAGTATACATGTTCCAAGTATTTGACTACATTGTTTTCCATTAGGCCATATAAAATTAATTCTTAGTTTTTCATCATATTTTTTTTCTCCAAAATTGGGGCGGGGGCAATTTTATTTTTTATTTTCAGATTCAAAAGAAATAACATTAATGACAACAAAAAGTGTCTGAAAGAAACTTTATTACAGAACACAACAAAATTGAAAAAAAAAAAGTGAGGCGGGTGGGGATGAAAATCTAAAAACTAATTTTATATGGGCTAAGTGTAATGCTTTTCAGAAATCCTGACATATATGCATAACATATATCTAAGATAAAATAACTCCTGATCTCTGGTATAATCAAATTAATCATGTATTTGTACAAAAATGTTTAGTTTTTGAATATATATGATACTGATGCAAAAAACAAATCAATATCACATAGTGGACTTGACTTGCTTTATTTACCGTTAATGGGCTATAGTGATGAAATAAAATCCATTTTATAAATTTAATATTTTGATTTACAAATGTATTTAATTATGTTAATGTTGACATATCTTACTTCGAATCATGTATTTATAAAATTATTATAAAACTATTTTAGTTAAAACTTGGGTTATTAAGACAATGTTACCATCTAGTATTTTATGAAATTATATTAATTGTAATCTTTTTTTTTAGTTTACAACTTTAGAAATTCAGACAATGTTACCGTTTAAAGTATTTATATTGACTGTATATTACTAATACTGGATTTTGACCTTCGATTGAATACGATTGTTTCATCTACCATTTATTTGATGAAACTTGGATTACTGGTATTAGCACATACTATTTCTCCTCCCAAAAATTGGCAGAGTTGTAGCAAACTAATGGACATGCTTATTATTTTGCTACCACTCGGCCATTTTTTTTTTTCAGAAGTTTGTACGTGTTACTACAAGTTAAAACAAGTCGTCCGATTTTCAGATTTTCATTAAATAATTCGTAGATGAATGAATTTGTAAATTGTAGGTCAAAACAATGTGGCGTAATCTTAATTTCAACTTTTGACATGTACATGTATGATGTCTACCATTGATAGACATTGTGCCAACACATTGACTTGGAATAACATAATTTTTTTACTGGAAATTACCTTAAGTATGTGATTTCATATTCAAAAGTCATAATAGTTCCATGTTATTTTGAATTTTGTAAAGTAATTGATTAAAAATGACATTTACAGTTGAATCTGCCTTACAGACCACCCCTATGTAAGGGCTGCCTGCTTTTAAAGGCCAGTAAAAGTTTAGTCCTCTATTCATATTATTTGAACCTCTATATAAGGGCGATGAAGTCCATGTTTACTGGTTTCCTTGGGTGGCCTTTATAGACAGGTCTGACTGTATAATGATATAATAACCTTTGTTGTGCAAGCCAACTAATGTGCTCATTTGTGCATTTATACAACAGTGATATTTCATGTATAACACTTCAAACGCCATCTCTAAACTGTTAAAGTTGTTAAATAATAACATTAGATCATTAGACATCATTGAAAACATATAAAATGCATTTCACTGACCAGATTTTTTTTCATGTAGACCGTAAACATATATAATATTTTAACTTGATATACACTTTAGACCTCACAGATACATGTATAATATTTTTAGTGTGTGCTATTTTGAAAATCAAAATTTTCTACACTTTTAAACATTATTTTTGAGAATCTGTTTTTAAATTTCAAATACAGATGACTTGTATTTGTGTCCACAGTTTCATTGATAAGAAACCACCATGGTAACTCAGGATAATACGGAAATTAACATTCCTTCGTTATGTAAAGTTGCCATCACCTCTGTGCTTTATCTGGCAATGGTCTGTCACATCAATTAATGTTAGGACCTAAATCTCCTCATTAAACCTGCATGGCTTGAATTTTGCTATTTTTGAAATATCTTTCTCCAATTCAGAGATTTGAAGTGTAAATGCAGTGTGTAATTTTTTCCTGAATAGTTTTTGTTTGAAATGTCTTTCTGCCATTTTCAAAATTTGAAGTGAAAAACAGGAGGGTGCATAAATTTTTTCAGATTAATTGAAATATCTTTCTCTGATTTAAAAATTTTAAACGAAAATACAGAATGCTGTGTAAAAAATTTTAATTCACTGGATAAAGTTTTTGTAATATTTTTTTCTGATTAATAAAAGTGAAAATTCAGAATGGTGCATAAATTATATTTACAGATTAAGGTCACTCGGTATGCTTGAGTTATTTTTACCAATAAGACTTAAAAATCTTTTCTAAATGAAGAGTCTTTGGACTCTAGCATAATATTGAGTTTTTGGCTCTAGCATCCATTTATTTTGGTAAAATTTGAAATTAAAGCTTATAATTGACTGAAGGTTGTGGAACACTTTTGTCATTTGCCAACTATACTGGTTTCGTTCGTTAACGAAGCTTATCACCAGTACATTTACCTAGTTTAGTTCTGTAGTTAAAAATACACAAGTTCACAAAATTTAACTGTACCCAGTGACCTTAAAATATAACAGAATTTATTTACAGTACATAAATGTGATACTACATAATTTATTTCCATCTTTTAAACTCCCGATAAGTGCTAGAAATTTTTATGTAGAAATTTAATTTTTTCCTGTTTTCTTTTGTTTTGGTTTGCCTATATATATATATACTTGTAGCTTTAACTTTAGTGTATGTATTATTATTTTCATTTCACAATATATGTCATTCTGTATTGTAATTTTTTGTGAACAAATGCAAATAAAAATCTGATCAATTTAAAAAATTGCTACTGTTCTGTTGTTTCTATGGTGATATTTTACGAGTTTCTATGGGGACATTTTATGGGCTTAACAATATACTCTATATGCCATGTCCTATGGTTACTGAAAGAATGGGATTTTAACAACACATGCAAGATTGATTGATTGAATGGGGTGTTTATGTCCCAGTCAAGAATATTTTACTGATATTGAGATGTCACCAGCTATAAGTGAAGAAGTAGATTTTTTTACCTTTGCTGTGCACTTGGGGCAATGTGCAAGGGGGGGGGGTTCTTTAATCTTCATTATGCCATGCTTGCGATGACACACTGGGCATAGATTTTTAGGTCTCTTAAAAAATACCCAGTGACTTTCTAAGTAACGGACAAAAGAACAGTTACTACCTATTTTCAACTTGTTGCCTTTGTCAGACACTATCTGGGGTTCGAATCCTAACCTCCACATATGAAGAGAGCACTCTACCAACTGAGCTACCATAGTGTTACCAACAAAAGATCATTTTTGTGTATATTAAGACAACACCAGCTATGAGTGCAATTTAAAGCATGCAATGTACACGAAAACATTTAATACCATTCAGATTTCTTTTTTTTAAGCTCACCTTTAAACCATTATCCATAAACATTTGATTTAACTGACTTCTTCTCCAGAATAAGTTATTCTATGGCAATGAAAGGATATTTCCGCGTCTTTGCCCTTTAAGGTTTGTGAAGCTTGACCGTGACCTTCATGTAAGATCAAAGGATCTTGAAAGCAGTAAAAACCAGACACATCTTACTATGAACCAAAAGGCCTAGAAGCTGTTACCTTTATTTATACATGGCATCTGCACATAAACCTCTATGGTGCGTTTAGTTTGTCCTTGCCATTGACCTTTAATTTGAATATAAGATTGGGCCATGTGACTTGGATAAGAAAGTATTTTTTTTACCAAAGCCACCAAATACCCAGTATTACTATCTTATATTCTTATATATCAACTTTATATAGTCCCCAAATTACACAATGGATATTTTGTTTGAATATTGCAATTAAAGGTCAAACGGCCAGGTCAAACTTAAACACTTAACCAAGTTTGTAAAGCTATGAATATTTTTAATAATTGGTTTGAAAGGCAAACTTCTATTTCTCTAGTTATCTAGTTTTTCTTTGAGAAAGAGCTGTCCGAACAGAGAACACTTACCCTTCTGGGGCACTCCAACCATACTTCCCTGATGGGAGATCATTAATTTGACATAATTTACCAGTTTCGAAGTTTTTACTTTGCTTTGGGGTTGTAATTTGGACATAAACTGGTATGTTTGTTTTGATTTATAAATAGTACATATAGACAACTTCACTACATATTTTAACATGGTTCATAACACATCATGACAAGTTTTGTGAAATGTAAGAGATACCAAGTGGACATGAATAACACTAAAAATTCTCATATTTAGCCTCTTGACCTTTGATCTTCATATTTTATGGCACATCCCCATATGCTGGTTTAGATTTGTTCCAAATTTGTTTGAAACGTGTGTAGAAATGTAAGAGATAAAGAGCAGGCACCAGTGTCAGTGACAGGCGGATTAGCAGACTGGACACAAACAAACCCACCACAACTTTGTTGAGCTTGGTATATCAATGAATGGAGTAATAACAAATTATCTTTGGCAAGGAAGTAAAGAATAACGAGAAAACATTAGTTTGTAAAATTAGGATAATGAAGTTTAATTATAAACAATATAATAATTAATAATAATTTGATCTTTTAACAAATGTCACAAAAACACAATGTGGCACACACAATTATAATAATCAGCACAATACAGTAGAGGAACACATTATATCAGAACTGACTGGCCAATCAAATTTGTTAACATATAAAACTAGCATCGTCTGACCAATTAAATTTCTTGATACAACAATATCATATTCAAAATGGCCACTTGACCAATCAAATGAGTTGGCTTATCATGCTAGAACTGAAAAATAAACCAATTAAATTTGTCTTTACATTTATAAAAATATGGCAAACCTAATCAAATCTATTAGAACTGTCTGGTAAGTGAATTTTATTAACATATATAGGGTATAAGAATGGATAACAAATCAAACCAGATTTAGACAACAGGTATATTTTTGTAGATTTTTATGCCTGATCTACATATACATACATATACTTGAATGGATGTTTGTATGATGTTTATGTCATCAAATACAGTACAGACCTGTCGAAAGTTTAACATTAAGATAACCAATTACTGTAAATGTACTTTATTTAGCGGTAGTTTTATTTTAGCTGTTTTGGCGCTAGACAAATTCCGCTAATTTATGATTACCGCGAATAAATGTGTTTATAAATATTTGCTTACCTGTACATGTAGAAATTGATTTCAACACTTCCTGTGAGCTTTGTGCGCTAATTTAAGATTGCACGAATTAGTGACAACACAGCATTTGCGCTAAAATTTGATTGCGCGAAAATAAGTACATTTACAGTAGTACTAAACCAGAAGCTTATCTTCACTCCTCATAAACTATATATTTTCGGCAGCTGCTATCTATCTCCCGGGAGTTTTTTTGGCCATTTAGTATCTTAACCCTGACCACTTAGCAGCTGAGTTCAGCCCCATTTCGTTAGCACAGTGTTAAACTTTCGACAGGTCTGTGCTGTAGCATAAACATGTGTGATCTATTGACAGCCAAGGTGGCATTATCAATAATGCTCTAAACAACAATCCTCTGTCTTTTTCAGCACATTCAGCACACTTAATGGAGGACAACTATAATATCTGTAAATTACAAAAATTGTGATAAAACTTCCTTATTATCCCATTAAATAACCCATATCACTTCAGTTATTGCCAGCATATTATATTTTCATTAGCATATTTCCTATATCTTTCAGTTATAGAGACTTTTGGCATTCGTAGGACTATAAATGCCAAACGACCACATCACAGCATTTGAAAATTAATATGATCAATACATTCTGGAAGTATAACCTGTGAACGCCCTTTCAAAACAGTTCAATTGTTAATTAAAGTCCAAAAGTTAATTACATTCATGTTTTTCTTTATAAGTTTCCTTCGATTTACCGATGAATGTTAAAATGCCAAACTCTGACGGAACAAAAGGTAGCAATGAATCAAAACTTTACTGTATACAATCATAGTCTGACTTGCATAAACAAAAATCTTATCTTGATTCCCCTCAATAATTTTGTGACCTTGTTTTATCCTATCACAACTGTATTTTGAAGTCTCTTTTGTACCAGTAAGTCTCGTTTGATTTACCACCAAAACCCATTGAAATATTCAAAACTGGCTAAACAAATGGTGTCACCAAATTGAGGTTTTACTATATAGAATATAATTCTGGTCTACAATTGTATGTACATGTTGCAATTTATTAACATATTTAGCAAATCATAATTTCAATCTACATGTATTTGAGGCCAAATAATAATAAAAATAATAATAATTATAACAAACCTTAAGATATAAATTTTTTATGATGGCCAATATGGCATTTTCAATGAAGATATATGTATTTTTAGATTACATTTAAACAATCATCTTTTGCACATTCATCAATATAATCATGGGTTCAAAATTATGTTTTGTAATGGAAGGTCCAGGACATTTTGCATTTGTTTTTGTCAGGTCCCACACAAAATTCTGAAAGTCCCACATCACCATTAAAAGGTCTATGTGCAGTTATGTTATCATATACAGAAAGAAGTGTTATCCTGGTAAAAAAATTACAGGTCCATTGGACTTCTAATGTAAAATCATTAGGTCTTTGACCTCCGACCCAGGGAATTTTGAACCCCTGATCATTTGAAATAATTTGTGATCATGATTCATTCAAATTGAGGCTATGGCAATAACAATACATCTTACTAATCTTGAGAGCCATTAAACACTCTTAATAACTTAATTAACATTATCTTTAGGACAAAACAAGCAATGCAGAACTTTCACTGAATAATTTAGCATACCGTACATTCAACAAGATTATAGACATTAACATGATTAAAAGACAATATTTTCATAACATTTAGTACTGTAAGCAAATTTTAAAAATATATGTGATCATGGTAGACAAAAAACAATTTAAACTGTCTTGAGAGCCAAAGATTTGACCTTGAGACTATGGCCTTTTACCTCAACACACCTAAATGTAGTTTGTGACACACCGTCTGAGCTTGGCATACATTTGTGCTAAGTTTGAGGAAAATCCATCCACAGATGTGAAACTGTGGAGATGACACAATTTAACATGGACAGACTGACACAGTTTACCATGGACAGACTGACACAGTAGACACGCATAATAATTCCTATATAATCCCTCAAACTAAGTTTGCAGGGTGTATATTGAATGGTTGAATGTGTTAACAGCACCTAAAATACCATTTAAAATATCTGAGCAATAATCAGAAACTTGTATCAAATAAAAATGTAAAATGCAGCAAAAAGTGTCAGAAGAACCACAAAGCACACAACATGTGTACATCCAGATGTTCAAAATAACATACAGTAAAACCTCGTTATAATGCCCCTCGATAACTTTGCCACCTCGTTTATTGCCACACTATTTTGGAGTCCCAAAATCCATTTTGTTTATGTTTTTCTTTATCCGCCTCCCCCAATTCCTTTATAATGCCAAAATCTGACTGAACAAATGGTGGCGATAAATCGAGGTTTTACTGTACTTTATACAATTGCCCATACAAGTTTGTATGTATGCTATGCAGATGAAATAAAAACTAAAAAAATTGTTTGTGACTACTTGAGTAATTGTGAGCACATCAGAATGAAACCAAACATAAATCCTTGTCCTTCTCTTGCTTCCTAGAACATTTTATAAATATCCTAATATCATGTATGAATAATAATGGACAGCAGTATTCAAGCTGAGGTTTGAAATAAAGTTGGTATGTTCTTGTCCTTCTCTCGCTTCCTGATACCTTTTATAAATATCCTAATATCATGTATGAAAAAATCAAAATATTTTAACAAAAAATTTAATAATGGACATCAACATTCATGCTGGGGTTTCAATAAAGTTGGTATGTTTTTGTCTTTCTCGTCTTTCCTGGGACATTTTACAAATATCCTAATATCATGTATGAAATAAAAAAAATCTTTAATAATGGACACCAACATTTATCATGTTTATTATGTGGGTATGGAATACATACAAGTTAATATGCCCTTGTTTCTCTTTCTCTCTCTCTCCCACACACACACACACACTTCTAGGGACCTTTCATAAATATCCTAATATCATGTATGAAATCAAAAACAATTTAACCAAATATTTAACAATGGTCATCAACATTCATTCTAGGGTTATGAAATACAAGTTTGTATATCCTCATCTCTCTCTCTTGGTTCCTTTTATAAATATTTTAATATAACATGACATTTTCATGAATAATGCTGTACATGTACAATAAAAATCTACATGTATATATACTCTCCATCTATGTTATACCCAATTATAGATTAAATAAAAATCTTTTTATGTAAAAAATCACCATAAGCATGAAGTACAAATAGAGTCATCAATGTTCGAGCGATCAAAGTACTACTGTACTTGCAGTATGAGACCTCATACTTAACGTGCATACAAAATTTCAAGTATCTATGTTTAGTATTTGCTGAGAAAAAACTGTTACGAAAATTTATTGTTTCGGACAGACAGAGGTAAACCAGTATACTACAATCTTCTTCGAAGAAGGGGTCTAATAATTTATGGATGACAGTGTATTTTATTCAGATTAAACAGGTCAAAGGATTCGAGGACTTTTTGGTACTCCAGTAGATGTGGGATTATGTATCAATGATGTTTACAGTATTACTGTAGCATGCAATTGATTTTCTCATAACTTGTCGCATAACCTATTTTCAACCAATGGAGAAATGAATTAAAATGACATGGAAAAATAATAAAATTACTTTGGTGAGTTCTTTTTAAGTTATACTGTAAAGTCAAAAGCTGGTTTTTAAAAATACAATCACACTTGTCTATAAAGGCCACCCAAGGGAACCAGTCAAAGTGGCTTTCTGGGCAGGTGGCCTTTATATACAGGTTCAAATATGAATTTATAAAGAACAAATTGGGACACAATTCTATTGGCCTTTATAAGCAGGTGGACCTGATATAGAGTTGGCCTTAAAGGCAGGTTGGACTGTAACCATTCACCATTGTGACCTCATAAACATCAGGCCAAAGGAAAAAATATGTGTTTCCACTAACGCTCTTAGAAAAATCAACTTGTTAGGTAGGCATTTATTAATATTTTTTTACATTGACCAAATAGATCAAGGATGCCAACTTTAACAGTGTTTGTCAAAATAATACATACAATATCCTAAAAACTTCCGGATAGGCATAAAAATTGAGGGTCAGTCATGTTAGTGGAAAAACACTTATTTGTTTGGCCTCAGAATAAAAAGGATGTATAAAATATAAGTTTTCAATACAGGATGTATCAAATACAAATTGTCAAAAATAATCATTTACCAGTATAAAAAAAGTGATCTTTGTGATTTATTAATGCTGAAATTTGTGCTGAAAATTGTGACCGGTTTCACCAATACCGTTAATGCTATATTTTGCTTAAAAACAAGCCATCATTGTCATGAATTGTCAAGGATTTTAAGAGAGGTCATTCCATCATTGTCATGAATTGTCAGGGATTGTACATGTAAGAGAAGCCATGTCATCATTAACATGAGTTATCAGGGATTGTTAGAGAGGTCATGCCATCACTGTCATAAGTCATCAGGGATTGTATAAACACTTTTCAAATAATTTTGTTAAAACATTTTTGCTTAAAACAAAACATATTACCATGTACACTTACTTTTCAGATCATTTTTGCAAACTGTTGGTCTTTTATACTGTTGTTTTCAGATCATTTTTGCAAACTGTTGGTCTTTTATACTGTTGTTGACATTATTCTCAAGTTTTTTTTTGTTCCTTTTTACTTTCTTTTATATACGGTAAGTGTGACCATCATGGATCTTTTATATTAGTGTGACCACCATGGATTACCAACGCTTATTAAAGAAGTTTCTATACATACATATACAATTGTGACCTATGATGGATCAAAAAATTTTACAATTTACTAAAGCATAAAAATTTTACTTTAAAATTTACGATAATAAAATATAAGAATAATCTGAAAACAAACTTTAATAGCTTGTCTGCACATTTAGAATATCAAAAAACTTTAATTTTAATTGTCCATTCAAAACTTTCAAAATTGGCTGCCAACCAACACAAGGTATGACAAAAGCTCAAACATGTAAGACTTATGTTGTTAAGTTACAATTAAGATGAGTGACAAGGAAATATACAATGCTATGGTTAGGTTTCCAAATCTAGAGCTTGTCTGCACATTTAGAATATCAAAAAACTTTAAACAATTTGTCCATTGAAATTTTAAAAAATTGGCTGCCAACCAACATAAGGTATGACAAAAGCTCAAACATGTAAGACTTATGTTGTTAAGTTACAATTAAGACCAATTATAAGGAAATATACATTGGTATGGTTAGATTTCCAAATTCAAAAAAAAAAATATTAATAGCAAAATTTCCAAAAATTGTGAACATATAGTCCTTTTTAAAGTATTTTTTTCACAAATTTACTAAAATGGGTAACTTACCAACCAAATATTGTTATAGATGACATGCATGCATTTCTTGACATTATTTAATTACATTTTTTGACATTATTTAATTACATACATGTATATACCAGTATCACTCATTCTTATATAAGGGAAATAGTTCCTTATTCTTAAATAAAATAGAAATATTTAAAACACAGGATATATAGAAATTTTCATCAGCCATCATCCATTTTGCAGAACAATTATAAAAGTCCCAAAGTTGTTTTGAGCCCAGTATACTCTACGAGAAGAAACATTAGCAGTAGGTAACTTTCAAGGTTTTGACCTTCCAAACTACATCACGACAAGAAATTTTCACCGTTCAGACTTCTAGGAAAGTGTATCAACGGGCATAAGAAATTTTTGCTAAGAAGATATACTAGCGATACAAGAGTAACTGTGAAAATCGCGGATATTTTTCTATGTTAATGTTTCTTCTTATACAGTAACTCATTCTTACTTAAGAAATGACATTCTGATCATGGTATTTCAAGGGGTAATGAAAGATAGTGTGGTGCGTGCCAAATTCGATGAAGGGCAAAGCCCTTCATTTTGAATTTGGCACGCGCCACACTATCTTTCATTACCCCTTGAAATACCATGAGCAGAAATGTCATTTCTTATACATGTATTTACAATTCTTTCTTTTAATAAATATTTTGTACCTTGGTGCTATTTTTTTCCATATTTGCTCGTGTGATATAGGGTTTTTAGCCATGCGAGATCGGCATGTCTCATATGACCAGGCGACCCCCCTGTGTAGGACATGACGTAATATTGCGGGAAAATTGATACACATCAAGGGCCATGACCCTCATTGTCTTTCATTGGGAATTGTAATACAATTGCTTCTGTATGTTTCATCGAAGACAGGTACAGTCATATTGTAAATATATGTATATAACATAAGAAATAGTTTTTCATTCTTAAATAAGAGAAATATTTGACACACAGGATAGGAAGAAATTTTCATCGGCCATTTCACGGAACAATAAGTCAATAACAAAGATCCTGATGTTTCCATGAGCTAAATATTCCTCTTTTTTCATGTTCTTATATATGGAAAATATTTAACACTGGAGAAGAAGAAATTTTCATTTCACAGCACAATAAGTCAATAACAAAGATCTAGATGTTTCCATGAGCCAAATATTTCTCTTTCTTATATAGGGGAAATATTTAAAACACAGAGAGGACAAAATTTTCATTGGCCATTTCACAGAACAATAATTTAATAATAAGATCCAGATGTTTTCATGAGCCAAATATTTCTCTTTCTTATATAGGGGAATATTTAAAACACAGAGAGGACAAAATTTTCATTGGCCATTTCACAGAACAATAATTTAATAATAAGATCCAGATGTTTTCATGAGCCAAATATTTCTCTTTCTTATATAGGGGAAATATGTAAAACACGGGAGAGGGCAAAATTTTCATTGGCCATTTCACAGAACAATAAGTAAAAATGTTTTCATGAGTCAAATATTTCTCTTTCTTATATTTGGAAAGTATTTAAAACACTGGAGAGGAAGAAATTTCAAAATCATTTTCTGTCACATTAGTCATTTCCACATCACCAATGAATTCTTCAGTACCATGCATTGAATTAGTGTTGGTCAATAGATGGTTCTGAACGCTGTCCCCTGTCACTTGTTGCCGACATAACTTTCCAGGATTTGTGACATCATTTTTACTATTACTATTTCTAACAATATCTGAGTCCGAATCGTTATCCTCTACAATTGTTTCTTTTTTCATGGCAGCATTGTCTTTTAATCTGGTATCTCTCATTTGAACTTGTCTAATCTGTGACCTTTGACCTTTAGTATTCTGGGACTGTATGGGTTTTTGTGACCTTTGTGATCGTGTTTTTCTTTGAGGTAACTCCTCCTCATCACCATTGTCATTTTCCTCTGTACTGGGCATTTTGATACAACCTCCTGTGGGCACTGACATGGTATCTTCTTCCCCGTGTTTTTGATTTTTGCTATTAGCACCTTTTAAGATATCACTTACAAATGAGAAAGGATCATTGTTTGCTTTCAAATTTGTCTCATTTTCTTTCGACTTAGAAGAAGAACCTGTTGTATTATTTGTTTGATTTCTATCTTGATTTTTATCTCTTATATTTGATTCCTGGGGTTCCATCGGGGGGAAAATTTGGTCTGTATTGTCTTCTGTCAAGTCAAGCAAATCATTTATTCCACTTCCTTGATTTGTCACATTAACCTGACCGACTGGTGACATATTTGATGACGACTCTGGCAAGCTGTCTAGTCGGGACATGTCTACATTATCCATATACTCCGTGTCACCACTAAGTTTCCGACTGTGATGTGCGGCAGAGTCGCTCCTAGATTTACCAGATGCGGATCTTCCTGTATGTAGGCTAGTTGTTAATTTTGCTCCTTCCCTACGTCTCTGTTCACCTAAAAATATACAAGAAACTATACTGATTAATTTACTGAAGGATTTTAAGTCAAATTTATTTCAGTTACATTGAGACATCACCAGCTTTAGGGAAGTTATTAAAAAGTTTTACCCATGCGAGGTGTTTTGCCTTGAGCTTTTTTCAACCATACTTACTATGATTAGGTTCCAACAAATGTAATATTATTAGGGCTAAAAGTTGCCCACCAAAAAATTTCTGCCATTAAAATTTGAATTTGACGTTTTCTGGTTTAAAAAAAAATGGTTGTCCACAAATAGAAAGATTAAAGAATAAGAGATGGCTAACAGAATATATAGACACCAACTACTAGTTTGTAAAACAAAAAATCAACAAACAACAGTCTAAAATTTTTGATTAGGAGCCAGTGGCTCAAGCTGCCAGTGTGGCTCCTAGAAAAAAAGTCACTTTGAACCCCGACTATTACTAGTCAAATGTTAAAAACTATATACATGTATTCCTTTATAAAAGCAGTTTTAAACAAATTTGTTAAATCAAAGTACTGAAAGTACTGAAACTCCAAAACCTGTTTTTAAAAGAATGGGTGAGTGAATTATTGTTTAAAGCGGCATAAGCATTATTGCAGCTATTCGCAGCCAAAACCATGTACATATTCAAAGTCAAGTGAACATGAAAACCAACAGAACTTGCTCAAAGCATTAAATGGTGTGATTCAAGAAATCTGTATATATCACTTCTTTTTAAATCAGATGACATGCACATACACATGCATAGTGTAGCATGAGTATGTGTGTGTGTCATTAACACCTATTTTACTACCTGACAGATTAAAATTAAAATGGTGCAATTCACATTTGATTATGGCATTGCCATGGCTACTATAACTAGTCAAGGTGACTACTTTTACTGGTTCCCTTGGGTGGCCTTTATAGACAGGTTTGACTGTACATGAAATATTTAAGTTATATCTATTGCACCTTTAAGAGGTTGGAAAGATTTTTCGCTATTTCCTAACTTTTGGGTCCCCCAAGGGACATGGTTCCTTTATTTGTGCATATCTGAAACCCTTTACTTAGACATCATTTCTGCCAAGTATCATCCAACTTGGGACAGTAATTTTGAAGGAGTTGATTAAAATTTGAAAAGTTTACACCGGACTCACAGCAGATGAAGAAAGATAACAATAACTCATTTGAGCTTTTGGCACAGGTGAGCTAAAAAAATGCTGCATTTTAAAATCAAAGACAAATGATATTATTCTGATAGAACCGAATAAATATAATTAAAACCCCAATTAAATTCATTTAATTCAAAATAAAATAAAATTCTTTAATACTTAAATAAAATAAAACTAGAACTGTCTCTGAAAGAGGCTAATACCCCCCGTTCCCAACTTTTGATCTGGGGACAAGTTGTATGTATGGCCAAATTGTAATGTGAAAAATTCTGTGTATGAAAATGTTAATAATTCGACAAAATACATGTGAAACCAATAATGTTCTTATTGCGCTCAATATCTATGCATAGTTTTAAAAAAATTGGATCATATATAATTAAGTAACTATATAATCCAGCCAAAAAAGGAGGTGCACATGTTCAATGTATATAGAAATAACCAGTAAAGTTTCAGACTTGTTTGTTAAAAGCTGTGAGAGGATTGATAACACAAAATAGGTATCCCTCATATGGAATATTGTTGAAAAATGACCAAGTTAAACTACCCATAAAATATGAGCAAAATAATATAATCCAACAAAAATAGAAGGTGCACATGTTCAATGTATATAGAAACATCCTGCAAAGTTTCAGACTTCTTGGTTAAAAGCTGTAAGAGGAATTGATTACACAAAATGAGTACCCCTCATATCAGAGGTCAAAGATCAAAGTCAAGGTCACAGTGACCTAAATTTGGTACATGACACATCGCCTTCCCATGATGCATCCACATACCAAGTTTGATAATCCTAGGTGCTACAGTACAAACGTTCTGTTCGGGACACAAAGATGCACAAGGTTTTACTATCATAGACGTCAAATGTCAAATTCAAGGCCACAGTGACCTAAATTTGGTACATGACACATCGCCTTCCCATGATGCATCCACATACCAAGTTTGATAATCCTGGGTGCTACGGTTCAAAAGTTATGTTCCAGACATGAAGATGCACAAGGTTTTACTATCATAGATGTCAAAAGTCAAAGTCAAGGTCACAGTGACCTAAATTTGGTACATGACACATCGCCTTCCCATGATGCATCCACATACCAAGTTTGATAATCCTAGGTGCTACGGTTCAAAAGTTATGTTCCGGACACGAAGCGGGGCAGACAGACGGACAAGGTGATTCGTTTGCGGGGTGGGGGTGGGGGTATAATGAAATAGAAGCATTGTTTTAAAGAATCATTAATGTATATTTAAAATGAAGTTGAAATTACTGATGGAGATGTCTAAGTTGACCAAGTGAGCTTCAATGTCTTGGATTGGTAGAAACTGTTCTTGCCCTACCTATAGCCCCTTGGCTAATAATTGAATAATTTCCATCTAAACAAGGGGAATTAATAATTATTTGGACAACTCAAATGTCCAACATATTTTTCTACAACAATAAAATTACCAGTAATTAATGTATTAAATGGTCTGATAAAAACTGTTTTATTGATTTTACATGCCCATGTAACTTAATCCCACTGTGAGCCCCACACATGATAAGAAAATAATTCTGATAAAAGAATGAGCTTATATTTCATTTGAAAGAACCTACTTTCAGATGCTTCCTTTCTTTCTTCAATGTTATTAATGTAAACGTTATTCATCGAAACAGTCACCAAAAAACGGGAAAGACTACAATCTGACAGACGTAATCGGTCCGCTATGTTTTCGGACACCCTAATAATTTTGAAATTCCGTCTAATTTCGGACGGTAATTTTTGCATCTGAAATCCACACGATATTGCTGGAATTCAGTTGGAACACTTGATACATATTCTTCTAATAAATGTTGAAAAACAAGGAATAACGATGTTGTTTTGTTGTTAAGTGTTAATTTTATACTTCTGTTGCGTTGTGTATTTGCGTGATGGAGTCATGATTGTAACATGGGGGGACATGTATTTTACAATGTATTTACGATTTTAATGTAAGCTCAATAAAGCCATACCTGTATTAAGTGCTTTAATTTTCTTTGAAAGTGAAAGTTGATTGAAATTAAAACTCTTGCACAAGACCAGAAGTTCTGTCGGTACACAGACATTTTTTCAGGAACTGACGTTATCAATGAATTTCATTGGATGAGAAAACTTGTAGAATTCCCCGATTCAGTACATGTCAACTATGGGAATTCCCGATCTCCCGATACTTTCATCTGACTAAAAACGGGCAGATAGACATTACAATGTATTTAATTTTGTCCAAGATGAAAATTGTTTGAAATGTGATTAAAAATAATGTATTTGTAAACTATTTTGTTCCGTTAGTGGTAACTTTAATTTTTTAAGAAAAGCTATATTGATCTTGTAGGGATTTTTGTTTACACCGTTTGTTGAACACGCGCATGGACTCGGAATTAAGTGATTAGAGGATATAACGACTTAGATCGTGAACTAACTCAGTCGAAATTAACAATACAAGGCTTGTCTGTTATCGAGGAAAAAACTGAATGACTGATTTTCAATTCGGCATTTTATCGATAATTTTTCTATCCGATTTGTGGGCCATGCTTTAAGAACCGGAGTATTTACTTCTAATTAACAGATTAATTATCAAGTGACAATCAGAATTTTTATGAATGAAATTGGTAAGGTTTATCGTAACACCTGGGTTGAAACTATTACTTTTATTATTACTATGGTTAGTTTTTATAATTTCTTAAATTATTTCTTGATCAGCGATTTGTTTCCAAGAATGGCATGACCGTTTAAGGCAATATATTTTTTTTTGTCAGTCGGATGGTTGTTAGGGTGTTCGCTGCCTTTGGCAGGTTGTGTTATATACGCAGGTGATTTTTAGGCTAAATTTTTGATAGAAAAAACTTCTACTCTTGTAAAGTAAATATGAATAGATTTAATCATTTTTTATCAAATCAAAATTATGGAAAAAGGTGTCATGATATAAAAAGATATTAATCTACAAACTGCAAAATGCCTGTGTTGTTAATTTACAGTTACGCGACATAGGAGCTAATCTGAATCATAATACACACATCAATGAACATCAGCTTGGGTGACACTCGACAGAGGAAGTAATCTATATTTAGAATCTGAAATCTGATTGGTTGAGATTGTCTTATTGACCCAGATCTCGATAGGCTGTAATTATATGAACCAGTGAAATTGAACAGAAGAAATAAGTATTACATATCATTTAACATCAATTGAAGTCAATAAAATTATTTTAAATGCCTTATTTTATTTATAAATCTTTATTTTGTCACCAAATTTCAACTTAATGTTACATCTGAAACGTATATATATCAAGACAAAAATTGTACTCATTTACACATCCGTTAAACTTCAACTTTTTTCACTTTCAAAAAGTGTGTAAATTACATGGGTTTTTACGGTGCTTTTTCTTAAAAACATTTTGGAGAGATTACAAATAAAGATATCTGCCATAAGTAAAATTTCATGAGTGTGTTCCATATATGGAAGAAATCGGAAGTAGACACAACCGAGTAGTACCATTCGGCGAGTTTTCCTTATATGGAAGAAATCGGAAATAGATAAGACACAACCGAGTATTACCGTTCGGTGAGTTTTGCAGATATAGCCGATGTATAATGATCAAGGGAGATAACATAATTGCCCCGCGAAATGTTACATAATCTTTTCAAACGACAGCAATAACGCCAAAAACATTGAAAATGTTTTGGAGTTAAAAATGTTACTTTTTGAAACAATTTTTCAGATAATGATATTGGTTACTAAGATTGGAAACAACACAGCTAATGTACACAACTGTGCATGGCATTTATGTCAGAGGTATGTAATATGCTCACCTTGTACCCTACCAGGTTTTAAACACTCTGCTATCATCAAGAAGACAAAATGGTTCTTTTAAAATGAAAACTTACGTTTCGACTTAGCGATTGCTATTGCATCTTCATTGGGCACTTTTGATTTCTGATTCAGCATATCTTCAGCGTGAGAAGCAGCAGGTGGATTTGGTGACGGTGGTAATTGCTGGTTACGTCTCTTCTCTTCCAGTTTAGATTGCAAAATATTTCTCTGTTTGTCTACATCTTCCTCTACAGAATGGAGTATTTGTTCACTCTCTGCTACAAGCTTTGTTAATTCCTGGAGTGAAATATAATTTCATTAAAACTACATGTACTTGACTATCTCGTCCATTATTAAACAAGAGGCCATGGGCCTGATACGCTCACCTAAAAACTAATGGCTAGCTGATAGATTTAAAGAAAACATAGATACTGAAACCCCAATGACCTTTTTCTATACATCAAAATGATTGTTGTATCAATACCTACAACATTCTCATATACATGCCTATACAAAAAGTTTATAGTTATTCGAGATAATTAACCATTTCGGTATTGTTTCGCATCAGTCAGGTGAGCTAAAAATGTTCTCAACTCAGAATTTAAACCTTATTCAATTCAGACAAAGGACATTTAGAAGGCAATGGAGTGGAGTAATGTTGTTTTACACCCCAGTCAAGATTTTTTCACATATTGAGGTGGTCAGTTCTGGGATAGTGGAGGGAACCAAAATGCCAGGAAAAAACCATTGATCTTCTGCAAGTAAACTGACAATTTTTACAACTCTTCATCTGCTGAGTGGGATTTGAACCTGTGTGGTGAGAGAATATAATAAAGCCTGAATATCATCTTCCACAAGCAAATTCAGTGAATTAGGATCCTTTGTCAGCAGTTTTTTTTTTTTTTTTTTTTGTGATTTGCACATATGTTCAAATGGCAATAACTCCCAGGAAAATGAGTAAACCCACTCTGGTTAGCGATAGACATATCTCCTGTCAATGTTGATGCTTTGTACCAAGTTTTGTGAAATAGTGCTTCATAGTTTTGGAGAAGAATTTGTGCAGACAATAATTTCGGACGGACGGATGGAAGGAAGAAAGGATGGAAACTAGATTTTAACATCCCCCTTTTTTTCGAAAGGCAGGGGATAAAGAGGCACTGTATATAAGATGGTATGCAATTAACATGTTCAGTAAAAGCTGTATATAGAGACCATTTACAGGTTCTATGAAATACCAACTTTTTAGACACATGGTCTTTATACAGAGGTTCTCTTTGGATGAAACACGAAGCAGAGGTAACTTAAAACATTGGTCTTAATAGACAAGTGGTCTTTATAGATGTGGTCACTTTGGTTTCCTCTTAATTACTTAATTTACAGTAAATGTTTTGCTACATTTAAATAAAATCAATTTCAATGTAAAAATGTTAAAACTTTCCCAATTTCTCTGAGAAAACAAGAAATCTGCGAGCTAAATGTAGTGCTCACCTAGTAGAAGTTTCTGCAAAAGAAATGAGTGATTTTGATAATTAAGTTAACAAACCTGGAGTCTTGAGTGAAGCGAGTGTGTTAAAGCCGTTATATTTTGTATCTCTCTTCCTCTTCCTGATTCATCTAACATCTCATTTCTGAAATGTTAATTTATACAATTAAAACATGACTCATGTATTTAAAACTCTTCAACATCTTTTTATTTATTGCAATAAATATCTATATAGAGAAAATGTACTTGGCCAAGTGTATAAGAATATACAAAGCCATCCTTAAATAATAGTCCAAATTTATATTTGCCATGGGTTTAAAGTATAATCATCATGTCAGATTTCGTACAAAGAATTGAAATTTTGGAAGTTTATGCAGTATTTGAAAGTGATGCGATACCTTTTCTAAACACTCAAATATAGGCAACAAAACTGTTTGTTTTTTTTTTTTTCTGAAAAACAATTTTTTTTAATTTTTAAATTAAGGAGAAAAATATAAAATATCTGGAAAAAATATAATTTCCAAGATAAAAACATAATTTTAATTAAATCTGATCATCTTATATCATATATTCAAGATGCAATTTTTTCAATTCTAGAAGCGCAGTGTTTAACAAGTCATAGTGATTTTAAATCAATTGTTTTTCCAAATGAAACCACTTGGTCCAAAAGCTTTTAATCAAAGACCATACTTCTCAATGCCTTGGTTTATTATCCATTGATTTTAGATTGATCCTAGTTTGAGGAAGTTTATCAGGTCTCACTAACGTTGGTGGTTTTCTCCCAGTATTTCCTTTCCTTCACTATTCTATAACTGACCATTGCAATATGAGACAATTAATCTTGACAGTCCAGTAAAACACCTTTCCACCTCTCTGATTACTTACTGGTCAGTAAAACAGCCCAACTCCAATTACATACTGATACCATTACAGTTGTTTTACCAGTTCCGAATAATCCAAAATTTAAATCCCGCTCAATTAAAGGAATCGCAAAATAACTTTATCAATTTGTTTCTACTTGAAAGTATGGACATTAATTGTTTAAAAAATATAAACTTCAACCGCATCCTAAATGTATGTGCAAGACAGGTCGACAAATTGTTGGTGACCTAGTTTAACGATATAAACAAATCGTGATCACGGAGATGCTTTTTTCAAGAAAACACAAAAACCACGTGTTGTTGATGACAGAAGCCGATATTTTGGATACGTGAAAAATAAGTGCTATCAATAACTTATATACCATTAAAATTTTGAACTTTTATTTTCTCTCGATCTATCAATAAACTGCACTTAAATTACTGTTGTGATTTTACCAGTTTCGAATAGGTAAAAAAAATAACACTGATATTCTCCTACAGACTCTGTCTCCTACAAATTGTGTTGCCGACTATGGACAATCAATTTTATTTTATTTTTCCCGTGTTTTTGTATTTTGTTGTACAAATATAAAGTGCATTTACATATGTTAATTAATTTATAAAGTATAAACGGGGATTTGATAGGATGTTTTCAGAAATATAACGTTAATATCTTGCAGTGAGAATTAATTTATTATCCGCTTATGGTCAACGGTTTCATACATAATTGAGGAATTTTCATAATTTTTCAATAATCATTTTCTGCTTTCAAAATATTTTGCATGTTGTGTATTAAAATTACAGATGAAAGCATTTTGGATTGTTATTTATTAAAATCTGATATTCAATTTCAGAAAAAAGAATGTGGTAAAGGAACAACTGAGAATGCAGAAATTGTAATAAAAATTTAGTCATAAAGGAGTTGAGTTGTGTAATGTATGGTGTTTAACATCCCAGTCAAGAATATTTCACTTATATTGAGACGTCGCCAGCTATAAATGAAGGTGAAGAAATTTTGCCTGTGCATTGCGCTGATGGCAGCAACAGCAACATCATACAGCAGGGTTTCTTTATCGTGCCAAGCCTGTCGTGACACGGGACCTCGTTCATTTTAAGTTCCAAAAGACCCGTGACTTTCCGTAATACATTATGGTATACAGAGACTTTATTGTAAAGCTAATGGTATATAGTTAATCTTAATATTAAGCTATTCTTAATCTTCAATTTTGTAATAGCATTGCTATAGTGCAGTATTTGTCGTGTATTTCTAAACATGATAAAGGATGTTACTTTATGTTGTTTTGGTAATAATAATACACATTCTGTTGGCAATTTGGTAAGTATGCTTTCAGTGGAGTAGGTGTAAAAACTTTAAATCTCCCTAAATATGACTGGTAGAACAGTGGTAGATTATGTGCAAATTTGCACCTACTGGTGAACATAGCAAAAATATGATGCAACAATACATGCAACACCTTTGTTGTTATAATTATAATATTACCTCTATTTATAAAAGACTCGTCAGTACATTTATACATCATCTAGGCTTCTGTTCCGATAGTAAACTTAGTAAGTAAAATGTGATGTTAATTTTAGTATTGATCAGATCAGATGTTGTAACACATTATTCTATTATTTCTTATTCTTATGTTCAAGTAATAAATAATGTAAATAACTCAGCTTTAAGTGTTGTCTTTAAAAATCATAGGAGAAAAAATGAAATGCTATTGAAAAATTACACATTTACATTGCATTTATGATTATGAATACTGTAGCAGGTTGTAATCAGTAATGGAATAAAACTATAAAGTTTGTGAAAATCTAGGCTACGAGACAGAACTATGGCAGAATAGCATTTACATACCCCATCATTTTCTGAAGGAAACCAGGGTGCTAAGTACTTTTTAAACATAAACAAGAGGCCCATGGGCCTTAACGCTCACCTGAGGAAGAGTACATATCTTATGCAGAGGTTCAATGGTCTATGACATTAATAAAAGAGAATATCAAAATTTTCAGCAGTAAGGGCCAATAATATGCAAGTATTTTTGCAAATTAATTATAATAATTATTATATAAGTATGCTATATATAACATATTTAAAGTCTAGCTACAATATATTATTTATAAACAGCTAAAACATCTGTATATTAAAATGTGCATTAGGCCAATACCTACAATATTCCAATATACATGCCTATACAAAGAGTTTATAGTTTTTGAGATAATTAACCATTTAAGTATTCGTTTGCATCTATGACCTTGACCTTTGAACCTATGACCTTCATTCATATATCAAAATGATTGTTGTGCAAATGCCTACAATATTCTAATATACATGCCTATACAAAAAGTTTATAGTTTTTGAGATAATTAACCATTTAAGTATTCATTCGCATCTATGACCTTGACCATTGAACCTATGACCTTCATTCATATATCAAAATGATCGATAGGCCAATACCTACAATATTCTAATATACATGCCTATACAAAAAGTTTATAGTTTCTGAGATAATTAACCATTTAAGTATTAGTTTGCATCTATGACCTTGACCTTTGAACCTATGAACTTCATTCATGTATCACAATGATCGTTAGGCCAATACCTACAATATTCCAATATACATGCCTATACAAAAAGTTTATAGTTTTTGAGATAATTAACCATTTAAGTATTCATTCAGTTCTATGACCTTGACCTTTGAACCCATGACCTTCATTCATATATCAAAATGATCCTTAGGCCAATACCTACAATATTCCAATATACATGCCTATACAAAAAGTTTATAGTTTTTGAGATAATTAACCATTTCAGTACTTGTTTACATCTGTGACCTTGACCTTTGAACCCATGACCTTTATTCATATATCAAAATGACCATTGTGCCATTACCTACAATATTCTGATATACATGCCTATACAAAAAATTCATAGTTTTGCAGATAATTAACTATTTTGGTATTCTTGGACATCTGTGACCTTGACCTTTGAACCTATGACCCTGATCTATGTATCAGAATGATCGTCATGTCACTGAAAATCCTACGCCATTATCACAAGAAATGTTAAAAAAAATAGCATTTTTTATCAAAGGTCAAAAACTGGGACATGACCTTGACCAAAATGATTGTTAGGCCAATACGTACCTTATTCCAATATACATGCCTATACAAAGTTTATAGTTTTTGAGATAATTAACCATTTAAGTATTCATTTGCATCTATGACCTTGACCTTTGACAGCCAACAGTGAAAACTCCATACAATTATCTTCAGCCATTATGAAGTTATAACAATAAATGTCTCATTTTAAAAATTACGTAGTTTTACGCAAAAAACGCGTAACCTATTTTTCGTCTAATTTTCATGAAAAACACAATTTTAATGTTCCCAGGTATGCTGAATCCAAATATCCAATCAAAATTTGTCTGCACCTTTTGGTTTCAGAGAAGAAGATTTTTTTGTCTTTTTGCTATTTTTAGTAACAGCGGCCATCTTGTTGGGCGTGGCCAAACCCCGAACACAATTTTGAAAGGCTGTTACCCAGGCATGATAATCACCAAGTTTCATCAAATATGGCCCAGTAGTTTTGGAGGAGAAGATTAAAATGTAAAGTTTACACACGACGGACGACGCACGACGGACGACGGACGGTGATAGATTGCAATAGCTCATCTGAGCTTTTGGCTCAGGTGAGCTAAAAACTAGTCATACCAGTATGTATCTCTCTCTCTCTCTCTCTATTTCCTTCAGACTCCCATTTCAACTCAAATGAGCTAAACTACAGAAATTAACATTATCTGCTAGTTGAGCATTACAGGTCCTTTTGTGCCTCTTGTTTTAACATTATTTTTGCTAGTGCAATATAAAAAAACTCTAGATTAATTTTTTAATTTATATTTTATTTAATTTTTTTTAAATAATTTATGTTGGTTTACTATTATTTTTGTTAATATTAAATCCTAGGTAAAGATCGTTAATTGTTTTAAAATTAAAAATAAATATACTGAAGATAAATGTACGTTTCCTTTACTTTTACCGTTAACAATGTAACCAGAGGAAATGTTTTCCGTCAATAAAGTTCGATGTCTTTATACTACATGTGACGGGTAACACTGCTTTAAAAATCTATGTATAGTTGTCACGTTATCTCCCCGTACTCTTCAAAGGTGCCCCCTTATTCGGAAGTGGCAATTCCATTCGAAACTAGTAAAATGGCAGCCGATTGTTTTCGCTAAACCGTCGTGCTTCCTTGGCAGACTTTAAACAGTAACTTAGCATGATCGGAATCAGTAAACATTTGTATTATTACACCACATGAATTTTAATTCCTCTGCTTGTCGATGACGTCGGCAGCAGCGCTTATATGAAACCCTGTTCGGAACTGGTAAAACGACTGTATAGAACTGACCATTTCAATAATTGAATGTTAGTGAATTAACCTTGGCTGGTCAGTAAAACACCATTTACAATTTTACTCACCCCAGATTACTAACTGAACAGTAAAACAACCCCCCCACCCCTCCCATTACATACTGATACCATTATAGAACTGGCCATCTTGATATAAGTGAAATAACTGGTCAGTAAAACACCATTTACAATTTCACCCACACTCCAATTACTTACTGGTGAGTAAAACACACACCCCCCATTACATACTGATACCATTATAGAACTGGCCATCTCGATATAAGTGAAATAACTGGTTAGTAAAACACCTGTCCACCCACACTCCAATTACTTACTGATCAGTAAAACACCTATCCATCCACCCCCAGATTACTTACTGGTCAGTAAAACACCTGTCCACCCACCCCCAGATTACTTACTGGTGAGTAAAACACCTATCCATCTACCCCCAGATTACTTACTGGTCAGTAAAACACCTGTCCACCCACCCCCAGATTACTTACTGGTCAGTAAAACACCTGTCCACCCACACTCCAATTACTTACTGGTCAGTAAAACACCTATCCATCCACCCCCAGATTACTTACTGGTGAGTAAAACACCTGTCCATCCATCCCCAGATTACTTACTGGTGAGTAAAACACCTGTCCATCCATCCCCAGATTACTTACTGGTCAGTAAAACACATGTCCATCCACCCCCAGATTACTTACTGGTCAGTAAAACACCCGTCTACCCACCCCCAGATTACTTACTGGTAAGTAAAACACCTGTCCACCCATCCCCAGATTACTTACTGGTCAGTAAAACACCAACCCCACTACCCTCTAATAACTTCCTGATACCATTATAGAACTAACCATCGTGATATAAGTGAATTAACCTTGACTGGTCAGTAAAACACCATTCAACCCTAGATTATTTACTGGTCAGTAACCCCCTTACTTACTGATAGAATTGACCATCTCAATATAAGTGAATTAACCTTGACTGGTCAGTAAAACACCATTTATCATTTCAACCCCCCCCCCCTACACACCTATACATAGATTACTTTACTTACTGATACTTGGCTATTACAGTTCTGAAGGCTCCACATTCTGGCGAGACAGTACAACTTCTCTCTAGTCTATACAAGGTATGTGTCGTATCTCCTAAATTCACAACATTTAGGGGCACTTTAAAAAATCTGTTGCTCCTGAAGAATAAAGTAAAAACAAAAGTTACTAATAATCATATGCCATGCCATACCTAAAATGACAGCTAATGTAGTTACAGCAGGAATTTGAAAATAAAAGTTTTAGGAGTGAAATGTTTCATTGCTACACAGCTTAATCACACCCCCCCCCCCACCCCCATAAATGATAAAATACAATTTAACTTAAAAACCAATATGATTCAATACCGTAATAACCTTTTTAGCACCCACTATTTTGTCTGACTTGAAAAAGTGTAACAGGTACAGGTACTCAAAATTACGTCTTTATAAGACATCGATTGGCTTCTATCATAAAACGTGATGCAAAAATAGTGATATGCCTGTCATAAAACAGTGATTTTGTTGGGTTTTATAACAACTACAAGTACCTTCTGTCTTTAAGATTGGGAAAATTTGTTAAACTATTTACTTTTGTATCAATGTTGATTTGGAAATTTTAGTGATAAAATTGAAATTTTTTAGTCATTTTTCTCCAGGGGGAAACCACCTATATTCGCTAGTACAGGGTTCGTACAGGCCTTGAAAAGTCCTTAAATTTTTAGGTTTGCCCTAAAAAGACCCTAAAAAGACCTTGAATTTATCCTGAAGGCCCTAAAAAGCCCTTGAATTTGGCTAGCTGGGTGTCTGTATTTCAATGTTAAGTGGTTGCAAATAGACTGATATCAATAAGTAATTAATTGATAAGTTATGTTGAAATGGGCAATTTAAATTAAAGGTACCTGGCCCAACTTCAACCTCCACTTCAAGTGTCATAACTATGGACACGTACAAAATTGTTTTATTGATTTAATTGGCTTTGCACCAATATTTTTTTGCTAAAATTGTCCCTTTTATTAGGCCTTAAATTTGCAAATAAAACCCTGAAAAGACCCTAAAAAGTTCTTAAATTTGGAGTCCAAATGTCTGTATGAACCCTGTAGTAACTTTAGGCAAGCAAAACACTGTAGAAGCACAGTGTGATTAAATTTCCTGTGTTTTCTGTAGACAAAATGTTTGTGAATTTCAACTGCCGCAAACTTGTTTCTGTAAAGGGTACAATGTATTTATTTATACCAAATATTCAGGCAAAGTCAATATCACGGTAAATAGTCACGAAAAAGGCATTGATAAGAGAATCAGGAATGCTAATACAGTCAAACCTGTCTGTAAAGGCCACCTACAGGAACAAGTAAAAGTGGCCTTTATTGACAGGTGGCCTTTATATAGAGGTTCTATCAACATGAATAAACAGCAGTTGGGATACAATTTTACTGGCCTTTCAAAACAAGTGACCCTTTAAGGCAGGTTCAACTGTAGCTGCAATGTTAAGCTGGTATACAGTACAGTCAAACTTGTCTATAAAGGCCACCCAAGGGGAACCAATAAGAGGCCTTTATGGGCAAGTGGACCTTATATACAGGTTCAAATAATATGAATAAAGAATAATTGGGATACAATTTTAGTGGCCCTTATAAAGAGGTGGCTTTTAAGGCAGGTTCAACTGTAGCTGCAAATTAAAGCTGGTTTACCATACAGTCAAACCCGTCTATAAAAGCCACCCAAGGGAACCAGCAAAAGATGGTATATGGGCAGGTGGCCTTTATATACAAATTTAAATGATGTGAATAAAGAACAATTTGGATACAATTCTACTAGCCCATATAAGCAGGTGGCCCTTATTAAGGATGGCCTTTAAGGGAGGTTGGACTTTATGCTGTTTTCTTACGTTTCTGACCACTTATAGAGATTGTAGTCAAAGTTATGTGTTGCCATGTTGCCCGATGGAGATACTGTGCATTGGAAAAACAAAACATTTTCCCAATTTTCTCTTGGAAGACTTTTCAGTAAATTCTTGTGAAGGCAGGTTTCTTTCATGGATATTCGGGGACTAGTGTTTCTCCTAAATCTATACCATCCTACCACTTTCTGTAAAAAGACAATGATAAAAATACATGTAATTTTAACATATTATAACAGTCAGTGTTTTTTTTAACTTTTTTTAAAAAGCGGCCAATCTAGCAAACTAAAGTCAAGGAAATTGAAAAATTCAAATTTAAAAATCCAGCTCTTTCATGTAAAAAATGCATATTTATATATTCAAAACTGTAAATAATTTAAAAGATCATGTAAAAACAGTGTATATGAACTACTAGTACTCTGAATTAGCTAAAATGTAAAAAGTAATGTACCTAAAAATAATTGGGAAAAATAACTCAAAAATTGGCAAAATATCAATGTTTTTGCCATTGCCATTGGGTTTGGGGTTCAATTTTGGTCCTAAATCACTGGCAGTAAAAGCCCTGTCAGTGTTAATTTTACAGAACTAGACAGTCGTTTCAAAACACAATTCCTCATCAGTAGTACTTGTACCAAAATTTTTAAACCAATTTGTTTTTTATAGAGGTAAAAAATTTCTTCCATATCTGCTCATGCAGATAGGGTTTTTCCCTATGTGAGATACGCATATCTCACATGACCACGTGACCTTTAGTGACGTCACAATCAAAAGACAATTACATGATGTCATTATATTATGGAGAATATGACGTCATCTTGCATGAAAATGACATCCAATTCTTCACAATTTAGAAATTTTGAGTGCATTTCAAATGATATATATTGGATTTTTTAATGAACCACTTTGTTTTGTAGTTTATACGTTTTGTTATTTTTTGTATAAACCAAAATCCGGCAAGATCTATCCAATGGTCATATTTATTTTAAAGTAGAATGTCGAATTACAAAGTTAGATTTTACAAACATGGCATCTTTGTCTATGTTCATCATCCTTGAATCCAAATAACGGCACGCCTCGTCTTTGACTGAAATTTTCAACCCCTCGGGTGAGATTTCCCTATCCTACATGGATACTCATAATGTATTCCAGGGCTCAAATTAGATTTTGAAACAGGGAGAAGTGACTTCTCCCTCAGCCAAAATTAGGGAGAAGTTTTTCAAAACAGGGAGAAGTTTTTCTGCCGCGAAATTTAATACCCGGCGACGTGTGTTCCAAACTGTTGTCTTTATAAATAAGAGCATCCCTATTTAGGACTTGCATATTAAATAAATTTAATATTAATTATTTAATCAAAAGAAACCAAGATGTAAAATTCTTCTTAATTATTTTCCTTTATTATTATTTTTTTTTTTTTGGCAATGTGTAGAATTATATATGTACAAGCTCAGTGCCACCATACTGATAATAATTTAATAAAACATATAGTTTTTATGTATATTGTAATTTAAAGGCTCTTTTATGAAAGCAAAACGCATTGATCATATAAACATGTCCAAATAATATTACATTGTCACATCACTAACACTGTCTCAATATTACAATGTAAATGTGAAGTACATGTACAATTTGTTTTAATAATTAATTTTAAAAATACAATGATTATAAACATAAAAAAGTAAAAAAATAAAATAAAAAAAAAATAAATAATAAATATATTATAAATATATAGGCCCCCTATGTGCACTTTTATTTTCTGATTGAGTTATCCCCCTTGTTTAAAAGCACATGTCAAATGGCTGCTGACTCCAAACTTCTAGAGATGATTTTACTCATTTTCAGTCATTCAATCGGAAAATGCTTTTATTTATGGATTCCTTTGTAAGGAGGCAACATTCTGAGGAGGTCTGTTATTTTATTGAATTTTCATACAAAAAAACGATCTACTGTTTTGTTCAATAACACCCCCCCCCCCCCCCCCCCAGTTTCCATACTCATACAGACGTTTTTATAGCAAACATTTAGGTTCTATTAATTACATTAGTCAACAGGTTAATGAATCCATGACATGCATGGATGATCTCAAATTAAGCTAATTATCGGATTAAAACACCTGTAGATCTTGTGAGTTACCTGTTGTTTACCTTTCTATGGGAGGCGCCTCGGGGGTTAAATACACTTGGTAAAACTTAGGGCGACTAGAACTTTGCTTTTGAGGCAGTTTAGGGCGAAGTTTTTTGAAACAGGGCGAAGATATCGCCCAACTTCGCCCTTATTTTGAGCCCTGTATTCTTATAATCCACTTAGGAAACACTGCATGAGATAGTATGCCTTAGTTTTTGAGGATTTGCAGATTTTAACTAGCAGCAATAAATCAATCTTACCTTGGATTTGAGGCATACAAGAAAAACTAATACCCAGTCACAGACCCCGTGTCAAAGGCCAGTAACTTTGTAAAATAAGGTATTACACTTCAAAAAACGTACTTGTCAAAATGTACACATTACCTGATTTAGCTGCAATACACTTTCATAAATCCTTGTCAAAAAAAGAACAAGGGCTAAATTGATTACGTCCCAGTTGAGAATATTTCACTTATATTTAGACGTCTCTAGTTATAGCTAAACTGGTAGAAATTTTTACCTTTGCCAGCCATGAGCAGGGGGAAGGTTCATTAATGTGCCACACCTGCTATGACACAGACATACAAGTAAGCTTTAAAGGTCTCTTCCGAAGAACCAAGCGACTTTTATTTCTAAATGTGGGTTGCTTGGGGAAAGAACAGTCACTACCTGTAACTATTTTCAAGTCTTTGTCAGACCCTTCCTGGCCAGGGATAGAACCCACGACCTCCCACATAATGAGTAAGCACTCTACCAACTGAGCTATCATAATGGTAATAAGGGATCCATAGAAGCTATGTGACAAAAATATGCTTACGAAATTTAACATAGTTAAAACTAAGTTTACTAAAAGGGATAGATATCCTACCAGAGGAAATTAATAATGTAATTGTGGGAGTAAAAAAAACTTAACAAAATGAATAAAACAGAGGAAATAAGTTTCAAATACAATGTAACTCTCCAAAGATGAAAACTGGCATTTGTCTAAAAAAGGGAAATAACTCTGTAAATATTACAATTACTCAAACCATAAAAAAAGTTTTAATGTAATTAGGGTTTTTCAGATAAACATCTTGGTTGTTCTGCATATTTCATTTATCATCAACAAAATTTTTAAACATAAGAAGCTGATATTTGTGTTTACACCTGAGGTAGAATAAGCTGATGGAAAGCTGTTCAGTAATTTAAGCTTAAGAATAAGATTAGGTGGTTTTCTAGTGGAATTGTTCTAAAAAGTTATTTTAATTTAAGACTTATATAATTTAAATAAATATCCCATATCCAAAATATAATTAATTATGAGTGTTTACTTCTTAATTTTATGATAAACAAAAACAAATTTAACCTACATTATTGTTAGCCCTTAATTCTTCAATATAACTTTCCTTGATGTGACATCTGTTGTCATGGAAACTGTTAGGACCAGTACAATCACGGCAAGAATAAATATCTGAAACAAAAATAAACCTGTGGAATAACAATCATCAAAACTAAAAATTTATATACCAGTATTAATGATAACACATATTGCTATGATTCCATTTCTGGTAGACAAAATTGTTGATGGCTGATAATGCCTCCAAAACTTTAGACCCCATGGTCCCGGAATACGGATAACCATCAACAATATTGTTTAAGGAAAAAACGGAAACTAAAATGACTTGACAAGAATATCTGAAAACTACTTACTAATGTTGGCAATGATTGATTACTAGGATCACTGATCTGACAATGACTGACAATCCATCATCTGCGATCATGGTGACATCACTAATGTCACATGAACATGTGTACATAGCCTGAGCATTTATTTTCTGTAACAACCTAGGTTTCCATTCCAGGTAGCCAAAATCGCCATTGGCTACTAATTTCTGAGTAATTCTTTCAAAAAGTAACCTATTTTAGCAAATTTGTGGAAAAATACTTTAAAAAGGACTATATTTTCACAAATTTTGGAAATTTGGCTACTAATTATTTTGAATTTGTGGAAACCTAGAACAACCATACTTGCTCTTTGCTCTTTTGCAAAAAAAGAGAAAGAGCAAGTGACATAATAAGAATAAAGAAGTGGAGGTGGATTGGCCATGTTCTCAGAATGATAAGCAACAGAATTTGTACCACCGCAATTACATGACACCCAGAAGGAAAGAGGAAAATAGGTCAGCCAGAAACAACATGGCGAAGAACAACAAAGAAAGAAAGAACACAACAGTTGTAAGGATTCCCGTATTTGACTTGACAAAACAAAGATATGCTATATATGATACTCAAGTTTGAATTTTTGATCTCATTATTTCTTTCCTCATTCTAATTGACAGCTAAAGAGCTTGATTGGCACTTTCATGACCATGACGTTAAAAACTTAAAAAAGCCATTTTTAAACAAATGCATAATACTGGATCCCTGCCTTGCATGCTTGGACAGTATAAAATTTACACTTTGCCCTTTGCTCTAATTGAATTGGAGGCAGTTGGCATTTCACAATATAAATGAACTAGAAAACGGTTTCAACTCCAATTTCCAGAAATAATTTCTTGATTTTCATTTTAGTTGTTAGTTTTAACTGGCAATTGTAACTAATGTAAGGTCGTAATTTTACTTTAAACATTGTACAATTTACGCCAAAATTGTATGGGTCGGTAGTATGTAAAAGTTGAGTTGAGTAATGGTGTTTAACGTCCCAGTCAAGAATATTTGACTTATATCGAGACATCAGCTATAGGCAAAGGTGCAGAAATTTTGCCTGTGCGTTGAGCTGATGGCATTATACAGCAGGGTTCTTTAGCGTGCTAAGCCCACCGTGACACAAGACCTTGTTTATTTTAAGTCCCCATCCGAAAGAACCGTGACATTCATTTCATAATGCCGAGTGCTTGGCAAAAGAACAGTCACTACCCACTTTCAAGTCTTGGGTCAGACCTGGCCGGGGATCGAACCCACAACCTCCCACTTACGGAGCCAGCACTCTACCAACTGACCTACCGCAGTTGTAGTATGTAAGAGGTACTGTGATTCTTAAGCTTAAGACCACTTGGCCACTGAAGCACCATCTTAATGAGATGATTTCTATGGCAAGTTTTGCTGTACTTTTGCTAACTGTACTTACAAATTTTTGTTTCTACTTGAAAATTACTAATCTGCGAGTCACTTATTGTATCTCTGACTTGACGAATGACTTGACCAAACAACAGGCCTTCCTAAAATATCAAAATAAATCATATTTAAGTAAGGTAACAAGGCATCACTAGTGATAATAATCCGCTCCCAATACGTACCAGTATTTCAAATAAACAAAGGGCAATAACTCTGTCAACTAAGGTTCAAGATTTACATAACATAAACTTGTTCAGCATATTACCATGATAAAGTGTAATTAAATTCTGCTCAGAAATAAAGTTTTTATCTAGCGCTGACAAGAACAGTGTAACATACTTACTTCATTTGCTAGGGGATAATAAAAAGATAAAATTAAAACTCCAGTGTACAGTACAGCTCAAGTGGATATACGAATTTCCACCTGCGGCTGTGTTTTTTTAATCCCCGACAGCAAAATTTCTGGTGGGAATTTTCTGTCAACTGCGATTTGCTTTGGATGATTTTTCAAGTGGAATAATTTTGAAGGGATTAGTCCACCTTGGTCATCAGTACTTTATGACATTTGGGGAATATATCTTAAAACTGATATTGTTAAATAAATTCACCATATTGACTTTGGAACAGTAAACTTAAAAGCATTTTCCTGTTCAAGTAATTGTGTTTGTGACAGTGAATTACACTTAATTTCAATAGAAAATCAAATGTGTTTGGATATGTCTTCCAAGGGGCGAAGACTAAGAGTAAGAATACCAAGACTAAAGGGGAGGGAGGATAATTTAGTGATATAGCTACATGGTATAGTATGTACTATGTACAGGTTAAGAGACGTTACTACTGCCTCGCCTATGGGGTACCTTTTAGGCGAAACAGTAGAGAGCTTGCTTTGCAAATGGGCGACCTGGGTTCGATTCCTGGCATTGTGGAAATGGAATATTGTTTTTAATTGTAACTAGCATTTACATTACACTTCTGTACAGAATGATAAGAAACACCAGAGTCAACGACCGTACAATACACCAGAAAAGTGTCTACGATTATGTTATTCTTTGGTATATAAAGGGTTATATAAATTATACATCTGCCCAAAATAATTCCAGTGTCTAATAACACATAATATCAAGATGATTCATAAAATAAAAATGTATTAATTTTGGGACAAAATGGTTCTTGTTTAGATTGACAAGCCTTTCTAAATTAATTCATGGGCTGAAATGGTTACATATTTTCGTTTTTGCTACAAATATTTATACATCACTTGCCTGATCACCCTTGCAATTTGATTGTGAAAAGAACAGGGAAGAGAGAACAGCGCCTGAAACTGTCGCCGCCATTTTAACTTTGATTTCACTCTGCTACTTCCGGTAGAGTGGGTTGATGAAAAGTTTTTTCTATGCGTGTTTGTTGGTTTTTATCTATGTAGTGTACATCTTGTGGAGGTCGTGGCTTATGTTTAGGTTCCATTAATACAAATCAGTCCAATCATGAGATATACATTGTATTCATAAGTTCTCACAATAACAGGTGCGTTAGTGAAACAGATAGTACGGAGTAATAACTAAATTGGAGACCGTTCCGGGTTAACATTGAATCGGAAATCGATTCATTTGATCGTAAACTAACTAAACTGTCATAAAAATCCGAAAGTAAATACCTTATCAGGAAAATTAACACCTTAAATATCTTCAAGTAACGGAGAATGAAGTTTATAACTTATTTTTCGGCGAAATTGGGAATGTTGTTGAGGTCCGGTCCGTTCCGTGATCGTTTATCTATTTTGATACATATTTTCTAATATCCACAGTTGTAAACAGGAAATGGATACAGAAGAGTGAGCCTATAATGAATCTGTCCTGACCTTCGTCTGTAAATATTCAATGAATATGTCCTCGAAAAGCAGGCATGGGAAACCTGCTTGTAAAAGAGATTTTTTCAAGAAACCTGTTGACAAATCATCGGTAAGTGTGATCGAATATTTTAAACATAAAATTTAGATAAATTGAGTGATAGTTTCATTGATGTATTTTGGCACGTTTTTAGTTTTGATGATGAAACCATGGTATTAAGATGTTCATTCACACACCTAGATGCACCCAATAAACTCACATCGATCAGGTCAACAGGAATAAGCCTGGATTCTTTTTCGTTCTGAATTTTATTAAAAGAGTCTGGATGATTAATATAAATTATTTGGACATGCATGTTACTAATAAATAATTAAATTAACAATTTTGGGGGTTTCTTTTAATTAAGCTGGAATTTTGCCAATTTTATTGAACTGCGGGTATGCACTTTGAAGTATATTTTAGATAGATAAGTCCAGCTTTAATAAATGTGAAGTAATAAATTATTGTTTTTTATGATTTTTTGAAAACACATAATTTTTTTTATGGATGTTATTATCTACCAAACTTTAGTTGTTACTCTTATCATCATGTATCATATAATTCTAGAAGATCAACAAAACATGACTGTTATAAATAGTTGTGGTTAAGTTCATCTTATGTAATTATTATAAATATTTTATACTTACCAGTGTAATAGTCTATACATTTAAAGTTTGGAAAACCATTATACCTGATTTCTTACCATCCTAGACACCATTATAAGTCTCTGTTGACTTGCGGATGTGCATGTTATCTTCCGTTGTCTTGGAAACTAGTGGTCTGGTTGCACACATGTTGTAACACATAGGATCAAACTTTATAGAATAATTCTTCCAGAAATTGTTTAATTTGCTTTTAAAACTATTTATATATACATGTATATACCATTATATAGTGTCCACATTGACTATATCAGCACTTAAACTGTTCCAGTGGTCTGTAATCCTGTTATGGAACATATTTTGATATTTTTTTAGGCATATTCCTTTTTTGAACAGTATTTTACCATGGCCTTTTGTTTGCCTAATAGTGTTGTTAGCTCACCTGACTGAAAGGTCATGTGAGCTTATGGCATAGCACAGCGTGTGTATGTGTGTGTGTGCGTCGTTAACTTCTTCTCTTAAACTACCACACAGATTTCAGTGAAACTTAGTCAGAGGTGTAAATGGACCGGTGCAATTCAGATTTGTTTGTGGGGTTGCCATGGCTACCATAAGTAGGTCAAGGTGACCTATAAGCGCTAAAATCTTTAAAAATATTCTTCTCCGAAATCGTTGATTGGAGAAAAAATCTGATGTGATATTTGGCTTCTCTAGGGTCTTAAGCCTATGGTTTGTGAAATTTTGTGAAATTCTGACAAAAATATGTTACAACGTTTTTGCGTTTAATTTTGAAAAAAATCATTAAATATAGCTTCAAATTGTAATAACTTGACTATTTGACCAGATAATGACATGGGGTTTTCTTTTAACATATTGTAATTACCTTCAAATTGGTCAATTGTAAAGGTCATGACCTAATTTTTTTTACCTCCTGATTTTATTTATTGCATTAATCTGGAAAACTATAAACTTTGTTTAGGCATGTATATTAAAATGTTGTAGATATTGATACAACAATCATTTTGATGTAAAGAAAAAGGTCATAAGTTCAAAGGTCAAAGTCATAGATGCAAATCAATACCGAAATGGTTAATTATCTCAAAAACTATCAAACTTTTGTCTTTTTGTATAGACATATATTTTAGAATATTGTTGGTATTGATGTAACAATCATTTTGATGTTTAGATTAAAGTCATTGGTTCAAAGGTTAAGTTCACAGATCTATGCAAAACAATATTGAAATGGTTAATTATCTCAAAAACTATAAACTTTTTGTATAGGCATGTATATTGGAAGATTAGGTATTGGCCTCACAATCATTTTGATACATTAATAAAGGTCATACCTTCAAGGGTCAAGGTCACAGATACCAAAAAATCCCAATATTGGCCTAGTTTTTGTACGGCGTTCACGACAGTGAAAGCGTACATTGTTATCGCTTTCTCTTAAATTGAGCTTCTTTGCTATGAAATGGTATTAAATGAGTACATATATGATTCCAAACTATGACGCAGTCGCCATTGTACAGAGAATGTGGAAGTCCTATGGAAAATTATTGAACTCAAGTGGCATTCAACATATCCATCTTAAAAGAACACTAGATACACTTCAATGTATTCAACAATAAATTATATTGAATTAAAGCCCCATTACCACTGGCAAGCTTCTTGATTGGAAGTATTTTATTGGCTTTTCCAACCAAAATAAAGTACATGTAGATTTATTTTGCTAACATACAAATGATACACATGTACTTTTTATGATTCTAATTCAAAAGCATTCTAAAATGATTGCACAAATGACAGAAGATTGATTATATTTCACTTATACTGACATATTATGGTAGCTTCTCTTGATGTGTATGCCTTCTTAAAAATGCCAAAAAATCTGGTAATAATTCTCACTACCAGCCGGTGTGTTCATAAATGCATATGATGCAGTGTTGAGTTTTACTAATTACAGAAATCAAACAAGCTTGACTTTTATAACATGAAGTTCAAATTATTTGGTTTATCCCAAACATGTAGCTTAATGGTTTCTATTTTATATTTTCGGACCAATGTGTTGGTAAGTTTTAATAGAGATGTTCATCCAGCTGGTTGTGGAAAGGCTTTGGACAGATATCAGACATAACAAAAACCTGCATCAGTTAAATTTCGGGCTTAGCTACAATAGTGGTGACAGTGACAAGTCACAAATGCTAGGTAAATTCTCTTTTTCCATGTTGACAATGGTTTAAATAATCACCTTGTCATATAGGTTTACACTGTAACAAGTAATTGATTATTTAAGGTTCCATCTGATGTCATTTGAGGCTGTGTCAGTGACTTCCATATGTAAAATGAAAGCTGAAGTTTAGCTGAAATAAATGTACTTACAAAACTTCTAGAGAAGCACAAGATATGGAAGCTCATATAGGAACAATTGATTGTAAAACTCCTCTATGTCGAATGAGCATAATGTTGAATGGGAAAATGGGTGTCCAGTGGCGTGGTTTAAGTACTTTTTGTAGGGTCCCTACCACCCTACTTATTTCATAGCCAGAGCTTTGATACATTAAAGACTGATATTATTCTGGTTTTGTCCCAGTATGTAGTGTGGAATGATATATGATAACATTGAAAATAATGCATGTATTTGTTGGAAAGAGAAAAACTCAATAACATGAAATCATAGCACTTACACATTTAACAATGTATATTGTTTTTTAATTGCCCCAGACTTAACTTAATTAATAATTATGTAGACAGTCAGTCAGTCAGAATCGTAACGACTACAGGGATTTATCAAGGGCCTATTTAAGGCCAAAATTCAGCCCCAATCCCAACGAAAAAACATTGATTTTTTTCCCAAAATAGGCTGAGAAAATTCCCAATTAGAAAATCATACTAGATACATGTATATAACTGAAGTCTGGCCATAAATGTGGCTGCTTTTCTCAATCTTCAATCAACTCAGTACACTAAAAGCATTAGATTTAATCATTAATGGCATCAAAAATGATGTCAAAGTTTTCCCAAAATGAGCAAAAAGTTGGTGGTTTTTCCCAATTTTTAGTTTAGGGCCTTTTCCCAATAGACCCTGATAAATCGCTGGACTAAAGAAATCTGAAATTAGGAAAATTAGTCTTAACTCATTTCTTCCCCTAACTAAATCAAAAATAAATTAATAAAAAATGAGAATTGTCAATTTGACAAATCTATTTTAATGACTGGTATACAATGGCTAAAATCATTAAATGACTCTAATAGAAGACACCCCACATGAAAACTAAAATAAAAACTTGAAAACAGAGTCTGGTAGTAGTTCTGTAGTTTGTAAAATTAATGCATTGATAGCTTTGTATTTTTTTACTTCTTCAGCTCCCTTTTAATGAGTGGACTATAATTTTGTTTATATCTTGTCAATTCCTGTTGCCCATATATGAGAATCCATCTAACAGAGAGGGTTCAGACTGCTTCCTAGGTTTTTTCCATTCACATGCTTTAACTGTACCAGCCAATGGTACCACTGAGTGCTCAGTTAGTAGAGTGCGCTCGTATGTGGGAGGTCGTGGGTTCGATCCCCAGCCGAGTCTGACCCAAGACTTGAAAGTGGGTAGTGACTGTTCTTTCGCCAAGCACTCGGCATTACGAAATGAAAGTCATGGTTCTTTCGGATGGGAACTTAAAATAAATGAGGCCTCGTGTCATGGTGGGCTTGGCACGTTAAAGAACCCTGCTGTATAATGCCATCAGCGCAAAGCACAGGCAAATTTCTGCACCTTTGCCTATAGCTGGCGACGTCTCGATATAAGTGAAATATTCTTGACTGGGATGTTAAACACCATTGCTCAACTCAACTGTACCAGCCAATGCCACTTTTGCCTTGAAGTTCTTCACAGAAATAGTGTAAATAGAAGTGGATTACAGTGGTTGTAGCTAACATCACCTCTGAAATAAATTTTAAGAATATATTATTTAATTTTATGTTGTTAAAGCATTATGTCTCACAACTTTTTTATGTTTTATTTAAGGCTAAAATCTTAGGTCTTATTCCCATATATTATACACAGTAGACCAGGTAATTTTCATGACAATTTATTTTCATGAATTGTTGACAGAGACAAATTTGTGAATGTGAAATTTGTGTTCATATGACTGAAATGTCATAAACATTGAAAGTCTTTCATTTGTTGAATGTACTAAATAAAGATTAAAAATTAAAATTTGAAATAAGATCATGAATTAAAGGGATAATCACCTTCCAGCCAATAAATTCAGACTGGGCAACAAAGAACATGATACTGAATTAATTTGTGTACAGACAGGTTCATCTATAAACACTATTCGATCTAGAAATGCAGTTGATGGGGTCAACTTGAAAAAACAGGCCATATTTTTAAAATTTGGTTGATTTTATAACATAACTTGATCTGTTTTATCTAAAGAAAATAGAAATAAAAAGGAGGTAGAACTAAATAAAAATGCAAATGTAGCACTGGTATAATAAAATGTAATTTAAAAATCAGTTAAGAGTACAAAGGAGGGCCTTGGTAGCACACTGTACCACAGAAAGTATGACTTTTGCGGGACAAAACTATTGTTTTAATGGCAATGGCACAATTAGTGCCCTTTCAAGACACTGTATATACTAGTAAATGATAATTTGAAATTACTAAAGTTTCAAAAGCTTTATACAATGTACCAGACATGTACCATTGCATGAATTAGATGTCTATAAGTATAATTTATACCTAAAAACATGTCATATTTGAGAAAAATGTACCCAAGTTATGCATGCCACAGCTGTCATGACAAGCATTTGTTGTGAAGAATCTCTTATGAGCCTTAATGAAAGAACATTTTAATTCACATCATAAAACCATTTCTATATTTTTGTTACTGGACTGGTGGGGGGGGGGGGGGGAGCACTGTCCATATATGGTTGACTCTCATGTTAATCACTGGGGCTGTGACAACAACCAAGCATGGGCAATTTACATGTACCAGACACCAGGTCATTATTGTAAAACTAAAATGTTTCAAAATTTGTTATGTCCATCCGGACAGTGTATTTTATGTCTTGTAAATAGGTAAATACTTACTACACACATATACATGTACATGTATCACAAGCTCTATGTTTCCATTCCGTAGCCAAAATCGCCATTGGCTACTAATTTCCGAGGAACTCTTTTAAAAAGTAACCTATTTTAGCAAATTTGTGGAAAAATACTTTAAAAAGGACTATATTTTTACAAATTTTGAAAATTTGGCTACTAATTATTTTAAATTCATGGAAACCTAGCAAGCTGAATAGACAGAACCAGTGCTGTATAGCATCATCCATGGCTCAACTTATTTCTCTGCAGTGGACAGGCTGAGACTTTAATAGTTGATGGTAGGCTAAGAGGGTGGCTCATCTGTCATTATCAAAATAATTTTCATTTGTGTGATCACAAGAATACACCTGGTATTTGCTATCAGATTTGAAGATTTTAGTCGATCGGATGACCATTCACACTTGTTTCACAATTAAACCACGATACCCCTCCCCATTACAACTTGTGGAAGCGCCGATAAATTGTTGGTAGACACATCGGACAGCAAGAAGGTATCTCCTCAGACCTTGCTGGGCTCAGTTCTCAGGATTATGGGTATGTACGCTTCCTCTATCGATTCATTATTCTTATTTAACGGAAAGTTCATACTATATCCTGCCTCCACAATACATACAAAAGCTTCTTTTCTGTGTGAGCTATACTGAATGCCCATGTCCTTGCAGTATTTTTGCAGTTCATCATCTTTTAGTTCTCAGAATTCCATATGTAACATACTTGAGCATGTTGAGTGTATATGCCCTGAATTTTGATCATGTGACTAGGAAATCACATGATATATCTGATATTCCGGAACATCTCAAAAACGATGCATTGTCAGGGTCAAGTGAAAGCCCTGTTACATGTAATGATGTATTATATTTGACCAGTTTAAACTTTTTTTAACTACATGTATAGTCATCAACCATGAGCACCCCAATTGAGGAAACTATATGAAATCCCTATTTAATAAGTTACAGCCAATAAAGGTTCATGACAAGAATTTGAAATGGATTGAATATATGTCATTTTGTGGAGTTTTTGTACAGCGTGAAAACGCGTACATTGTTGTCACTTTCTTCCAAGATATCGAGCTTCTTTGCTATGAAATTATAAGATATGAGTACACCTGGAAATAGTGCGCCTGGTAAATGAGCGTGAAAGAAGTATATCTGTTTTATCGTGAGATATGTATTCTGAGACGGGTAATGCATTTGGTTACATATGCACATTTGGAATAAATTTTCGGAATACATTCCGGAATCTAGTAAAATATTGCGACGGGATGCACCTAATAATTTCTGCAATTTGGCGAACTGATCTCATGTTTACAATAAAAAGTAGTTCGAGAAGTTTGCGTCCTACGATGTAAAATCATAACTTTTTATGAAATGAACAGCAACGGCAGGTTGTTTAATTAATTCTTCGCGAAAACTACGGACATTTAAATTTATTTTGAAGGTTATGATAACGTATTTTGATGTTGAGGCAATTGTGTCATATTTTAAAATGTTTATCGATTAGATTTTACTTTCGTGAAAGGGAGATAATTCGTACAGTGTTGTGTACAGTCGTTTTACCAGTTCCGAACAGGGTTTCATATAAGCGCTGCTGCAGACGTCGTCCACAAGCAGAGGAAATAAAATTTATGTGTTGTAATAATACAAATGTTAACTGATTCCAAAATATCGACACCTGTCCTCAAAAACACGTGGTAGTATGTTTTCTTGAAAAAAGCATTTCCGTGATCACGATTTGTTTACATCGTTAAACTAGGTCACCAACAATCTGTCGACCTGTCCTGCACATACATTTAGAAAGCGGTTGAAGTTTATATTATTTAAACAATTAATGCCCATACATTCAAGTAGAAGCAAATTGAGAAAGTTATTTTGCGATTCCTTTAATTGAACGGGATTGAAATTTTAGATTATTCGGTAGTAAAAATTCGGAACTGGTAAAACAACTGTACTTCACCATTAACATGAAACGGGAATATTGTGAGTGATAATCAGCAGTTAATTAAAACCCAGATTAACAGCAAATGATCCAGTTACATACAACCGATAGAATGTACCCCCTCATAGCGACGGTAGGATCTGCAAAACTCTTTCTCTCTATCCGAAATGACAAAACGATCGGGTACAACTTTTTTAAATTTTAATTACCGATTGTCTTTTTCATATATTTATGAAATTATTATTTTCTACCATTTAATTCAGCAATACATGGTTTGGTACATTGTTCTTTTTCAAAAAAAAAAAAAAAAAAAAAAAAACATCCGTCGGACTATGCATTGATCGACCCCACCCCCCCTTCCGAATTTTCGGTTATATTCTGTCGTAGCCTTCAATAAAGACCCTACAAAGGCTTATTTTCAATCGGACATTTATGTTGCCTTCTAAAGAGGCAAAAAATGTCCGAATATTGAATATCGCCTCTTTAAGACTAGGGCTGGTCTAATTCTGTCGTTGCCACAACACAATTTTCCCAACTACTGTACGCTGTACAACAGCACGACAGTGCTATGTTTTTCCATTTGAAATTAAATTAACATTTTAGTGGCATGTACAATGAAAGTTTTTTTGAAAAGAAGAAAGAAAAAATACAGAAAAAATGAGATATGGAAAATGTAAAAACCATTGAGATTCATTGAATAATGTTATATTGTATAATTTTTTTTAACATTATAAATATATTGATATACTGCCTTACTGGTATACACGTCATGTAGAGAGAAAGCTGAGGTTGCCATAGTTTTAGTGGATTATTTTGGCATGCAGTAATGGTAAAGTCATTAGATAGTGGGTATAATAACTATATATATAATTAGCGTGAATTTCAGTCTCCATGCCATGTGTAGAAAGCTGTGAATTCTTATCGTTCTTGGCGAGTTTATCAGCTATTAGAAAACAACACAGCCATAACTGTCAGAGTTATGTCTCTTCGATTGTTTTATTTTTCCCTTGACAGGTTCCTATAATCCAAGTTGTTGAGTCAGGTTACGGTGTTTAACGTCCCAGTCAAGAATATTTCACTTATATCGAGACATACCTGTGTGATGCGTTGATGGCATTATACAGCAGGGTTCTTTATCTTGCCAAATCTTGACTTTCATTTCATAATGCTGAGTGCCTGGCAAAACAAAACCTATTACCCACTTTTAAATCTTGGTTTAGACCCAGTTGGGGTTCAAACCCATGGCTTCCTACTTACAGAGCAAGCAAATATTTGAGCTACCACAGTGGGTATAGCCCAAGACAAGTTGTGTTAATTTGATTAAAATGGAATAAAAATTAGCAGAAATTTATAAAACAGTATTTATGGAACCATAGCATTTTTTCTAAACATTAGTGAATTTTTTTCCAATTTGTGCTAGTGGTCTATGTGATTGCAGTTCAATTGCATAGGAGACCTGTATTTTTGGACCACTGGTAATAATGTAACAGGAAGGGGGAACTCCTTAATTAAGAACTTAGTCCCTTAGCTGTGGATTGAACTAGGCCACAAAGAGAAAATACAGAGATTAGAAATTCTGGTCAGAACAGGGGTTCAAAATTGTGTTTTGTAATGGAAGGACAAGGACCTTTTGCATCATGATTTATTTTTGGTAGGTTCCACTAAAAATTTAAAAGTCAAATATCACCACATCAAAAATCCATGTGCAATATAATTATATATAGAAAAAGAAGTATAATCCTGGTATAAATAACAGGTCCATCAGACTTTTACAATCAATCATGAATACATCCCGAACATCAAACATGGGGAATTTTGAACCCCTGGCCAGAAATTAGAATGTACGCCAAATTTCAAATTGATAAAATTTTCACAAAAACAAATGATTGAATATTCTGCACCATCCGTGGATCATGAATTGATAGATTGCGGGCCACGCCCACTATGTTCCAACAAAGGCCCATTATGCTTGATTTACATGTAAAAAGAATGAAAACTTAGCCTGAATTGTGCTGTTTAATGACATCACTGACACTAGAACGTCATCAGTTGCCGTGACGATGCTTTGGTACCGTAATGGCGGCAAGTGTCGGAACATTGTAGGCATGGCCGGTGATACGTCAATTGTACATGTCAGTATTGTTCCATTACTCTATACTGACAATGTGTCAAGTTTAAAACTTATAAGCCTGTTCTGTGTGTGCATTGACTGGTAAGCAGGGTAAGCTCTGTCTCTGAAAAAGGTGGAGACAATTTAGAAGACAATTTATATTTAAAGGAGCCAGTAAAACCAAGAAATTAAAAGCATATATTTACAATGTGACTGTATCTCTCTTTGATAAAACATGCAGAAGCAATTGGGGTTCCTTGATGCATATGAATTTTCCCACAAGATGATGTCGTGTCCCCACAGGTTGAGTCATGACGTTATGTGATTATCTTTGATTATGACGTAAATTTATGTCATTTGAGGTATGCTGATCACATCTGGCAAAAACCCTCATCTCATATGAGCAGGTATTGAAGAAATAATGTCAATAGTTGAAACAAATATGGGTACAGAATATTTTTTTGGTTTTCTGGTTATCCAATGTTGTTGTTAGTTTTAGACAGGTTTTCTGGTTATCCAGTGTTGTTGTTCAGTTTAGACAGGTTGTCTGGTAATCCAGTGTTGTTGTTAGTTTTAGACAGGTTTTCTGGTTTTCCAGTGTTGTTGTTCAGTTTAGACAGGTTTTCTGGTTACCCAGTGTTGTTTTTCAGTTTAGACAGGTTGTCTGGTAATCCAGTGTTGTTGTTAGTTTTAGACGGGTTTTCTGGTAATCCAGTGTTGTTGTTCAGTTTAGACAGGTCTGGTTACCCAGTGTTGTTGTTAGGTTTAGACAGGTTTTCTGGTTTTCCAGTGTTGTTGTTCAGTTTAGACAGGTTTTCTGGTTAGCCAGTGTTGTTGTTCAGTTTAGACAGGTTTTCTGGTTTTCCAGTGTTGTTGTTCAGTTTAGACATGTTTTCTGGTTATCCAGTGTATCCAGTGTTGTTGTTCAGTTTAGACAGGTTTTCTGGTTACCCAGTGTTGTTGTTCAGTTTAGACAGGTTTTCTGGTTTTCCAGTGTTGTTGTTCAGTTTAGACAGGTTTTCTGGTTATCCAGTGTTGTTGTTCAGTTTAGACAGGTTTTCTGGTTATCCAGCGTATCCAGTGTTATTGTTCAGTTTAGACAGGTTTTCTGGTTTTCCAGTGTTGTTGTTCAGTTTAGACAGGTTTTCTGGTTATCCAGTGTTGTTGTTCAGTTTAGACAGGTTTTCTGGTTATCCAGTATCCAGTGTTATTGTTCAGTTTAGACAGGTTTTCTGGTTTTCCAGTGTTGTTGTTCAGTTTAGACAGGTTTTCTGGTTTTCCAGTGTTGTTGTTCAGTTTAGACAGGTTTTCTGGTTATCCAGTGTTTGTTGTTCAGTTTAGACAGGTTTTCTGGTTATCCAGTCTTATTGTTCAGTTTAGACAGGTTTTCTGGTAATCCAGTGTTGTTGTTCAGTTTAGACAGGTTTTCTGGTTAACCAGTGTTGTTGTTCAGTTTAGACAGGTTTTCTGGTTATCCAGTGTTGTTTTTCAGTTTAGACATGTTTTCTGGTTAACCAGTGTTGTTGTTCAGTTTAGACAGGTTGTCTGGTTATCCAGTGTTGTTGTTCAGTTTAGACAGGCATCTGGTTATCCAGTGTTGTTGTTCAGTTTAGACAGGTTTTCTGGTTAAACATAGTTGTTGTTCAGTTTAGGCAGGTTGTCTGGTTATCCAGTGTTGTTGTTCAGTTTAGACAGGCATCTGGTTATCCAGTGTTGTTGTTCAGTTTAGACAGGCATCTGGTTATCCAGTTTTGTTGTTCAGTTTAGACAGGTTTTCTGGTTAACCAGTGTTGTTGTTCAGTTTAGACAGGTTGTCTGGTTATCCAGTGTTGTTGTTCAGTTTAGACAGGTTTTCTGGTTATCCAGTGTTGTTGTTCAGTTAACCAGTGTTGTTGTTCAGTTTAGACAGGTTGTCTGGTTATCCAGTGTTTTTGTTCAGTTTAGACAGGTTTTCTGGTTATCCAGTGTTGTTGTTCAGTTAAGACAGGTTTTCTGGTAATCCAGTGTTATTGTTCAGTTTAGACAGGTTGTCTGGTTATCCAGTGTTGTTGTTCAGTTTAGACAGGTTTTCTGGTTATCCAGAGTGTTTTGTTCAGTTTAGACAGGTTTTCTGGTTCCAGTGTTGTTGTTCAGTTTAGACAGGTTTCTGGTTATACAGTGTGTTGTTTTCAGTTTAGACAGGTTTTTGGTTACCAGTGTTGTTGTTCAGTTTAGACAGGTTTTCTGGTTATCCAATGTTGTTGTTCAGTTTAGACAGGTTTTCTGGTTATCAAAGTGTTGTTGTTCAGTTTAGACAGGTTTTCAGGTTATCCAGTGTATCCGTCTATTGTTCAGTTTAGACAGGTTTTCTGGTTATCCAATGTTGTTGTTCAGTTTAGACAGGTTTTCTGGTTATCCAATGTTGTTGTTCAGTTTAGACAGGTTTTCTGGTATCCAGTGTTATTGTTCAGTTTAGACAGGTTTTCTGGTTATCCAATGTTGTTGTTCTGTTTAGACAGGTTTTCTGGTTATCCAGTGTTGTTGTTCAGTTTAGACATGTTTTCTGGTTATCCAGTGTTGTTGTTCAGTTTAGACAGGTTTTCTGGTTTTCCAGTGTTGTTGTTCAGTTTAGACAGGTTTTCTGTTATCCAGTGTTGTTGTTCAGTTTAGACATGTTTTCTGGTTACCCAGTGTTGTTGTTCAGTTTAGACAGGTTTTCTGGTTTTCCAGTGTTGTTGTTCATTTAGACAGGTTTTCTGGTTATCAGTGTTATTGTTCAGTTTAGACAGGTTTTCTGGTATCCAGTGTATCTAGTGTTATTGTTCAGTTTAGACAGGTTTTCTGGTTATCCAGTGTGTTGTTCAGTTTAGACAGGTTTTCTGGTTATCCAATGTTGTTGTTCAGTTTAGACAGGTTTTCTGGTTATCCAATGTTGTTGTTCAGTTTAGACAGGTTTTCAGGTTATCCAGTGTATCCAGTCTTATTGTTCAGTTTAGACAGGTTTTCTGGTTATCCAATGTTGTTGTTCAGTTTAGACAGGTTTTCTGGTTATCCAATGTTGTTGTTCAGTTTAGACAGGTTTTCTGGTTATCCAGTGTTGTTGTTCAGTTTAGACATGTTTTCTGGTTACCCAGTGTTGTTGTTCAGTTTAGACAGGTTTTCTGGTTTTTCAGTGTTGTTGTTCAGTTTAGACAGGTTTTCTGGTTATCCAGTGTTGTTGTTCAGTTTAGACTGGTTTTCTGGTTATCCAGTGTATCCAGTGTTATTGTTCAGTTTAGACAGGTTTTCTGGTTTTCCAGTGTTGTTGTTCAGTTTAGACAGGTTTTCTGGTTATCCAGTGTTGTTGTTCAGTTTAGACAGGTTTTCTGGTTATCCAGTGTATCCAGTGTTATTGTTCAGTTTAGACAGGTTTTCTGGTTTTCCAGTGTTGTTGTTCAGTTTAGACAGGTTTTCTGGTTTTCCAGTGTTGTTGTTCAGTTTAGACAGGTTTTCTGGTTATCCAGTGTTGTTGTTCAGTTTAGACAGGTTTTCTGGTTATCCAGTCTTATTGTTCAGTTTAGACAGGTTTTCTGGTAATCCAGTGTTGTTGTTCAGTTTAGACAGGTTTTCTGGTTAACCAGTGTTGTTGTTCAGTTTAGACAGGTTGTCTGGTTATCCAGTGTTGTTTTTCAGTTTAGACATGTTTTCTGGTTAACCAGTGTTGTTGTTCAGTTTAGACAGGTTGTCTGGTTATCCAGTGTTGTTGTTCAGTTTAGACAGGCATCTGGTTATCCAGTGTTTTTGTTCAGTTTAGACAGGTTTTCTGGTTAACCAGTGTTGTTGTTCAGTTTAGGCAGGTTGTCTGGTTATCCAGTGTTGTTGTTCAGTTTAGACAGGTTTTCTGGTTTTCCAGTGTTGTTGTTCAGTTTAGACAGGTTTTCTGGTTATCCAGTGTTGTTGTTCAGTTTAGACAGGTTTTTGTTATCCAGCGTATCCAGTGTTATTGTTCAGTTTAGACAGGTTTTCTGGTTTTCCAGTGTTGTTGTTCAGTTTAGACAGGTTTCTGGTTATCCAGTGTTGTTGTTCAGTTTAGACAGGTTTCTGGTTATCCAGTGTATCCAGTGTTATTGTTCAGTTTAGACAGGTTTCTGGTTTTCCAGTGTTGTTGTTCAGTTTAGACAGGTTTTCTGGTTTTCCAGTGTTGTTGTTCAGTTTAGACAGGTTTTCTGGTTATCCAGTGTTGTTGTTCAGTTTAGACAGGTTTTCTGGTTATCCAGTCTTATTGTTCAGTTTAGACAGGTTTTCTGGTAATCCAGTGTTGTTGTTCAGTTTAGACAGGTTTTCTGGTTAACCAGTGTTGTTGTTCAGTTTAGACAGGTTTTCTGGTTATCCAGTGTTGTTTTTCAGTTTAGACATGTTTTCTGGTTAACCAGTGTTGTTGTTCAGTTTAGACAGGTTGTCTGGTTATCCAGTGTTGTTGTTCAGTTTAGACAGGCATCTGGTTATCCAGTGTTGTTGTTCAGTTTAGACAGGTTTTCTGGTTAAACATAGTTGTTGTTCAGTTTAGGCAGGTTGTCTGGTTATCCAGTGTTGTTGTTCAGTTTAGACAGGCATCTGGTTATCCAGTGTTGTTGTTCAGTTTAGACAGGCATCTGGTTATCCAGTTTGTTGTTCAGTTTAGACAGGTTTCTGGTTACCAGTGTTGTTGTTCAGTTTAGACAGGTTGTCTGGTTATCCAGTGTTGTTGTTCAGTTTAGACAGGTTTTCTGGATCAGTGTTTGTTCAGTTAACCAGTGTTGTTGTTCAGTTAGACAGGTTGTCTGGTTATCCAGTTTTTGTTCAGTTTAGACAGGTTTTCTGGTTATCCAGTTGTGTTCAGTTAAGACAGGTTTTCTGGTAATCCAGTGTTATTGTTCAGTTTAGACAGGTTGTCTGGTTATCCAGTGTTGTTGTTCAGTTTAGACAGGTTTTCTGGTTATCCAGTGTTGTTGTTCAGTTTAGACAGGTTTTCTGGTTATCCAGTGTTGTTGTTCAGTTTAGACAGGTTTTCTGGTTATACAGTGTTGTTGTTCAGTTTAGACAGGTTTTCTGGTTATCCAGTGTTGTTGTTCAGTTTAGACAGGTTTTCTGGTTATCCAATGTTGTTGTTCAGTTTAGACAGGTTTTCTGGTTATCAAATGTTGTTGTTCAGTTTAGACAGGTTTTCAGGTTATCCAGTGTATCCAGTCTTATTGTTCAGTTTAGACAGGTTTTCTGGTTATCCAATGTTGTTGTTCAGTTTAGACAGGTTTTCTGGTTATCCAATGTTGTTGTTCAGTTTAGACAGGTTTTCTGGTTATCCAGTGTTGTTGTTCAGTTTAGACAGGTTTTCTGGTTATCCAATGTTGTTGTTCTGTTTAGACAGGTTTTCTGGTTATCCAGTGTTGTTGTTCAGTTTAGACATGTTTTCTGGTTACCCAGTGTTGTTGTTCAGTTTAGACAGGTTTTCTGGTTTTCCAGTGTTGTTGTTCAGTTTAGACAGGTTTTCTGGTTATCCAGTGTTGTTGTTCAGTTTAGACATGTTTTCTGGTTACCCAGTGTTGTTGTTCAGTTTAGACAGGTTTTCTGGTTTTCCAGTGTTGTTGTTCAATTTAGACAGGTTTTCTGGTTATCAAGTGTTATTGTTCAGTTTAGACAGGTTTTCTGGTTATCCAGTGTATCTAGTGTTATTGTTCAGTTTAGACAGGTTTTCTGGTTATCCAGTGTTGTGTTCAGTTTAGACAGGTTTTCTGGTTATCAATGTTGTTGTTCAGTTTAGACAGGTTTTCTGGTTATCCAATGTGTTGTTCAGTTTAGACAGGTTTTCAGGTATCCAGTGTATCCAGTTTATTGTTCAGTTTAGACAGGTTTTCTGGTTATCCAATGTTGTTGTTCAGTTTAGACAGGTTTTCTGGTTATCCAATGTTGTTGTTCAGTTTAGACAGGTTTTCTGGTTATCCAGTGTGTTGTCAGTTCAGTTTAGACATGTTTTCTGGTTACCCAGTGTTGTTGTTCAGTTTAGACAGGTTTTCTGGTTTTTCAGTGTTGTTGTTCAGTTTAGACAGGTTTCTGGTTATCCAGTGTTGTTGTTCAGTTTAGATGGTTTTCTGGTATCCAGTGTATCCAGTGTTATTGTTCAGTTTAGACAGGTTTTCTGGTTTTCCAGTGTTGTTGTTCAGTTTAGACAGGTTTTCTGGTTATCCAGTGTTGTTGTTCAGTTTAGACAGGTTTTCTGGTTATCCAGTGTATCCAGTGTTATTGTTCAGTTTAGACAGGTTTTCTGGTTTTCCAGTGTTGTTGTTCAGTTTAGACAGGTTTCTGGTTTTCCAGTGTTGTTGTTCAGTTTAGACAGGTTTTCTGGTTATCCAGTGTTGTTGTTCAGTTTAGACAGGTTTTCTGGTTATCCAGTCTTATTGTTCAGTTTAGACAGGTTTTCTGGTAATCCAGTGTTGTTGTTCAGTTTAGACAGGTTTTCTGGTTACCAGTGTTGTTGTTCAGTTTAGACAGGTTGTCTGGTTATCCAGTGTTTTTTTCAGTTTAGACATGTTTTCTGGTAACCAGTGTTGTTGTTCAGTTTAGACAGGTTGTCTGGTTATCCAGTGTTGTTGTTCAGTTTAGACAGGCATCTGGTTATCCAGTGTTTTTGTTCAGTTTAGACAGGTTTTCTGGTTAACCAGTGTTGTTGTTCAGTTTAGGCAGGTTGTCTGGTTATCCAGTGTTGTTGTTCAGTTTAGACAGGCATCTGGTTATCCAGTGTTGTTGTTCAGTTTAGACAGGCATCTGGTTATCCAGTGTTGTTGTTCAGTTTAGACAGGTTTTCTGGTTAACCAGTGTTGTTGTTCAGTTTAGACAGGTTGTCTGGTTATCCAGTGTTGTTGTTCAGTTTAACAGGTTTCTGGTTATCCAGTGTTGTTGTTCAGTTAACAGTGTTGTTGTTCAGTTTAGACAGGTTGTCTGGTTATCCAGTGTTGTTGTTCAGTTTAGACAGGCATCTGGTTATCCAGTGTTTTGTTCAGTTTAGACAGTTTTGTGTTAACCAGTGTTGTTGTTCAGTTTAGGCAGGTTGTCTGGTTATCCAGTGTTGTTGTTCAGTTTAGACAGGCATCTGGTTATCCAGTGTTGTTGTTCAGTTTAGACAGGCATCTGGTTATCCAGTGTTGTTGTTCAGTTTAGACAGGTTTTGGTTACCCAGTGTTGTTGTTCAGTTTAGACAGGCATCTGGTTATCCAGTGTTGTTGTTCAGTTTAGACAGGCATCTGGTTATCCAGTGTTGTTGTTCAGTTTAGACAGGCATCTGGTTATCCAGTGTTGTGTTCAGTTTAGACAGGCATCTGGTTATCCAGTGTTGTTGTTCAGTTTAGACAGGTTTCTGGTTAACCAGTGTTGTTGTTCAGTTTAGACAGGTTGTCTGGTTATCCAGTGTTGTTGTTCAGTTTAGACAGGTTTTCTGGTTATACAGTGTTGTTGTTCAGTTTAGACAGGTTTTCTGGTTATCCAGTGTTGTTGTTCAGTTTAGACAGGTTATCCAGTGTATCCAGTGTTATTGTTCAGTTTAGACAGGTTTTCTGGTTATCAAGTGTTGTTGTTCAGTTTAGACAGGTTTTCTGGTTATCCAGTGTATCTAGTGTTATTGTTCAGTTTAGACAGGTTTTCTGGTTATCCAGTGTTGTTGTTCAGTTTAGACAGGTTTTCTGGTTATCCAATGTTGTTGTTCAGTTTAGACAGGTTTTCAGGTTATCCAGTGTATCCAGTCTTATTGTTCAGTTTAGACAGGTTTTCTGGTTATCCAATGTTGTTGTTCAGTTTAGACAGGTTTTCTGGTTATCCAATGTTGTTCAGTTTAGACAGGTTTTCAGGTTATCCAATGTTGTTGTTAAGTTTAGACAGGTTTTCTGGTTATCCAATGTTGTTGTTAAGTTTAGACAGGTTTTCTGGTTATCCAATGTTGTTGTTAAGTTTAGACAGGTTTTCAGGTTATCCAGTGTTGTTGTTAAGTTTAGACAGGTTTTCTGGTTATCCAATGTTGTTGTTCAGTTTAGACAGGTTTTCTGGTTATCCAATGTTGTTGTTCAGTTTAGACAGGTTTTCTGGTTATCCAATGTTGTTGTTCAGTTTAGACAGGTTTTCAGGTTATCCAATGTTGTTGTTAAGTTTAGACAGGTTTTCTGGTTATCCAATGTTGTTGTTAAGTTTAGACAGGTTTTCTGGTTATCCAATGTTGTTGTTAAGTTTAGACAGGTTTTCAGGTTATCCAGTGTTGTTGTTAAGTTTAGACAGGTTTTCTGGTTATCCAATGTTGTTGTTAAGTTTAGACAGGTTTTCTGGTTTTCCAGTGTTATTGTTCAGTTTAGACAGGTTTTCTGGTTATCCAGTGTTGTTGTTCAGTTTAGACAGGTTTTCTGGTTATCCAGTGTTGTTGTTCAGTTTAGACATGTTTTCTGGTTATCCAATGTTGTTGTTCAGTTTAGACAGGTTTTCAGGTTATCCAGTGTTGTTGTTCAGTTTAGACAGCTTTTCTGGTAATCCAATGTTGTTGTTCAGTTTAGACAGGTTTTCAGGTTATCCAGTGTTATTGTTCAGTTTAGACATGTTTTCTGGTTATCCAATGTTGTTGTTCAGTTTAGACAGGTTTTCTGGTTATCCAGTGTTGTTGTTCAGTTTAGACAGGTTTTCAGGTTATCCAGTGTTGTTGTTCAGTTTAGACAGGTTTTCTGGTTATCCAATGTTGTTGTTCAGTTTAGACAGGTTTTCTGGTTATCCAGTGTTGTTGTTCATTTTAGACAGGTTTTCTTGTTACCTGGGGTTTAATTTCCACAAAAGTTAGGCAGGTTTTTCAGTTCAGAGGTTGTACTTTTAAAATTACTAAGGGAGATAACTTCAGTGTGTCTATTGTATATAAGTTTGTAATAAAATAGATTTTGGTTATCCCCTTAGAACATTGTTCTCTGCATGATACATATTGGATGTAGTCCAGAAATACTGACCTTGAATGACATTATGGTCATATATCAAGAAACTTATTGGAGGTCATGAAAAATAACAGTATTTGTTTATAGTAAAATATATATATATATATATATATATATATATATATAGATATATATATATATATATATTATACTATGAAACAGAAATATATCAAGGAAATACACACATCCCCCAATAACTCTCCCCCCTCTAAACACACTGGCTTTGATGTAACAGAAATATTTTAAGGAAATACATTTATATAAGTTATTGCCACTCTACTAAAAATGATTTATTACAGTTAATGTGTATGTAATTTATACCAGTTTTAAATATTATACCTCCCAGTAAAAGTTTAGGGGGTACATGTATATAGGAATGACCCAGTTTGTCTACAAACCGTCTGGCCTTCTGTCCCTATATCCTGTCCGCTTCATATCCTCCATGTCAGTGGATGAATTTTGATCAAATTGACACAAATGTAACATACCAACATGAGATAATTTGCCAAAAACCAAATTTAGTGTCTGTCCATTGTGAACAAGGGGTATCATTTAGAGATTGCTCTAGTTTTTTTAGTAAAACTGCATGTATATCCATTTTTAGTTTTCAATGTTAAAAAATTAAATGGCTTTAAAATTAAATGTAATAGTAAATTTTATTTTTAAATTTTAAAATTTTTATTTCATCGGAAGATTTACATTCTACCTATGTTTTAAATATTAGTTAAAAAGATTTAAATGCTTTTAAAATTACATATTTGTAATAATGTAGTTTATTAGAATTTTTTAAAATTTAAAATTTTATTTCATCAGTAGATTTACTTCACTCTGTTGTATATTAAGTAAAAAAATTATATGGTTTTAAAATGAATAATAAATGATCATATTAAATTCTGTTTCATTAGTAAATCTTTTCCTTAACAATATGTGGAAGGTAGTTGGTTTGAACCCAGATCGGGTTTGACCTGAGACTTGAAAGTGGTAGTGGCTGTTCTTTCGTCAAAGCACTCAGCATTACAAAATGAAAATCATGTTCCTATGGATGGGATTACTTAAAATAAAACGAGGTCCCATGTCACGGAAGATGTTGCATGAATATAGAGCCCTGCTGTCTAGTGCAGGGTTTTACGGGACGCACAATTCTGCGTTTTTTACGCAAAATAAATTATGTTGGACGCATAAAAATTATCATATGTGTCAAGTAGGACACAAAAAATCTGTAAACCAATCTGTATTCAGTGGGAAAACGTGTTTGATATTCTGTTAATATAGACAAGGATTTTTCGAAAACCTTCTAAATGTTGGAATTCCCCGCGTACTAAAAATATATTGGTGTGAAAAAATAGTACTCGTAAATTTCCGGCAAAATTTTGATTGGCCCGTAATGGAATTCGCTTTGAATCAGTTAGACACGTGATGCCGATGTCCTTGACATCAGCAGCTTGCATGAACTGTCATAATGGCTAAATGGTAAAGTAATATTGGCGATTTTCTTAAGTTTATACCAAAAGAAAAACACACGCGATTCAGAACCTGTGCAGTTGGGCTCGTCTGACTTGGCATTTAAAAGAGAACAAGGGTTTTTAACAGCATGGTTAACGCGGTATCCATGGGTGGAATACAATTGCACAAAAAGGTGATGGAGTGTGATTCATGCATCCGTGCATCGAAAAACAATGCAGTCGGTTGTAACAATTTTCAAAATTCATCGCGACACCAGGACTATATATAATCATAATTATATAATCAAAAACAAACATACTAATCCATGTCCGAATCACAATCCAGAAGCAAAGTAAAAACTTTGGAACTGACAAGTTAGGTTAGACATGTGAACTTCCATCAGGGAAGCGAGGCCAGGTGCTCCAAAAGGGTAAGCACCTCCTGTTTAGCTAGCTACACCCGCCGAGTGTGTAATTAATCCTTTTTTATTTAATTCAGTTATGGGACCCACATTTGTAGGTTTGGACCCCATTTATTTTTTTAGTGGGGTCCCAAAAACCCACATTTTTGAAAAGTTGTGTAAAACCCTGCTAGTGCCATCAGCACAACACATAGGCAATATTTCTGCACCTTCATCTATAGCTGGCAATGTCTCTATATAAGTAGAGTATTCATGACTGGGACGTTAAACACCATTACTCAAGTAGGATCTGCCAGAGAGTGACTGATTCAAACCTAGATGATTTGAGGCATATGGTGATCTGTTGGAGGTCCCAATACAAACAAGTACTAATGTAATGATGGATGCATCATTACAAATAAGGCGCCCAAACGAATAAAAATCAAACCCTGTATTCAGAACACATATTAGGACTTGTACTTTTGTTGTTTTTTTTTCATTTCCATGGCAACGGCTGAAAATTTTAAACCTTTAAATAAGTTCTACATACAATAGAAAAACTGTTGAGAAATGTTAAACTTGTAATATTCTTTTCATTTTAAGATTTAATTTTATATAGAGAAGTAGTACATGAATCTAATTGGTTGAATTTGAAACAATAGGCAAAGTTGATTGACATCACCTATACCCAATATCACAAACCATTGTTTTGATGAGCTAATGATGTGTTGATTTTAAATTAATCCAAGCATTTACCTATGTAATGTCATATTGCTAACTAAATGCAGCTACTCTATCGAATTGAATAATAAATTATGCCCCTGGTATAACTGACCATTAGTGTTGCTTATAAAAAAATTTAGCTTGAGAGCTTTTAGACATGGATCAGTGATTACTTAAGTATCCTTGACAATGAAAATTCATGCTTTTTGTTTTAATTCTTAAACAAAATGATAGCAACCAGCCCATGAAGAAAACTGTAGTTTGAGGGTGGGGATCTCAAAGTTAGTACCTAGACCTACCTGTCTCCACCCTCCTATTGGAATACCCATATGGGTTTACTTTAGTATCAATCTATTCAACTTTTCATAAAGAATAAGAAAATATATATGTTAGGGGTGGGGATCTCAACTAATCAAAAGTTAGTACCCAGCTGCCTGTCCCTGCCCTCCTCTGCAAAACGCCATGGGCATTTCTTCAGTATCACTCTATTCAACTTTTAAAACAGAACCAGAAAATATATAGTTTCAGGGTGGGGATATCAACCATTTAAAAGTTAGTACCAAGCCCCGCCCATCCCCACCCTCCATCAGGAAGGACCCCATAGGACTTTCTTTAGTATCACTCAATTCAACTTTTCATGTAGAACCAGAAAATATATAATTTATGGGTGGGGATCTTAACCGTTTAAAAGTTAGCACACTGCCCCGCCCATCCCCACCCTCCCTGATACCCCCGGGAAAATCTTGTGATACAGACTTGTACATCTTGAGACACTGATCATGAATATATATGGTGTTATAGTACAAAATATAGTATGAATAGCACAATTTAGCATTATTGTTTTTAAGACCCCGCCCTCCTGCCCCTCCCCTAATGACCCCATGGGCATTTTACCTCGGCCTCTGGGGAAGGAGATGGGGATCAGCCTTCCTGTGAAGTTTGGTTAAGATTGGACCAACGGTCTTCGAGAAATTGGTTGGACAAGTTCATGGCCGGAAGAAGAAGAAGAAGAGGAAGAATAATAAAAATAATAATAATAATAATAATAATAATAAGAAACGGTGCAAAAACAATAAGTCGCCAAACTTCGTTTGGGCGCCTTAATAAAGGGTTTAAAACCCTTATATAAGTAGTTTCAATATAAGCTTAAAAAGTAATGACTTACAGAATACATAGTGTGTATAAACTGTAATGAATGATTGAAATTTTAATGTTCAAGGAAATATAAAATATCCTTCAAAAGTCAATAAAATTTTATATATGACATTGATTTAAAGAAATGTGCAGTAAAATTATGTTTTAATTACTGAAATGTTTTATTATTTATGTGATACATGTATATATATCTTGGTTTCCATAATTATTTTTAAATTATTTGTCACTTTCCATAATTATTTTTAAATTATTTGTCGCCAAATCTCCAAATTTGTGGAAATAAATTTTCTTTTTCACAAATGTACTAAAATACATTTATTTTTTACATAATTTCTCAAAAATTAGTAAACAATGGTGATTTTGGCTACCAGCAATGGAACCATAGACTAAATATTTTTGAATCTCTTTCATTGGCAGCAGAAAGAGAAGAATTTAAACAATGAAAACATAAAAGAAAATTAAAAGGGTTTGGAACTTGTATGTTAAAATTTTATTCCATTGCTCCTCAACAACATTGGAACAGTTGGTAGAGTGCTTGCTTTGTAAGTGGGAGGTCGTGGGTTAGAACCCCAACCTGGTCTGACCCAAAGACTTGAAAGTGGGAAGTAACTGTTCTTTCGCCAAGCACTCTGCATTATGAAATGAAAGCACAGTTCTTTCAGATAGGAACTTAAAATAAACCAGGTCCTGTGTCACAGTAGGTGAGGCGATAAAAAACCCTGCTGTATAATGTCATCAGTGCAATGCAAAGGCAATCTTTGCCTATAGCTGGTGACATCTCGATATAAGTGAATTATTCTTGACTGGGACATAAACCATCATTACTCAAACTCTTCCTTCATAACATTTCCACTTGTTTATTATTTATGGTTTTTGAAGTCCCAATTTCCTTTGAAGCTTCTTGTGATTTATCCTAAACTCCTGTATAACACCAAAATATGACAAAATAAAACATAAACAAATGGTGACAATCAATTCTGGGGTAGTGGTTACCTCCGTATAGTGGTCACCTGTCAATAGCGGTCAGTCTTAAGTCAGTCCCTAACAATTTTACTTATCAGAGTTATCACTTCGTCATTTTTGGGGCCGATATTCTGCCCCATTCACAATTTAAATTCTTAATGGTTTTTTTCTTGGTCACTTTGCCAATTTTCACAATTTTGAAAATTTCAGCTTTAAAACCAGTATATTTGGAAATATCTCTCACTTTTTTCACAATTTTGGTCATTGTTTTTACAATTCCAAGAGCCCTGGCCCCATTCATAAAAGTGTGAGAGAAAGGATATTTTGGATGGTAGTTTTTAGCTCACCTGAGCACAAAGTGCTCAAGTGAGCTATTGTGATCAGTTTGTCCGTCGTGCGTCGTGCGTCGTGTGTCGTGCGTCGTGCGTCGTGCGTCAACTTTTCATTGTTAACACTCTAGAGGCCACAGTTTTTGTTATATCTTCATCAAACTTGTCCAGAACATTGTTCAGGTCAAAAGCTAAGTCAAGTTCATATATGGAATGTGTTGGATCAATAAGTAGGTCACTAGGTCAAATCAAAGAAAAACCTTGTTAACACTCTAGAGTCCATATTTTTTGTCCAATCTTCATATAATTTGTCCAGAATAACGTTCATGACCAAAGCAAGGTCAAGTTTGTATATGGGTCATGTTGGATCAATAAGTAGGTCACTAGGCCAAATCATAGAAAAACCTTGTTAACACTATAGAGTCCATAGTTTTTGTCCAATCTTCATATAATTTGTCCAGAACGATGTTCATGACCAAAGCAAGGTCAAGTTCGTATATGGGTTATGTTGGGTCAATAAGTAGGTCACTAGGTCAAATCATAAAAAACCTTGTTAACGCTATAGAGTCCATTTTTTGTCCAATCTTCATATAATTTGTCCAGAACGATGTTCATGACCAAAGCAAGGTCAAGTTCGTATATGGGTTATGTTGGGTCAATAAGTAGGTCACTAGGTCAAATCATAGAAAAACCTTGTTAACGCTATAGAGTCCATATTTTTTGTCCAATCTTCATATAATTTGTCCAGAACGATGTTCATGACCAAAGCAAGGTCAAGTTCGTATATCGTTAATGTTGGGTTAATAAGTAGGTCACTAGGTCAAATCAAAGAAAAACCTTGTTAACACTCTAGAGTCCATATTTTTTGTCCAATCTTTATATAATTTGTCTAGAATGATGATCATGACAATAGCAATGTAAAGGACATATACTGATCATGTTGGGTCAATAAGTAGGTCACTAGGTCAAATAAAAGATAAACCTTGTTAACACTCTAGAGTCCATATTTTTTGTCCAATCTTCATATAATTTGTCCAGAACGATGTTCATGACCAAAGCAAGGTCAAGTTCGTATATCGTTAATGTTGGGTTAATAAGTAGGTCACTAGGTCAAATCAAAGAAAAACCTTGTTAACACTCTAGAGTCCATATTTTTTGTCCAATCTTTATATAATTTGTCTAGAATGATGATCATGACAATAGCAATGTAAAGGACATATACTGATCATGTTGGGTCAATAAGTAGGTCACTAGGTCAAATAAAAGATAAACCTTGTTAACACTCTAGAGTCCATATTTTTTGTCCAATCTTCATATAATTTGTCCAGAACAATGTTCATGACCAAAGCAAGGTCAAGTTCATATATCGTTAATTTTGGGTCAATAAGTAGGTCACTAGGTCAAATCAAAGGAAAACCTTGTTAACACTCTAGAGTCCATATTTTTTGTCCAATCTTCATATAATTTGTCCAGAACAATGTTCATGACCAAAGCAAGGTCAAGTTCGTATATGGGTCATGTTGGGTCAATAAGTAGGTCACTAGGCCAAATCATAGAAAAACCTTGTTAACACTCTAGAGTCCATATTTTTTGTCCAATCTTCATATAATTTGTCCAGAACGATGTTCATGACCAAAGCAAGGTCAAGTTCGTATATGGGTCATGTTGGGTCAATAAGTAGGTCACTAGACCAAATCATAGAAAAACCTTGTTAACACTATAGAGTCCATAGTTTTTGTCCAATCTTCATATAATTTGTCCAGAACGATGTTCACGACCAAAGCAAGGTCAAGTTCGTATATGGGTCATGTTGGGTCAATAAGTAGGTCACTAGACCAAATCATAGAAAAACCTTGTTAACACTATAGAGTCCATAGTTTTTGTCCAATCTTCATATAATTTGTCAAGAATGATGTTCATGACCAAACCAAGATCAAGTTCTTATATGGGTCATGTTGGATCAATAAGTAGGTCACTAGGCCAAATCATAAAAAACCTTGTTAACACTCTAGAGTCCATGTTTTTCGTTTAATCTTCATATAATTAGTCCAGAACAATGTTCATGACCAAAGCAAGGTCAAGTTCGTATATGGGTTATGTTGGGTCAATAAGTAGGTCACTAGGTCAAATCATAGAAAAACCTTGTTAACGCTATAGAGTCCATATTTTTTGTCCAATCTTCATATAATTTGTCCAGAATGATGTTCATGACCAAAGCAAGGTCAAGTTCGTATATCGTTAATGTTGGGTTAATAAGTAGGTCACTAGGTCAAATCAAAGAAAAACCTTGTTAACACTCTAGAGTCCATATTTTTTGTCCAATCATTATATAATTTGTCTAGAACAATGATCATGACCATAGCAAAGTCAAGGACATATACCGATCATGTTGGGTCAATAAGTAGGTCACTAGGTCAAATAATAGATAAACCTTGTTAACACTCTAGAGTCCATATTTTTGTCCAATCTTCATATAATTTGTCCAGAACAATGTTCATGACCAAAGCAAGGTCAAGTTCGTATATTGTTAATTTTGGGTCAATAAGTAGGTCACTAGGTCAAATCAAAGAAAAACCTTGTTAACACTCTAGAGTCCATATCTTTTGTCCAATCTTCATATAGTTTGTCCAGAACAATGTTCATGACCAAAGCAAGTTCAAGTTCGTATATGGGTCATGTTGGGTCAATAAGTAGGTCACTAGGCCAAATCATAGAAAAACCTTGTTAACACTCTAGAGTCCATATTTTTTATCCAATCTTCATATAATTTGTCCAGAACGATGTTCATGACCAAAGCAAGGTCAAGTTCGTATATGGGTCATGTTGGGTCAATAAGTAGATCACTAGACCAAATCATAGAAAACCCTTGTTAACACTATAGAGTCCATAGTTTTTGTCCAATCTTCATATAATTTGTCCAGAACGATGTTCATGACCAAAGCAAGGTCAAGTTCGTATATGGGTCATGTTGGGTCAATAAGTAGGTCACTAGACCAAATCATAGAAAAACCTTGTTAACACTATAGAGTCCATAGTTTTTGTCCAATCTTCATATAATTTGTCCAGAATGATGTTCATGACCAAACCAAGGTCAATTTCTTATATGGGTCATGTTGGATCAATAAGTAGGTCACTAGGCCAAATCATAAAAAAACCTTGTTAACACTCTAGAGTCCATATTTTTTGTCCAATCTTCATTTAATTTATCCAGAACAATGTTCATGACTAAAGCAAGGTCAAGTTTGTATATAGGTCATGTTGGGTCAATAAGTAGGTCACTAGGCCAAATCAAAAAAAAAACCTTGTTAACACTCTAGAGTCCATATTTTTTGTCCAATCCATATAATTTGTCCAGAACGATGTTCATGACCAAAGCAAGGTCAAGTTCGTATATAGGTCATGTTGGGTCAATAAGTAGGTCACTAGGCCAAATCAAACAAAAACCTTGTTAACACTCTAGAGTCCATATTTTTTGTCCAATCTTCATATAATTTGTCCAGAACAATGTTCATGACGAAAGCAAGGTCAAGTTTGTATATTGGTCCTGTTGGGTTAATAAGTAGGTCACTAGGCCAAATCATAGAAAACATTGTTAACACTATAGAGTCCATAGTTTTTGTCCAATCTTCACATAATTTGTCCAGAATGATGTTCATGACCAAAGCAAGTCAATTTGTTATATGGGTCATGTTGGATCAATAAGTAGGTCACTAGTCCAAATCATAAAAAAACCTTGTTAACACTCTAAGTCCATATTTTTTGTCCAATCTTCATATAATTTGTCCAGAACAATGTTCATGACCAAAGCAAGGCCAAGTTTATATATCGTTATGTTGGGTCAATAAGTAGGTCACTAGGTCAAATCAAAGAAAAACCTTGTTAACACTCTAGAGTCCATATCTTTTTGTCCAATCTTCATATAGTTTGTCCAGAATGATGTTCATGACCAAAGCAAGGTCAAGTTTGTATATGGGTCATGTTGGGTCAATAATTAGGTCACAAGGTCAAATCTAAGAAAAACCTTGTTAACACTATAGAGTCCATACTTTTTGTTTAATCTTCATATAATTTGCCCAGAACGATGTTCATGACAAAAGCTAAGTCAAGTTTGTATACGGGTCATGTTGGATCAATAAGTAGGTCACTAGGTCAAATCATAGAAAACCTTGCTAACACGTTAGAGTCCATGTTTTCTGTCCAATCTTCGTATAATTTGTCAAGAACAATGTTCAGGACAAAAGCTAGGTCAAGTTCATATTAACTTATAATGAATTCTGTTAATCCTCTATTCATGACATTATTGGAAAAATGTGTATAATTCAACTTATTCTCAGGTGAGCGCCAGGGCCTCATGGCCCTCTTGTTTCTATTCATTTAGGGAAGAAGAAAAATTTGATTGATTTGCATAAATTTCAAATTTGGATAAATTTCTAAAATTGTAATGGTGTTTGTGGCTGTACCACATGATCATGACCCCAAGGGTTACACAGGACATATTAGAATATTTCACAAATTCCCAGAATAACATCAATTTTTATTGTTTCATAATGTATTTAGATAGAAAACCAATAAATGTTATTAGAGTGTGTTGTGTTTATAAATATGTCACAAAACACCTTACCAAATACTTCTTATTTTGACACAATTAAAAAAAATCTGAATTCCTAATCTAAAATTTGCATGATGTCAGAATCTTGTGGTGTTAAATTTTCTTTTGTTTGGTGCCAGAAATTTTGTCAAAAGGTTTTGGAAATTTGTCAATAAATTTTAAATGTGCAACTGCCAAAATGTAAGTTCATAGTCAATAAGTTTGGAACATTGTCAGGGCGTTTAAATGTACCGAAATATTGCACACACACTTATGTACTTTATTTTGAATGTTTGCATAACAGTATAAGTTTATGACCCTCAGACAGCCTGTTGGAGTGATTCCAAGTGGACCAATATGTCACAGAAGGAAATAAAAAAAATTTGCTTTAGAATGAAATAAATGTTTAAGTTCATAATGAATTAAACATGTTTTTTAGCTATTCATCTGCTTAAGGCTACACGTCATAACCATAATTTGAATTTTTAATTTTATGCAGGTATTTTTGGCACATTTTCAAAAACCATATTTAAATGACAAATAATGCAAAAAATGGTACCAACTTTGTATAAGAGTATTATTGTAAGATTATTGTTAATGTTATGTGCTATATGCTTATCTGCATGTACCATTGTAAATAATCAGGACTTAATGAAGTGCATGTTCAGTTTAACTTTGATATAAAAATCAATAGAAATAATTTGGCTTTAAATCAATGTTTATGTTTATATTATGAAAAATTTAAATCCCAGACAAGCTTAGAATATAGATTGCAAGCCAGAAAAACAATAAAAAAATTATTAAATTTTTTTTTTATAAAATTTGAAAAACAAGCAGTTTAACTTTAAGATCTTTAAAAAAAGGGTGCAATGTTAAAAAGCTAGTCCATAAAACTTCAATCATTGATTACATGCCAGAATTACCTTACGTAAAATTATATATAAATATAGTCAAAATATATAAAAATTTTATGTGGAATAAAATTGCTTACCATATATACATTACAATAGTCCAAACTATGGATTCTTGGTTGTTTTGTATGGACCTGCTTTAAATGTTAACACTGTGGCTTCCGTGGCCTGAGTGGTCTGAAAAGGTATGTACATTTACTTCTTTCCTTACAGATCACAGTGCCTCTCACCCCTTAGGTTCAAATCCCCCCTCAGGACCAATCATTATGTGAGAAACTGGCTGGTTTGCTTTCTGAAGGCCATTGGTTTCTTTGGGCAGTCTCGTTTCTTCCAGCATTCCAAAACTGATCACCTCGATATAAGTGAAAGAATCTATTTTGGGGCATTAACACTGTTATTCTATTCCACTTTTCCACAAATAAAATATTGTTTTAAGACAAGCATGCATTAGGATGGGGACAACAGTTGTAATTTATAAAAAAAATGTCATGTAATATTAGCCAGAAATATGATCAAGGAAATACCATACATTTATTCTTGTCATCCTTCAAAGAATTTTCTCACATAGTGATTGGTTAACTTGCCGGGGTTCAAAGAACTATGTTCGGAAATCTGCTGGGGTACATAAATGCACAAGACAAAAGGGAAGTAAATAGTACATTGGGGACGTATGGTTACGGTATACAAACATGACAACAATATACGTATCACACATGTCACATAGAATATGACATCAAAGTTAAAATGGCCAAACTATTTCTTTTTTGAAGGGTGACGAAAATGTTATACAGGGTTTTGGCAGGTTACACAGCCCCATATATCCTATATAACTTATAATGTATACCTGTTACACCAAAACTTGAAATTTCAAGAAAAGTCAGAAAAATATCCATTAAAAATAAAGAATATGTATGTTTTTGTTCCACACATACATTTATTATATCATATACGTGTGCAAGATAAATGACATTTAGCCAAGATTAAGTAACAGCAGACTTGTTTATAGGCCAAGATTAGGTAACTTGTATTTTTATGTAGACCCGTTTATCATATTGTTACCCCAAATAGAACATCGGAGGCATCATCATCATTGTTTTGTTATCTTTATACTCCCAGTATATTACATAAATCAAGAGGAATTTAGTGCACAAGAACTTATTTATATGCTAGCTACTAGTATAACAATACAGCCAAACCTGTCTATAAAGGCCACCCAAAGGAACCAGTAAAAGTGACCTGAATAGGCAGGTTATCCTTTATATACAGGTTCATACAACATGACTAAAGAGCAATTGGGATAAAATTTTACTGGTCTTCAAAAGCATGTGGCCCTTATATAGAGGTAGCCTTTAAGAAAGGATTGACTGTACCTACTTTTCCATTCCTGGTAGTCAAAATTTTCATCCGGCTAATAATCCTTGAGAAGTTCTTTCAAAAATTTGCCTTAAAATACTTTAAAAAGGGCAATATTTTAACAAAATATTAAAATTTTAAATTAGGTATAACAGTAGAGCTGATTCCATCCCTGGTTGCCAAAATCACCAATCTGCTTCTTGTACTTTTTTCTGAGAAATTCATGCAAAAATTACTGGCAACATATTTTTAGCATATGTGAAATTTGTGGGTAGGTGAATGAATGAATGAATGAATGGATGAATAGGGTTCTTAATTCCCCATTCAGATTTTTTTCACTTATGAGGAGGTTAATTCAGGGATGGTTGAGGAATCTGGAGTGCCAGAGAAAACCACCAACTCTGGCAAGCAGAAAAAGATTTTGATTTGATTGACTTCTATTATAAGTTTTATTGGAGTAGTGTAACACTTTTTATGTCTAAGATTAAGATTCTTTCATTTGTATTGAGACAGACAGTTCTTGGGTGGTGAAAGAAACCAGATTATAAAGGGAAACCTTCAGCAAGTGAAATTGGATCTGCCCTGGCAGTGTTAGGCACTTACTTGATTGGTAGACAAGCACTTTAGACCACTTGGCCACTATAGGTTGAAAAACTATCGCTTTTTCGTTCTCCTTTATGTCAGAATCATGAACAACTACTGGTATTTAGGAAAAAGATTTTGATTAAAAGATTCTCTGGTATTGCAAGTACATTTTATAAATTGTTAGAATTTTATTACCGGAATGCATTGTGCATAATACATTGTATATAAACAACAGCTGTGCACATCGATGTAGAATGAATTCAAGGACAAGTCACACTTGACAGGTGTCATTGCAATCTTTTCTGGGATTCATGTTTGTGTTAAAAGGACCTTTTTCCTCAATCTGTCTGAATCTTTGAATTTGAGATACAAGTGTCCTGTTGAAGTTTATTGTATAATTGTAATTTTGAGTCCATTGGTATTTAAAAGACCCTTTGTTGAAGTATGGTAGCTCAGTGGTAGAGTGCTCGCTATGTATGGGAGAGGTCTGCCAGTTGTTCAAGATTCATGTTTGCGTTTCCGAATCTATTAGTTAATGGATAAGACATCAGTCTTCAAATCCAGGGTCTCTCACCGCTGTGAGTCCCGCTCGGGCCACATGTGGGAAAGTGTATTTTCCTTACCGTTGGCTTTTACTGATTCACCTGGTATCAGTATAATGGACTGGGGGAGTGGTACGCTTGTCTGCAGCGTACTGACTCTGTGAGCTAGCACGGTAAAGTCGCCCTGAGTGCGTGCTAGTACAAGGCAGACCATACAACACACTCGCACTTCACATGCATCCACAAAAAAAGTCCTTGTATTGAAGACAAATACTTGCCTTTTTGAGTCTTTATTTTTTTGAGTTCATTGGTTATATAAACGGTAATTCAGACCAAAATTAAATTTATTCTTTATTTAAAAGATCCCTGTTTTAAATTTACTTTAATTTGTTATTGACATATAAATCAGATCTTAGTGTCCAGTAAATATAAACAGGAGCTAAAGGTAAACAACATTGACCTGTGTGCTTGGCCTTTTATTAGGAATATTCATACAGGATGATCCACCCAATACATGGGTAGTGTAAGGGTTTGTAGTTAGTTAATATATAAATAAACTATGCACATTTCCATGATGTGCATGATATAAACACCTGTGTCACCTATACACAAATATACTGGTCTGTGATAAATATTTAAATTGAAGGTCAAACGGACTAGTAAATTAGGATTATTTTGATTCTGAACAGGATATGTCCCTTCCTTATAATGGCCAGGTTTACATATAAGATATCTATATCAACACTAGATAACAATATATAGGATTGATATTGACACACCAAAACGTCTTTCAGATTAGTTAAGAAATTAAATTAGTACATGTATTTCCAGGGCCCTTAGACGCTGGGCCGTTTTTGGGGACAAAATTCTGCCACATGCACAATTCAAAATCTTGTGGTTTTTTTTTTCACAGTCACTTTGCCAATTTTCATAATTTTAGTTTTATAATCTTTATATTTGGTGTTTTCTGTTTCGCAATTTTAAGCCATTATGATTCTTTGTAATTTACACAATCGCAAGGGTCCTGGCACAATTCACATTAGGGTGAGAGAGAACCCTGATTTCTACCATTTTAATAAAAGTTCTTCTGGCATTGGTATATGACTTTCTTTTGTAAATCCACCCAATAAATCTTAAGTAGAATTTAAATTTTAATTTTTTAAATTTAAATTTTAAAACTATTTTTGATAAAAAAAAATCAAATAGCTTATTTCCATCATTTTAGGTTTTTTCAGTGAAAATTACAATTTTAGTGAAGGGTACACTTACTGTACAAGTCTTTACCTGACTTTAACATATAATTCCTGGATTATAATAACCACTATAGTAGCTGAGCTTGGTAGAGTAATCGCTTCATATGTGGGTAGGTTGTGGTTTCAAACCCTGGACGGCTCTGACCAAAACTTGAAAACAGATAGTGACTGTTCTTTTGCCAAGTACTCTGCATTTAGAAATGAAAGCCAACAGGTGCATTTGAAGAGACTTTAAAAACTAATGTGGACTGTGGCACATTAAAAAACCTCCCTGCACATTGCCCCAAATACTAAACATAGGTTAAAAATTCTGCCACCTCACTTATACTATAGCTGGTGATGATTAAATATAAGTGGAATATTCTTTACTGAGGTGCCAAACCCAATTCAATCAATCTTCCATTTTAACAGAAAGTCCACTTGACTGATTGCTGTCAGGTAATTTTTTTACAAATTTTTATGTCCTAGCTACTAGTGTACTCGGGTAATATATTAGATTTCCACCAGAATTATTTTTGTCCATAAAATTTACAGTCGATACTATGTTGACAACTAAATTCTGGCTTATTTTGTTTATATAAATTTGAAGGTCCTGTTATAATTCATGACAGTTTGACCTTTATAGATATAATTGGGATAAAAATAGACACATGCTTTATACACACCACTGAGTGACAAGCATCAATAACTATACATGTGGTATAGCCATTATTGTGAATCAACCAACCAGCACACGGCTTACAGTGTTTACATGTATATAAAGAAAATTTTACCCAGTACATGTCTAGTATACAGCCATAGAGAGAACTGCTCACTGTTGTGACAACTTACAGACACACAGGCAAATTTTTAGAAAAGGAAAAACAAAAATTTTGAAAACAAATATATTTATTTAAATATCTGAAACAAATATACAAAAATGAGTGCACAAGTTGATTTTGAAGATGCCATGAGAGGAATGGAAGCAGAATTGGAAAAGGGATTAATGGAAGATGGAATGAAAAAGGAGGAATTGGCCAGAGTGGCTACCCTCTTAATGAAAAGGGAATTTCAGCATATTTTAGGGGCACTTGTTAGCATGATGCCTGGTTATGAGGAATTGCTGGTAAGATTTATAATGAAATATTTTTTCACTATCAACAAGTTGGTAATGGAATGTACATGTTCAAATGTTCTGAAGCTAAATTTTGAAGCAATAAATGAACACAAATAAATACATGTATGTAAATTATTGGTAATTAAGACTTCTTTTTATACCCCCAACCATTACCAGTAAATTCTTTGTAAAATTTGAGGGAAAAATTTCTGACAGAAATGTTCAAAATGGTTTGATACTACATCAGTTGTACATTTTTCAGTAAAAATTAAAATTTGAGTGGAAGGTGAAAAATGGAAGTCTTAAGCTACCTGGCTTAGCTGTTAAAATTTATAACATACAGTGGATTTTACATGTGGATTTTACATATGTGTACATGATAATGATAGAATATACCTGTATGTACATATGTGCATGATGTAGTACACTTGTATCGTACATTAAATATTTATATACAGAAAAACAAATGTTATACATTATTCCCCAGTCATACTCACAAAATAACAATTCAATATTAAATAATTTACTTGCTGCATTCTCAGTGGAGAATAATACATGTACTTTGAAACTGTTGATACATTGATATTTCAGATTTTGTTTTAATATTTGCGTATGTTTTTTTTTTTTTGACATTGAACAGTCGGCTAGCATAGGGAAATAAATATTTATTTTGTAGTAAACAGGCACTCATGTTCTGAAACTAATACAGGAAAATATTTATTCCTATAGCTAAATAAAATGATGCTAGGAAATGTGTTAGTAATACTGGTGTAGATTTCTGAGAAATACACAAAACATGTATTTGTATTGATTCTGACTCGTGCCTTCACATTACATGATGAAATCTACAACAGAAAAGAGGTGTTGGCAGCTTTCTGTAATTTGATTGGTCCATACTGGAGGATGGTCTTCTGACATCATCGGGGGTACAGTAAGGGTGTTAAAGTCACTATCTTTTGAATAGGAATTAAAATTTAAGCTTTCAAAAAATAAGTTGATTAAGATTTTAAACTGGAACATATTCTTTATTGACACATTATCTTTAAAATATTAAAATTGTATAAACCTTTCACAGGTATAGCCTTTCTGTTAAGACTTTTACTGACTACAAAATTCATTGATTTTTCATGTATAAATTATAAAAGCATTGTGTACTTGAAGTGAAGGCATGCATTAAATCAGGATTTGTGTTTAAACATGAAAATGGAATATTTTTTCTGTTAAAGGTCGCTCTGTCTGAAAATTATCTAATCAGAATTTATTTTGTTAATTTCAAAGTTCACTTTGATATGGGAAGTGACATTAGAGTTTATGTTAAGATTAAAATATTTAAATATACATGTATTGGTAATGATTTTTAATAAGAAATTCTTAAAAAATATCATCAGTGTATGTTAAAGAACATTATCTGATTATTTCATATTTAAAGGAGAAATGTGTAGTACCTGTACTTCCTTTTTGTAATCACCCCACCATGCACTTGGCATTTAGAAATAAAAGTCGCAGGACCTTCAGAAGAAATCTTATATATTGATGTCCTTTGTAGGTGCTGCATACCTAAGAAACCCTCCCTGCAAATTGTCCTGACTGTACTGCAAGATAAAAATTGTTCTGCTACTCTCACCAATACTTGGTGTCATCTTCATATATGTGAAATATTCTTGTAAAACTGGGGCATTTGTTTAAAAGTGCTAAATGCAGCTCTTGTGATGAAAAAAAAATTGAGATGTCAAAAGAAGTTGTACACTCATGAATTTCATTCAGTAGAAGATGCAAGGTAACGAATTTGAAAATGACAATACCCGCAGAATGTCATTTTTGAACTTCCTTGAATTTTTTGCAAAATAATTTAAATACAAATGTGAAAATAAATAAAGAGTCTTTGTGCATGTTGTACAATGGTGCATGGTTTGCATTTCTAATGATATTTTCACAAGTAAACTTTAAGATAAATAAGAAGTACAGGTATTGTACATCAGAACTGTCAAATATCCCCATAATGAGTTAAATTTGAGGTTAGGGCACTGGGACACAGAGTTTTAAAGGAGACAGTTCATCATATGACATGGGAATTTTATGACCCTTGAAAATGGTGCACCTCCATTGTGGTAATTGTTGAAAATTTGCCAAAAATACACAGTAGTTTGCCATTTAATTAACATTTAAAATTCCATTTTGAAATGGTTCATGCTGGTTAATGTTCATATATTTATACAATACATATATTAAATCTTGTCACAAGGTTCCCATTTCCGATTCTCTTCTCATTAATATATATAATTTATTTTGCATTTAAGCATAGGGAAACATTTTTTTTTTTAAAAAACTCATAACTTAGCATATGCTATATGATCACTGTAATTGATTACTAGTATTATATCAGTAATTATTAATAAAAATAGTATTATAAAAATATGATATTGTACTACTACTATTTAATAATGTTCCGGTCTTACCGACCAGATTATTATTATTATTAATTTGACTATTATAATGTCTTTTCATGTTACATATGTACATGTTCAATTTTTGGTTCAAACACTACTGATGAGGAATTGTATTCAGAAACGGCCATCTAGTGCTGTAAAATATATGTAATTTATGTTCTACAAGTATTATTTGTATACTTTATGCAAATAAAGTTTATTATTATTTGTAGTGGTATTCATTATCAAAATGACTGTGGTTGTTATTCTAATATGTTAATCTAAGCAAGCTAGTGTAATGGGTGTTTGTGTTTCAAGTCCAGGTGTATTTCATAATCTTAAGTTTAAAAAGTATTTATTTTGATAAAGTTACTTAATTACATATATAGCAACTATCACTAAATTTTAAAATTCAAGTTCCTGACAAATTAACCTGTCACAGCTATTTAATAACACCTGTCTATATTTCCTCTAACAAAAAACTGGATGATAAATGTCTGTATGGTTGAAAAATAATCCTTCAAAAAATTTAGCGAAACTCTGACCGGAAGTTTTGAAAAATAGCAAATAAGGGTAAACTACTCTAAATGAAATCTCTGCTTAAAAATAGTTGCTTTATAGTCCGTTTTAAAATAAAAAATTTTTTATTATGTTGGACAATATAGTGTTGTTATACTTAAATGATACAGACTATAAATTAGTACACACATGTTTGTACATCGGCAGCCATTATTTATACAATGGGTAACGGTACTAGCTGTATAGTTCCCTGTGTCACAGTTTGCGTGAGCGGACCCACAGCAACTAAAATTATGAAAAAATCCCCCAAACCACAAAAACGAATATGGTCATAACGTTGAAGTTTGTTGGGCATGTGTCATTTCAATTTTTAGGAAAATTATTAAAAATATATACGTTCCATTTCTAATGAAGAAAAGCGAAATGTAATCTCTAATTTAATTAGTCTTTCACTACAACCAATGCCAAATTTCTCCCACTTTGCTTAACACGTGTTTATAAAAACCAAATGATTGTGTCCACTTTTTAAAAATGGAGTAGTATCCCTTCGTAGGAATTCTCTAGAAATATCCACCTCCTGGTAGTTGCTAACATATATAGAAAAGGATTCTGGAACAAGAGTGATACTCTTATAAACCAGTCTGTCCAAGGTATACCGTAGCTATTATTACTTTTATTTAATTAATTCCACAGAGTTATAGAAAAATTGTAATGACATATCTCAGAATTATAAAGGCACACATAAATGGGAAATATATCTAATTAAGAGATGATTTATCGATATTCAGGTCTTTTTAAATAATGATAGCAAGTGGTATTGAACATGCATTTCCATGTAACTATGAAAGTATATAACTTCTTGAACTTTTAATATCTGATAAAAAGTTAGCAAGGCCTCCACCCTTAACTCCACTAAAATTTTTATTTTTGCCTGATTAAAGTTTAAACATGATGGTATGAAGCCATCTAAAACATTTTTAAGAAAAATAATTTTCAAAATTGTACAATTTAATATTTAATGGATGGGGTTTCAAACAAAAGTCCAACTATAAGTTATCACAATAGGCTTTTTTATGTATTAAGATGGGACAGTTAGCTTACCACAATGGAAAAAGAATATGTCATTGTCATATTTTCACAAAATTAACATCATTTTGGCCTTGTTTGCAGTTAATCTGTTGTTTTCATAAAAAACCAACATCATTTTGGTGGGGAAAATATATTGAATTAAGCCATTCCATATCAATCCGCAAATAAAAGTTATGTTTATGTATCGTCTAGTTATAAGCTGTCAAAATACATTGTTGACAAAATAAAAAAAAATTATAAGGAAAAAAGGGGATAAAATTCTTGTTATTTTATTTTCCAAAAGGACATTTCTTAAAATTTTTGTTTGGAAAAAAGTGTATGAAATGAAATTGTTTAAAATATTAAAATACACATTTAACTGATTGAAAGTAAACAAAACAATGAACAAAGCAATATATTTTTTTAAAGTACATTTAAAAAAAAAAAATAAACCCTTAACTGCACCCCTCCCTCTATCAAACTGTTGCAATATACAACCACAATCCTGAATTTTAAGGTTGACATGAAAATTCCTGTAAAAAGGAAGATCTATCCTTTCTTTATCCATATATGTTTGTTGTGTTAATATGACTTAACCAGAGAGTCACTCCTTAACTAAAGGTCAAAGGTCAAGAGAAGAACACATTAGACTGAATATTATTAAATTGATCTAAAAGCTTGTATCCAGTCAGCTTGCCATGCATGTCATCTGTTATACATGGTTCATATGATAATATAAATGTGCATATACGGTTAATAAGTTTGTATATTTGGCTTCCAACTAGAAAAGATTGTTAATTAAATATAGTTGAATTATGGAGTTATATACAGCATTGTTGTGACGTTAGTGTAGTGTGGGGTTTTACCGGCTTGTATACATCTAGACACCGGCCATTTATGATTAGAAATAGAAGTAGCATCAGTATCGTGTTATTGTTCTATCCAAGGTTAATTTATAAGGTTTGTAGGTATTTCAAAGTCATCTAAACATTTTTGTGCTGCTTGTGTTATATAATATGTCTAAAGGAGAACTATCAAGAACTGATTTTATGAATGGGAATACAGATTCTGCTAGTAATTGTGTACATAGGATAGCTGGTGAAAAAGAAGCCAAACGAACTGAGGAAAAAGAGTATCGGCGTAAACGAAATCGCAGAAAGGTATATAATCAGTTGTGTCATCTTGGTATTGTAAAAATGTGTGATATTTTGTTTATGTTTTGGGTTTTGGTTTTATTTTTAGCCACTATTCTTAATGGTTTGTTTGATAAACAATTCATGATGTTAATACAAATCTTATGATTTGGCACTACAACATGTTTTCAATTTGAGGTTATTTTTAGTTGCTAACTGCTTATTGGTAAGTGTAAAAATACCCAGTTTTAAGAAATAATATACCTTAGGTTAAAAATTTATATGGTTGCAATCTTCTGACTATATTACACATTGATGATGTAATTTTTAAAAATGACATAACAGTGCCAGACATTTAATTGTTTATATTCATTATAATTTTTACATCTTTAATTATGTTATGAACATTATGTTAATACCTTGATTAGTTCAAGTCAAACACAGATTTTTGAACCGGTGAAAATCATGTCCATATACCCCACAGTCTTGTTCTTGTTATGTAATGATGGGTACCATAATTTTTTTCTTAATGTAAGAGATTAAATCATTTTATATTTGGTTTTTATATGATAAAAAGAAATACCAAAATACCATATCTGATTTTATTGGAAAAATACATCTATTCAGTCATTTCAAAGTCAGTGGCCAAGTGGTCCACAGTGGACTTATGTGTAATAGTGCCTCTTATAATGGTTCGAATCTCACTCTGGCAGACTTTAGTGTGGAAAAGTTTGTCAGTTCACTTGACTAATGTGGGTATTTTTCTTTGGGCCCCTGTACTCTGATACTCTCAATTTAAGTGAAATGTAATCCAGAACTCGGCTTGTTCACTTTCAGTTTTATAATTTTGAAAAATAAATAATTTAGAAAATTTAAAAAAAAATAAAAAAATAAAAAAAATAAAAAAAACACCATGGTTCTTGTTGACCTAACCACTTTTTAGTTTTATGATATAAAAATATGAATAATTTTGAAAATTAACAAACGACATAACTTGAGTTCAACCTGAGCTATTACATGCATGTTATGCATGATTTGGTTGTCCCATGGTCACATGCACTTATGCATTGATGTAGCTCTTTCAATTTACAGGTGAATGAGTCATGAATGACCTTGGATTTTGTTGTTCAGGTATTTAAGTGCTGTTACCAGTCAAGCATGATGCATTTTCGTCATGATTTTCACTTGATATAGTACATAATGTCTTGCTTTGATCTACAGCCTGTAAATTTGTAAATACACTTAAAATCAATAATGTCTGACATTACCAGTTTCTTTAATGCCAACAATCTACATCTTGATCAATATTACCAAGATTGTTGACAGTTGGATCACTTATTGAGAGAGAGAGAGAGAGAGAGAGAGAGAGCTTTTAGTATAGTTTTGAGGATATGAGCAAAACCCACACACAGGGAGAGACAGAAAGAGATGTTTACCATGAGCAAAACAAACAGAAGTTTGTTGACAGTTGGATCACATTCTTAGAGAGAGAGAGAGAGAGGGTGGGGTGGGGGTTACACCATTTATTAGAATTATGAGCAAAACTGAGAGAGAGAGAGAGGGGGGGGGGGGGGGGGTGGGAGGGTTACTCCATTTATTAAAATTGTGAGCAAAACAATGTTTGTGTGAGAGAGGGAGGGGTTAGTTACAACATTCAGTGCAGATAAATTATCAGCAAAACACTTAACAATAACATATTAAAAAATGAAGTTGTCATTGCAATGAAAATGTTTAATTATATAATATATCCCCCACACATCCTTTTTTCCATGAAGAAATTCAGGATGAAGTCAATTTAACAAATTACTGGTAGGCTTATATAAAAACAACATTCCTGTTTGTAAACGTCATATGTGTATTATATATAAAACTGTGCCCCTTAATCTCCTCCTCCCCTCCCCCATGTGTGTCTCCTTCCCTTTTCCAAGAAAAATAAACAAACCCATTTCACCTAGAGGTAGATTAATTCAGTGTAAATATTAAAAGATGTGTGTACATAACATTCCAAAATAAATTTTAGAATAACATCACCTGCAGTGTTTTGTCCCTTCTCCCCCTCTTTATGCCTGCTACCCCCTCCCCCCCCCTTCCTTCCAAGAAAAGAACCTTTTGATCTAGATCTAATTTAATTGGACACAGTGTAAATGTTACAAGATGTGTGTATATAACATTTCAAAATAAAAGTCAGAAAAACAATACCAGGACTCTGTGCCCCCTCCTCCTCTCAATGCCTGCTAATACAACACCCCCCACCCCCACCCCCCAAAAGTACCATAGTTTGTAATCAGTGTAGATATAGCACGATTTGTGTACATAATATTCTAAATTAAATGTCAGATGAAATTTTTGAATATTGAACAAACATTGTGTCCCTATCAAAAAAACCCTCCCGAATCCATCGCCATGCACGTCACTCTCTTTCTAATCTAAGAAAAAACCCACCATGGTCTAGTTGAATTAGTGCAAATATGCAAGGGTTGTGTACATTATAACATACTAAGTTAAATGTCGGATATATAAATAAATAATATAAGTATCCCATCTATGTTTATACAGCATATTTAGATCATTAATGCATATAGAGGTTATAGTGTAGCTGAATGCTCATAAAAATATTCTGCTTCCTGTGTTGAGTTATTAAACTACGTATATTAATCTTCCTGTGACGTCATAATAGATTTATATATGGTACTGCATCGTTTCATGGGATTTAGAACTTATGTTTGCTAAGTTCAGCATGATAAGAAAATAGAAATGGGATCAAATGAAATGCTGATGATGATGCCCATAGAACTTTGATAACCACTTTTTGAGAGTACTAGATTTTCTACAAGACCAATAAGATTTAATGAGAAATGAAAATGATGATGCCCATAGGATTTTGTAACCTATTTTGTATAGCTTAAGTAATCAGGATTCATATACCCTGGAAAGACAGCTGAGAATACTAAATTTTTGAATATATATGTACAAACAAGATCTAATGAATGGTAATGATGATGCCCATAGAATTTTGTAACCTCTTTTTATAACCTTATTAGCTAGGATACACATACCCTGCAAAGATGGCTAGAAGTTTAAATGATTAATGATGTGTTATGCCCCAGTCAAGATTCTTTTACTTATATTGAAGCAGTCAATTCTGAGATGGTAGAGGAACTGGAGCATCTGGAAAAAATCACAAGAGGGCTATGAATACAAAACGAATCCAAAATTATTTAAATATTGTTTGTATAAGTGGCTTCAAAGTCTACCTGATAAGACTCACAGTTTTAAAAAAGTGCATGACTCAAAAAGTGTACCTAGTCACATCATTATTGACTTTTTAAACGTTTTTATAAGAAATGACATACCACTTGGAATTGACAACACAAGAATTGTTTTCAACTTTAAAAATGTTTTTCAACTATATGTACTTTTAAAATCTTCCTCTTAGATAAAACTTAGAATTTGAGTCTACCAGGTAGTGAATTTACCAGTATGTTTTTCACATATCAATGCACATTTATCTAATAGTTCATTTTAGTATTGTTGGAGCTCTCTAGGACCTGTGATAGTATGAGAAAGGCCTGTAATTCGTAATTATTTGAAAATTTTGAGTTTTCATATATGGTTAAAATGTTGGGCAAATTTCAGACACTACAGACGTTCTTTGTTGTTTTTCCTGTGAAATTTTTAGTGTTTGGAATCCACAAACAGTAGCAAAGGGCAAAGAATTTTGATGGAAATACTATGCATAGTTATGCCAGTCTAGTTTGCTTGGTATCCAAGGTTACATTTTCCATCAAAATAAAAATGAAACCATATTGAAAAAAATTGAATGCAATGCCACACTGGAAATGTGGCCCAAGGTAGGTTTATTTTTTTTAGAATCAAATGATTGAATTAGAAAGACCAGGGACTTGAACTTGGTCTGAATAAAACAGAAAGTAATAGTTTTATCTGTATATAGAACCAATGTTATTCTGGAATGTACATAGGGGGGGGGGGGGGGTCATAAGGGTTGATGCCTGTTGATCAAGATTATTCTTTTTATATGACATTATGTGAAAAGTCATGGGTTCGAATCCTAGCCGGGTCTGACCAAGACTTGAGAATAAGTGACTTCTTTCAACAAGTACTCAGCATTTAGAACTTCAACAAGCAAACTGACAATCTTTTTCACACTAGGACCTGATGGTGATGTGATGTGCTGTAATCCCCAAGCACATACTTTAGACCACTCAGCCATGGAGGCCCTTCTGAGAAAGGAGCCAGTAACACTCACCACTTAGCAAAGGAGTAGATTATACATGTACTATCACCAAAGATTGAATTAGGACACTTACAATTGACTAGGTTAAAGGGTCAAGTATCCATAAATACATATACATGTATAGTAGGTCAAGTTTGACCCGGTCGTCTGACCTTTAATTTTAATATTAAAATAGGTTAATAGATCACATTGTTTAGGGAAGACGGCATGTTTCGTTGCAATAAACAAATGGTACCCAGTATTATTTTATGATAATCATCTATAATCCTTATATATCGACTTTATATAGGCCCTAAATTACGCAATGGACCTGTCTATTTAAATTAAAGGTCAAATGGCCAGGTCAAACTTGACACACTATACACATGTGTTTCATATATATATGTGTATTTAACCCTGCATTCAGTCTGAGTGTTACTAATTTATAATTTTCTGGTTATAAATAGGTATTTTTTTCCATTTTTAGAACAAAATTAACATAAATAATGATAAGAACTTAAGATCTCCAGGTAAAAATCTCATTTGTTATCAACTCTTTTCTAAAATGAAATATTAATGACTTAAGCCCCTGGCAGACAGAATCCAGAAATGATTTACCTTTATCAATCCTTTAACATCTATACCTACCATGGTTGGAATCCCACTTGGGGCATAAATAACCACCTTGAATACCACTCGGACGCTTGCCGAAGGTTGTTGGTATTTTTTTGGCGCTCGACAATTCTGGAGTTAAGAATGGAGTTAAGAATTTTAAATGTGACACAAAGAAAACCTAATTATCTTTATCAGTTAGTTTCAAATCGCTATACATGTACATCAATCTAAGGTTTCCACAAATTTAAAATTATAAGTTGGCTTTCCAAATTTGGTTGAAAATATAGTCCTTTTTAGCCAATGACAATTTTGGCTATCAGAAATGAAAACATAGCATCAATGTTCTTTTATATTGTAATGCTACTATCAATCTGCTTACGGTAATGGGGGTGGGGGATGAATTTTTAATAGGGCCCCATTCTGAGTGTCTAAATGTTCAAAAACCTTTATTGTTTTCCAAATATTTTGGAAACTTTCCAAATTTGAATCAGATTATTTCCAAATTTTAACTTTTGTGATTTATTTCTACCATTTATTTTGCTCAAAAAATTACATGAAACAGTGTTTATTTTCCCAATGCCAAAGGCCTTGAATCTGTTACCAAAAATGGTTGTGGCAACCCTGTATCATGTCCTCATTCTTTCCATCAAGAATATTTAGTCACCTCCATATTGAAATAATGTTAACTGTGGTGTTCAACAAACAAAACTTTACATATCTCCATTATTTCAGTTATCTGCTGTAATTTTAACACCTAGGTAATTTTAAATTACATTTATTAGTCATATTTCCTGAGCTTTTCTGACTTTAAACCAAGGAAATGTGATAATTCCTAAGTGACACCTGCAAATTATTTACCATAGCATGAAATGTAAAATATGTATTATGAGTAACTTATAAATGTTTTCAGGAGTTAGTAAGAATTCATGTGACAACATGCCATAGATTTTGAAATTTTTGCAATGTCATTATATAAAATGTAAGGGGAATAACTCTTGCTTAAGTGAAGTCTCTTTTAAAAACATTTCAAACCCCTTTTAATGCTAAACTCTAAACAAATAATGGCAATGAATTGAGGTTTGATTGTATATGAAGTATTTACATGCTGAAAATGATAACCATAGATAATTTACAAGTTGTTTTTGTTTTCTTCCTTTTTTTTCTTGTAATGTGAATACTGTCACATGTGTATATGTACATGCTAACTGTAGCAGGGCTGAGCTAGTCATGGTGTTGTATGTAGTAGATATAAAAGAGTGATTTACTGCCAGACTTTTTAGTCTAGTTTTGATTCTTTTAGAATGCTACTTTTTGTTTCCTAGCCAGGGCACTCATTGAGGTAGTTGGATTTTTTAGGCGTTTCTTCCCTCCTGTTGGCTAACACTTACATTCTAACAGTAGTTTTGGAACTCTTTTAGTTACAAACAAGGAAATCTGAGCGGTATTGAGTGGTCTCATGTCATTAATTATTTGAGTTCATTGTAAGGTCACATGAAACTTTAGCATTTTTTAGTTAGATGTTATTGTCCAGTTGTAGGTACATGTATACATGACCATGCATCAATTATTGTTAAATCTAGAGACATAAGGGTGCTGGTTTATATATTCATTGTAGGTCATTCACCAAGGACGGAGGACAGATATTTAGATAAATTAAATCTAATTTCAATTAAATCTCATAAAACACAAAATATCTTGGGTGTTTTTAACACCTGTGTCACTGGTCATGGCCCAGGGTTCGTACAGACCTGGAAAAGTCCTTAAATTTTTAGGTTTGCCCTTAAAAGACCCTAAAAACAAGTCTGACCCTAAAAAGCCCTTGAATTTATCCTGAGGGCCCTAAAAAGCCCTTGAATTTTGCCAGTTAGGTGTTGATATTAAATGGTTGTAAATAGACTGATAAAAATAAATAAATAAGTTACATTGAAATGAGCAATTTAAAGGTACCTGGCCCTACTAAACACCCAAAATCAACCACTACTTCAAGTGCCGTTACTATGGACATGTAAGTAATTGTTTCATTGATTTAATTGTTTTTGCACCAATGTTTTTCTTATAAAATTGTCCCTCTGATTAGGCCTTAAATTTGCAAATGAGACCTTGAAAAGACCCTAAAAAGTCTTTTAATTTGGAGTCCAAATGTCTGTACGAACCCTGTGGCCCTGTGAGTAAATATATAGGGATAGTCTTTACATATTTCTTTTAAATTTGTTATCTTGAATGAATTTATACACATTGCCTGCAGGCTATGAAATTATGTATAACTGTACATGTATTTACATATTACCTGTACATGAATTGTACATGAATTTACATATTACCTGTACATGAATTGGACATGAATTTATATATTACATGTACATGAATTGTACATGAATTTACATATTACATGTACATGAATTTTACATGAATAACATATATTACCTGTATGTCAATTGTACCTGAATTTACTTATAAACTGTACACAAATTAATATATTATCTGTGCATAGTTGCTTTTTCATGTATGTACATGAATTGTTCATGAACATACATAATTATTACCTGTACATAGATTGTACATGAATTTACATATTACATGTAAACGAATGTACATACAAGGTATAACCTGTGCATCAAGTTAAATATTATATGTTCATGAATTTTTTGCAAATAATTGCTTTTACGTGTATGAACATGAATTGTTCATAAACTTATATATTACATGTTTATAGATTGTACATGATTTTACATATTACCTGTACATGAATTTTCATATTACTTGTACATGAATCTACATTTTACCTGTGCATGAATTGGTTTTACATGTACATGAATCGTATGTGAATTAACATATTACCTGTACAAGAATTTACATATTACCTGTACATGAATGGTACATGAAATTACATATTACCTGTACATGAATGGTACATGAATTTACATATTGCCTGTAAATTAATTTGCATTATTTATATTACCTGTACATGAAGTACAAAATATCTTCTTTATATTACTGTGGGATTTTAATTATTTTAATTAATAGACAATTTAAATTCCTTTGTAAAATTCTTCAGAATGTTTCAATTATCAAATTTTAAGGAGATTTTTAGGTAATACTTCTGTATTTATAGGAAAATTTAATGAATAATTTACAAAATTTTCATAATTTGACAAATGAAAAAAATTAATAAGAGGATGAATAATTGCTTGTTATTAAGAAATATTAATACAGCCAACCAAATCTCTCAAAAGTCAGTTCTATACATAATTTCCTTTAATTTTTTTCTTTGACTCTATATTAATTATACTTATCTGTTCATATAAAATATAAAAAATTAAGCTATATTAAATTGTTGTTCCATTTTTTCCAAACAAGGGCATTGTTTTATCAAGGCATAGGTCAGGTTGTCCCAACCAACTATATTTCAAAATTGAGCACAGAGACAATCTACTAAATCAATGACTGACTAGATGAACATCTCCAATCAAACCTGTGGTGATAAAGATTTTGATCTAAATTATTGTATCATTTTCTAGAAACTTACTTTCTCTCTTTTTTTAAATGCCTTAATAGTAAAGTAAATTCCGTTGTAAAAATCTAGCTGTTAAATTATAATGCAATTCGTTCAGCCAAGGTAACCTTAGACTGGATAGAAACATCATGAAGAATGAATTAACTGGAAATTTCTTCACCTCATCATGTAAAAGACAGCAATTTATATATTCTGGCTTTCTGCCAGATGAAAATAGGATCAATATTAGTAGATTAAAAATTCTGCACGTAGACAAAGTCAATACCATACTCTGCTGCCTGATACATACGTATACGTAATGAAAATATTGAGTATCGGCAGATAGAAAATATATAGAAATTTCTTGATTCGTTTACTAGAATGTTCAACAAAATTTTCAAGATTTGGTGGATGGAATGGGGGAGGAGGGGGGGGGGGGAATGAAAAACCTGTGCATACATTTGTATCATGTGATAATTAAGATACTAGAGATATGGAAAATCTTTAAAAAAAATTCCTGACTTGTATACTGGAATTTTATTTAAATTAGAAAAAAATGTATTATTACAACAATTTTGAAACATGTTATTTTTAAAATATTAATTAATCTAGCATGTGTGCCAGAATTTAAGCATGCAATTGGCATTAATACTGGAGAAAAATGAAGTGCCTACAGATAAACCCTCATGTAATAGCACATGAAGCCTTGAAACAAACCATGGGAAGGGGCTAGCTTGTGAACATGTCATGATGTGTAATTCCAAGGTTTCCACAATTTTAGTTTTAGTACCGTAACCATTTTTTCCAAAAAAAGTGAAAATATAGTACTTTTGTTTACAGTATTTTCTTATAAATTTGCTAAAATGTTTTTTTTTTTTTTTTTTTTAATGTCTCAGATCGAAACAGTAGCGAATAACCAATCTTGCTACTGTAACAGAAAAACATGTTTATGTTTATAAGGAAGTACTGTGGTTCTATTTTTAACTTCATTATATAAAGCAACTTTGATATATTGATATATATATATAATTATATATATATATATATAATATATATATATATATATATATAGACTTATAAAGAGAACCAGTCAGGCCCTGTATTTGACTTTGTACAATCCATATATAGACTTATATAGAGAACCAGTCAGGCCCCGTATTTGACTTTGTACAATCCATGTATATATTTGGTTTAAGCGTGTTTATTATTTTTGTGTTTTACTTTTTTTATGAGGAAAATAAAAACCTAGTAATTCAACATTACTCCTTTTAATTTGATTTTATAATTATTCTGGAAGGAATTGTTTTCTTTATTTATCTCTATTTGAAGCTATTTATGGATCAGTTTCAAGGAATTTCTTCAGTCTGTTCATCTCTTTGGTTTCCGTTAAATCATGCGGTATTTAAAGTAGTGCGGTTTGTTTTACGATACAAATTACGTAATTTGTGTTAACAATACCATTTGTTATTTTGTTCTGTGAATTCTTTTGGTTGTATAATCAGAATAACTGGATATTAATGTTTTAATAAATGAACTTTTCAATCAAGGCATATGGGATTAAAAATTGGGAAAATATTAGAGGAGTTATTTAAGATAGTGAAGGGATTTTTTTCCTTTAATCAAGACAAACAGGCAAGCTTTTATAATAGTTTAATTTATTTCTTTTTATCCCAGGCCTTTTAAAGAAAGAAGGGGATATTATAATTGAGTTTCCGTCCTTTTGTTTTGGATGAAAGGACAGAGTTAAACCAGTATACCCCCCCCCTTCTTTAAGGGGGGGGGGGGGGGGGTATAAGGATATCACCCTGTTAAAACACAAGATCTTCCTTTGTCCAATTAGGGAGAAATTTTCATCTTATTGTTGTTTTAAGATTGATTTTATTTGAACTGGTTCCATTTATGATACTTGTAGAACTATTACATAAGATTCTGTCTAAAGCGAACGCCTTGTAGACAGAGAGATGCCTTCATGGTCAAGTGGTCTAAAATGTGTGCCTACAGGTCATAGCACCAGTCTCTATTTACTGGTAGTCACAAGGCCTAGGTTCAAATCCCATGCCAGACAGATCCAAGTTTGAGAAAGTTTGTCCGTACTTTCATGTCCCCCACTCCAGACAGATCCAAGTTTGAGAAAGTTTGTCCGTTCTTCCATGTCCCCCACTCCAGACAGATCCACGTTTGAGAAAGTTTGTCCGTTCTTCCATGTCCCCCACTCCAGACAGATCCAAGTTTGAGAAAGTTTGTCCGTTCTTCCATGTCCCCCACTCCAGACAGATCCAAGTTTGAGAAAGTTTGTCCGTTCTTCCATGTCCCCCACTCCAGACAGATCCAAGTTTGAGAAAGTTTGTCCGTTCTTCCATGTCCCCACTCCAGACAGATCCAAGTTTGAGAAAGTTTGTCCGTTCTTCCATGTCCCCCACTCCAGACAGATCAAAGTTTGAGAAAGTTTGTCCGTTCTTCCATGTCCCTCACTCGAGACAGATCTTAGTTTGAGAAAGTTTGTCAGTTCTTCCATGTCCCTCACTCGAGACAGATCTTAGTTTGAGAAAGTTTGTCCGTTCTTCCATGTCTATGAATGGATTTTGATCAAACTTGACACAAATGTAAACAAACATGAGATATGTGATACCATCCAAATTTAGTGTATTGTCTGTCTGTCCGTCCATTTGTCAGTCTGTCTTGGTAGTGTTGGGGGTGTTTGGTATTTGTCTCTGAAGATACTGCTCCAGTTGCAGATATGTAGTTACAACTTTAAACTTATTTGTTACATATTTTGTATTTTGTAGGTTGAGAACGTAGTTAAACCTTTTATATTAAAAAATGAAGATTATGAAAAAATTGTGCAAATTATGTTGGATAACTTTAACAGAGGACTTGGTAAAGACACAAATGCTACAGCCAGGGTGAAAATGTTTCCAACTTATGTCAGAGCAGTTCCAGATGGCACTGGTAAGTAAATACAGTCAAACTTGCCTCAAAGGCCACCTCTATATAAGGACCACCTGCTTGTAAAGGCCAGTAGAATTGTATCCCAATTATTCTTTATTCATATTATTCGAACCTGTACATAAAGACCATCTGCCTATAAAGGCCACTTTTACTGGTTCCCTTGGATGGCTTTTATATACAGGTTTGACTGTATGTCTCTTCCATTTATCTACTTATCAGATCACCCCTCACCACTTAGGTTCCAATCCCACTCGGACAAATTTAAGCGCAAGAAAGATTGTCAGGTCTCTTGCCAAAGGACGGTTTTCTTCCATCATCCATAAATTGACCAAAGAATATTGGCCAAGGCATAAAACTCCATTTGACTCCACACCCCTCCACTCAATTTATCTATAATCTACATCTGTTATAAGCTCTCAGCGTTGAAATTCCTTTGATCTGTGATCACAAGTCTTCAAACTTAAATCATTGAAGCTTTTTAATTACCTGTCCAGTTCAAATTAAATGTATGCTGCCAATTTTCTGAGAAATAGAACTGGCGAGTCAAGATATTTGAATGTCTCATAGCACTAAAGTTATGATTATAAAACTAGTGAGTTGAAAGACTCAAAGATCCTGGACCACTAGTTATGTTTCCACAACTGATGAGGCCATTAGATTATTTTTTAGGACTAGCGAGTTGAGAGATTTGATGATCCTGTACAACAATAGTTATATTTTGTACCTGTCGCTACTCAAAGTACTGATGGATCTAAAACAATTATTGAATCCTGCCTCTGTCTCTTTACAAAGAACAGATTTTTTGCTGATATTTTGGTCATCATTTCATATATAAGCCAATAAGTTATATATGCTTTACTCTGCTTCACATGTGCTCTTCATTCTGAAAAGTTTTAACAAGATATGCACAGTTGTAGCCAACTGATTTATTAATGAATTTTAAATTTATTTATCTATTTGATTTATTGGTAAATTTAAATAAATTTTTGATAAATTTAAATAAATTTTTGATAAATTTAAATAAATTTTTGATAAATTTAAATAAATTTTTGATAAATTTAAATAAATTTTTGATTAATTAAATTTATTTATTTATTTGTTTGATTTATTGATAAATTTAAATAAATTTATTTATTTGTTTATTTGTAGAGGAAGGTGATTACCTTGCTTTAGATCTTGGAGGCACCAACTTCCGAGTTCTACTTATCTCCCTTAATGGACAGGAAGTGAAGATGGAAAGTAAAATCTACCTTATACCACAGCATGTAATGTTAGGAACAGGAACAAATGTAAGTCATTTAAACTGTGATCAGGGATACTTTACACTCAGTTTTATACATATAACTTTTTTAACTTATCTGGGATACTTCACACTCAGTTTTGTACACATAAATTTTTAACTAAACTATAATCAGAAATACTTTACACTCAGTTTTGCACATGTAACTTTTTAACTTAACCGTAATCAGAAATACTTTACACTTAGATTATCCATATAACTTTTTAACTAAACCATAATCAGAAATACTTTATACTCAGTTTTATACATACAGTATATCTTTTTACTGAAACCATAATCGCTTCAGTTTCATGCATGGGGAACTAACCTATAAAAAATCTCTCACTGGTAATTGCCATAAGCACAATGGATAAAAAGATACTGGCCAGTAATGTTTCAAAATAAGTGTGATGAACTGCATTGGACATTTGAAACCCCATGATGATTTATTCAATCAGCTCATATATTATACAGCAAAACCTTGGTTACGATTTACCTCATTAATAGGAGGTAAAATTGGCAATAAAATGAGGGGAGGCATATGATAAAAAACATAGAAAAGACAGATTTTGGGACTCCAAAATAGTGTGTTGCTGTTCAAGGTGGCAAAGTTATTCACGGACATGTATAAGGGGATTTTATTGTGGCCATATTCAATTTGGCAAAGTTATTCAGTGGCATTATAGCCAAGTTTTACTGGTATTCGAGGCAAATCTAGGGGTTATCTAGAGGCATTATAACTAGTTTTACTGATTGTGGTGATATTCTAGTTGGGAAAGGGGCTTTATAACGAGGGTGTAAGAAACAGTAATTATTTGTCTCTTCTTTTATGTTTCAGTTATTTGATCATATAGCAGAATGTATATTTAAGTTTATGAAGGACCATGAACTTCTGGGTAAAAAACTGCCACTAGGATTTACGTTTTCTTTCCCCTGTCGCCAAGCTGGCCTCAACAAAGCTATCCTTACGACTTGGACAAAAGGATTCAAATGTGAAGGTGTAGAAGGAGAGGATATTGTCAGACTTCTTCATGAGGCCATTCAGAGGAGAGGGGTAAGTTTCTTGCATTGTTCAGTAATCAGTACTCTATGCACAGTTCAACCTAGAACTGTAATTGGTGAGGTCATCATGAACCCAGACCTTTACAAAAAAATAGGGGCCATGTTTTTAAAAATGGGGTCAACAATAACTTTTTAGCCATTTCATATCATAAAAGATTAAAACATCCACAATACTTTATTTATGCATGTCATATTATGTCTTATGACATAACCAGTCATGTGTAAGTCAAAGAAACAGAATAAAAGAAATTAAAAAGAGGTGAACAAGATTTACTCAAAACTCAAGTAAATAGACTGAAAAATTGGGCCACGGTTCCCCCACAGACAGTATTTTTGTTGCCACTTTGGTGTCAATGGCATAAGGAACACTTCTTGATTGATCACTGTATATGTTGATTAGGTTTTTGTTTTTGATGAATCCTTTCTCACAAATTTTTTGTTTAAAAATTTTTCACAAAGCTCTAAATAATTCTTTCATTATTTCTATATTTTAATTGTGTTTTATTACATTTTGTACTCAGAATTTGAATTGGTGTCTCGGTCATGTTTAATGTTAAAATAATATATTAATGCAAATTTAACTGAATCTAAAATGCTTTAAATTATAACATGTGTAACAAGCTCTAAGCACATAAAACTCAAAACTTTTCAAAAAATTATTTGGCCGCAGGGACCCAATGACATTATATGTATTCAGAAATATATTCATAAAAAGGCAATATAATTTTAATTAAAAGTCTTGTTGGTGAGTAACATCATTTGAGGTTTATAACGGGGCTCCAGTATTTTGAAATTACCATATAGCCTGACGACATAATAAGAATTCTTTGTTCACCCAGTGTATTTATACAACTGATGCCATTGTCTTATGAGAAACGTATTTAATGAATTTCATCATCCTAGTATTGACTGGATGATACTGATATTGTTATGCTCAGAATAAAAAAAATATTAAGTTTTATCCAATTCAACAAAAAATCACCTGACTTTAAGATTTAAGTAAAAAGTCATCAAGATACAGAAGGATTTATTTGCAAAATTTCCATAACCAAATTACTAACTCCATTGAGAATGCGTTGGTGGCAAAGTGATCTACAGCACATACTTACTGATCACAGCCCCTCACACTGCCCATGTTCAAACTCCATTCAAGACAGATCCTAGTGGGAGAAAGTTTGTCAGTTTACTTGCCAAAGAGTTGATGGGTTCTCTGGGCACTCCAGTTTCCTCCACTTTTCCTCATCTGACTGCCTTGATATAAGTGAAAGATTCTTGATGGGGCGTAAAACTCAATACTCCTAACCCCATCAGGAAAGTTTAATCTCTGAAATTATGTGTTTGTGCCATGTGAAATTTTTCTAGGAATTTCATCATTGATATCCACATTTAATAATTTTGTTCTATGTGAAAGTTTCAAAATTTCATCATTAAAATTTAAATTAGATTTTAAAATTGCTCAGACAAAATATTTGAAATTAAAATACAAGTAATGCTACTTTTGTGCCTGAAGGCTTAAGTTTTCATCTACAGTACAGCATTTTAATGTAACATATGTACATATCAACACAGCAGTATTTCTGTTTGACCTTTTCTTGACCTCATCTCCTCCATTTCAATTAATCAATAAGCTTGTATGTGTGTATGTGTATATTTCTCTTTCAACACAGTATGGTTTTCTGTATTTACCATTCAGTATTATAAATCAAAAGGTAAATAAAACACCTTAACTGAAATTCAATAGACTTATTGATAATTTGAATAAACACATGTTGTAATATAAAACTTGACATATACATGGTATTTGAATAATAGAAATTATTTGTCCTTTGATGTAAAGTAGTTAGGACTTAAAAAGAGGCCACTAAAGGGGAGCTTATTTCTTGACCATAATTCTGCATAGATCACTTAAAAAGTCCAATAAAGCAGTCCAATTTCTGGACCCTGTACAGTTAAACCTGTCTAGATCATCCAAAAGGGTCCAATTAAAGGGGCCAATTCAATTTCTAGACCCTGTATAGTCAAACCTGTCTAGATCATCCAAAAGGGGCCAATAAAAGGTCCAATTTCTAGACCCTATACAGTTAAACCTGTTTAGATCATCCTAAGGAGGGCCATAAAGGGGGGTCAAATATCTAGACCCTGTATAGTTAAACCTCTCAGATCATTCTTTTCTAGATCATCAAAAGGGAGCCTTTCAAGGGGTCCAATTTCTAGACCCTGTACAGTTAAACCTGTCTAGATCATTCAAAGGGAGCCATAAAGAGGGTCAGATCAAATCAAATTTAGATGATAGAAAGTTTACTTGAAGTTTTTGATGAAAGCCACTGATCACTGAATGAGTAAAATAATAAATTGTGTAAGAAACCAGCATCAGTGTCATAATGTTGTTTATGTTATTACAATGTATTTCAGGATATGGATGTAGAATGTTTAGCTGTGATAAACGACACTGTAGGAGCGCTGATGTCGTGTGCTCATAATGATAGAGATTGTGCAATAGGTCTTATTCTGGGTAAGTTACTTATATACCTAAACTGTAATTCTGACACATACCACTACGGTAACTCATTGGTAGAGTGCTGGCTTTTTTATATAGTAGTTCTGTCACTTCTATAGCTGGTGACGTCTAGATATAAGTGAAATATTCTTGACTGGGATGTAAAACCTCATTCAATCAATGTATTTCTGACAGTTCTTGTTTGATGCATTAGTCAAACTGGTCATCTAACAAATCTGAGTTTACAGGATCTTAATAAGTGTACTTTTATCAAAACAAAAACAAATGCTAAAAAAAGATGTAAGTACCAATTTGTCAATAAGCTTTTACCTAAGATACTTCATCATACATTAACCATATATAATACAGTTGACGTCATACTATTATTGTTATTAGTATCTTCAGTGGTCTAAAATCGACTTCAAAGATTTTTAAACCATATGTTACGCGATGCTGCTTCTCGTTAATATCAAGGAGCACTGATTTGAAGTATGTCTTATTGTCATTCATCATGCCAATATCCGGGACATCAGTTATATCTTACTTTAAGACTGTCACATATGGTAATAAGTGGGTGTCGCCCTATGTAGGTCAATCAATGGAACAAATACATCTTTCATTATTAATTCTTTTTGAGAAAAAAAGTGGGTGTGTCATTTAATTGGGGGTGTGGCTTAATCGTGATGTTTAACGGTACATACAGACATGTATAGCTGAATTTTCAATATTGTTTGTTTGAAAATGAATATTTATCAACAGATTTTAGAATTAATATACAGTACGACCTGTCTACACTGAGTAAACTAAAAAACCTGATCTCTAAACTATTAGAGTATTCAGTCCCGAGTTCAGGTTAAAGTGGATTGGAGTATTGTCGTTTTACAACCTAGTCAAGATTTGTTCCTATATATATATCAAGGTGGTCAGTTCTGGGATCATAGAGGAAACTGGAGTGCTTGGAGAAAACAACCAACCTCTGGCAAGCAAACATAAAACCTTTTTATTCTGAAATCTTCCCGATTATGATTTGAACCTGTGCAGTTAGAGGCAATGTCTTTTGAGACCACCCTTCCACCGAGGCCCAGGTTAGACAGTTTCTGCACTAATGATGTTTAATTCAACGTAACATTTTATTTTATGTTATTAAAAACATCATATTGATTAATTTCTAACTTTTTGGTAAATTCAGGTACTGGTACAAATGCATGTTACATTGAGAGAGTAGAGAATGTGGGATTATGGGATGGCGATACCGACGAACCTAAACAGGTCATGATCAATACAGAATGGGGAGCATTCGGTGATGATGGGGCATTAGACTTTATAACTACAGACTATGATAAACATGTAGACAAACATTCAATTAACCCCGGTAAACAGATGTAAGTATAAGTTATCACTGTACAGTCAAACCTGTCTATAAAGGCCACCCAAGAGAACCAGTTAAAGTGACTTTAATGGGCAGGTGGTCTTTATATACAGGTTCAAATAACATGAATAAAGCTCGATTGGGATAAAATTTAACTGGCCTTTAAATACAGGTGGCCCTGATTGGGATAAAATTTAACTTGCCTATAAATACAAGTGCCCCTTATTTAGGTGGCCTTAAGGCAGGTTTGACTGTACTTGTTGATGTGGAGTCAAGTAGAGTAATATAGTTTTATGCCCAAGTCAAGATTCTTTCATTTATATCGAGACGGTGAGTTCAGAGATAGTGGAAGAAATGGGAGTGCTCTGAAAAAATACAGACATTAACTTAGCGAAACTAACAAACTTTCTTGTAATTACCAACCTTCAGCAAGAAAACTGACATACTTTGTTACATAGGATCTTACCTAAGTGAGATTCCAACCTAGATGGTTCTAGGTGACATGATATGTAAATATAAAAATGTTCCATAAGATTTTACTGGAAATTACACTTTGGATAATACATGTAATACCTCTAATGAAGTTTTCTCACAACTTACAAGAAGTTGTAAATATGTTTTTTGGTTAAAATATGAAGTAAAGGGAATTTAAAACACTGATGGGCAGGTGGTCTTTATATATAGGTGGTTGCTATAACAAGTTTTACTGTTGTAAATCATAACAATTAATTCTTGTCTTTTACAGATATGAAAAAATGATCTCTGGTATGTATATGGGAGAAATTGTCCGTTTACTGATAGAAAAACTCCGAAAGCACAGTTTAGTGTTCGGTGGTAAAGGATCAGAGGAACTGTCAACCAGAGGAAGATTCTATACCAAATATGTGTCTGAAATTGAAAGGTAACTTGTAAAAATTTTGTACATGTGCTTATTGATGAGGCCCCACTTTTGTATAGCTCACTTGTATAATGTGACAAAAGAACATACCCCTGATATGAATGATTAAGATGAAAACCAGTCAAATGAAAAAGAAAAAACAAAAACAAGGAGCAGAAACATCAAATTATTTTAAGAATTGCCTTGAATCCAAAAAGAAACTATTTCATAGTGCATTATTTAGAATTATAGAAATTATTTTGTTTAATACCGGGTATTTTCAGCAATGTTAACAACCATTTAAAAATGTCTTTAACCCCAAGAAGAAAATATTTCATAATGCATTACTTAAAATAGATGAAATATAATTGGTTTAATATTTTCAGAAATTTTGATGACCATTTTAAAAGTGCCATAAACCCATGAACAATATTTTAAAGTAGATTAAATTCAAAAATGTCTTTTACCAAATAGAAATATTTCATAATGCAAGTATTTAGAGTTACAAAAATTTCTTTGCTTACATTTTCAGTAATGTTAACAACTATTTCAAAAAAGTCATTAAACTAAGAATAAATAAATATTTCATAATATATTAGAATTTAAAAAAAATGATTTTAATATTTTCAGTGATGTTGACGACCATTTTAAAAATACCAAACAAGTATTTGATGAGTTAAATCTAGAGAAGTATACAGATGAAGATTGTCGTATTATCCAGTATGTGTGTTCATTGGTGTCTACTAGAGCTGCTTATCTGGCTTCAGCTGGTAAGTAATACCATGCTATTTGCCCAAATTAAGGTGGAGAAGAAAAACAAGTTTTGTGCCACAGTCAAGATTATTGCTCTTATATCGAGGTGGTCAGTGTGGGGATAGTGGAGAAAACCAGAGTGTCTGTGACAAAACTGACATACTTTCTTATACTAGAATACTGCCAATGTGTATTTGTGCTACCCTTTTTGAAGTCCTAAAAATCCTTTTCTTCCTTGTTTTTCTATATGAGTCTCCATGAATTTATTACCTAACCCCTTTTCTAATGCCAAAATTTGAATGTTCAAATGGTGGTGATAATCAAGGCTTTACTGTAAATGTAGTGAATGATTTCACAAAATTTGAATCTGTGACCTAATTTGGCAAACTACCTACATACCTTTTCTGTCTTTTTCCCATTGGAGCATAAGGTCAACACAAGACTTCGTCGCTCAGCTCTATTCTTGGCTTTGACCTTCGCGCTCCCAATTCCCAGTTCAATTATTTTAATTCTCCTTCATCTGTTATGCACCAGGTTGTTTTTTGCCTGCTCCATAGTCTTTTCCTGGTGGTGTACATCTAAGACCTGCTTTGGTGATGTTATTTCCTTTCATTCTAAAGACATGCCCTAGCCAACTGAATCTTCTTTGCTTTATTTCATTGATGATACATTTTGAATTTGTCATTTTCAATAAATTGACATTTGTGATGGTATTGGGGCAAAATATTTTACAAATTTGACAGAAATGGCTTCGGCTAACTGAGCTATCTTAATGATCTAGATTGAAGGTTTGACAAACTTTTTATATAATAATAAACTTCCTCTAAAATTATTCTTAATTTATTTTAGGCATCGCTTGTTTACTCAACAAAATAGACAGACCTGAGGTTACCGTAGCGATAGATGGTTCCCTGTATAGATTTCATCCACACTTCCATGATCTAATGATGGAAAAGATCCAGCAGCTTATCAAACCAGGATTGAGGGTGAGTACATTAAACACCTGTATATTCTGAACACCTGTGTTTAATAGCTTCCTTATTATACAACCCACACACACACAAATAAAGTTTAGGGGAATTTGAAGATTATGGGGTAAACAGGAGTCTCCCTATCTGTCCAGCCCAATGTCATGTCAGCTTTATATCTTCCATGTCTGTGGATGGATTTTGATCAAACTTGGAACATGTACTGATAAATCCAAATGAGACAATATGACAAATATCAATTTATTCAATAGGTCAACGGTCATGACCCAATGACAGACCTATAGAGCTCTGTGTGTGTGTGGGGGGGGGGGGGGGGGGGGGGGTTATATATGATATAATCTATATAATTATAGATAATTATTAAAATGTATCCTTGCAGAATTAAAATTGCAAACAGGCTAATTAAACATATGTGCATTTTATTCTGAATTTTTTGGACTAAAGGAAATCTGATTTGTTATATTTCTTTTGGCCTTTTGATGGTTTCTTAGCAACAATACCTTGTCAGTAAGTCATGCACTGTATACATGTGTATAAGCTTTAGCCTGTATGAATTTTAGTGCAAATTCACATGGACTCAAATTAGCGTAAATTTCATAGATCACCTTGTGCACAATGATCATAATTAATTTGGCTGCAGATTCAAATAAGTGCAGGGATTTTTCTGGACTTTTTGGGAAACGGACCTTGGGATGAAATTGGGAAAATGCTCAACAAAAATGTAATTTTGGGAAAAATCACAACAACATATTAGAAATTCTAGACCACTAGAATACTGGTAATTGAACAAATGATATCGGTTTCACAGCAAAATAGCACTGTCTCTTTTGTCTCTATATAAATCATCCAGCAAAATGTGGGTTAATATAGAGCGAAATCGTTATCAGGAAGAGATATCCTCCGAATATGATTTTGATGATCTTGTGATTTTTTTTTTCAAAAAATTGATAAACGTAGCTAGTTGGGAATTTTTTACTACAGAATGGGGGAAAATGTATGTTTTTTGCATTGGGAATGGGTCCCTTTACCGGACCCTGTGGATACCCAAAAAAATCCCTGAAGTGCTATTGTATCAAGGCAAAAATCGCTAAAATTAGTACACCATTAAAAACAATATGTTTACAACATTATCTTTGATGTTGTGGTCCAATGAGCTCAGTACATTGAAAATTTTATGATACAAAAACCAGAGTTAAAATTTCTAATCTTGGCATTTTTTTATAATTTTTCATTTGCAGTTCAAATTGATGCTTTCTCATGACGGAAGTGGAAAAGGTGCAGCTATAGTGACAGCGGTGGCACATAGAATGAACAATGAAAAACAGCAGAAAGTACAACAAAACAGTATACCTGTGAATGAGGGTAGTGAAGTAATTGTCAATGGAAATTCAGAATGAATAACATGAGAAACTGTTATAAAAAACTAAACAAAATATTATATGGGATTATAAACATCATATAAGACAGCCCAGAGCTGGCCAAACCCGAAAAGATCTTTCAAGAAAACATTTTCATTTTACTGTAGATGTAAGCTCTAGAGCTATTTCATCAGCGATCACCGAGCGAAAAATAATATGTGTTAATGAAAGCAGAAAAATATCTGGAGACACGGCTTGATATTTGTCGTGAGAAACGGCTTGATACTTCTGCCGTGAGAAACGGCTTGATATTTCTGTCGTGAGAAACGGCGGCTTGATACTTCTGTCGTGTTCTTGCCTTGCAAAAATCTCTTAATGTAGAAGAGCATTCTATTCTTTTTAGGATAGATAGCTTATCATAATAAGTGTAGCAGAAGCCAGCTTTTCTGGCAAGGAAGCACTACATACGCTTTGTACATGTTTAGACTGCTTTTAACATTGTATTCACATCTGAAATGGTACACATTTAAAACTGTACATAATTTACTATTATTACTATTTTTGTTGAAGAAAATTTGAATGTTAAGTTTGAATAATGTGTTGAGATAAATATTAGATATACTGAAGTCAATTAAAGATTAAAAAGGAAAGTGTCACGAATTCCAAATAAAAAACATAAACAGAAGATACACGTGTAAAACCCTTCTTTGATATTTGAAAATGATTTAGTAGCTTGACTTAAAGACACCAATGGAGTTAGGTTTTATATAAACATTATTGTAACGGGGGGAAATTTTCGTGTGGGTAAAATTGTGGCTTATTTTGCACTCAAGAAATTACCAAGAAAATGTTTTCCACGCGAAAATGTCTACCATAGAATTTAATATATCATAACATAAAGAATATACACCCATGAACATGTATATTTGGTGACGCGAAAAATACACCAACTAGAAATGCGCCAGATTTCAGAAGTCGCGAATTATTCACCCCACAGAAAATAATCTCCTTTACAGTCTTTCTCTCAGTTTCTTTGTTTTTTATCCATCTTTAACTTTTTTTTTTTTTTTTTTTGAAGTTTTAGTTTTTGCATTACTGTAAATCTGAAGATTTTCATGGTAGTTTTATATTGAAATAAATAATAGCAAGAATAACATATTTATAAATTTCAATATTTGAAAATCATGAGGCTATTTAACACTTAACGATAAAACAAAATGATCTAAAAAGTTTAATTGTACTTGATATTGTGCAAAAATTAAAAAGCTTTTCATTATTTTTTTTTTTTCTGGTGTAGATGTACACTGGTACATTCACTTTTTTTTTCTTTTTTTTTTTTTTTTTTGTTTCAGAAAATAATATAAATGCATACTCTGTGGGCAGCTGAAAATTTTGAAATCATCGGGATCTCAATTTTGTGTCTGATAAAGTGAATGTACATGTATTATGATCAAGTACATGTAATTGACTTTTTCCCAAGTGACTGCCTATTGTTACCGAGTTATAGATCTGCAAACTATTGTTTCTACTGGATAAAGAAATATTTGAGAAAAAATCCTGTGAAAATTATTTTCATGGAATTATTTGTCACTCGGTAACCAATGAAAATCACTGTTTCATATACATGTACATGTGAAAGACATCATAATGATAAGCATTTAATTTTTCTCTATTTTTTCATAAAGTTTTTTTTTCACTTTAGTTTTAAAAATCTTTATTTATAACTAGTTACATTTATTACCAGAGAATTTATATACATATTTTAAAATTTTTAAAAAAGTAAAAGTAAGTTAGTTTTTTTGCACATTTTTAAAATTAAATATTCCTATTTTGTAAACTTTTTAGTTAAGATTAAGTTTTTTCTATGCAATTTTTCTGTCTGTGTTCATTATTATTACCACATTGTATTATTATTATTTATTATTATTATTTTTACTGGTTCTACAATCTGGCTATCATAGGTCAAATTTTACTATTGAACCACATCACCTGGTGCCAATATTATTGAATATAGACTCTTTGTAATGTGATTTATAAAACAATCTAATGACAACCTGTATAATCTGTACACCCCTTATGTGCTTTTTTTGGGCACTCTAGTTTCCTCCACCATTCCCATCAGTGAAATTATCCATGATCTTATCATGGACTGTTAAACTCTCTGCCACCACAATGTACATCAGAAGGTTCATTCTTATTATTTAAAGTTCTTTTCAGATATTCCAATCCTCTCCACCATTCTTGAACCAACTTCAGTATCAGTAAAATTATCTCTGCTGGACTATAACATGTCGTGAAACCACAATGTCTATTTGTAAGTTGAATATTTTGAATTGTTTGTTCTTATATCTGTTACTCTGTCAACCTGGCAACACAGTTTTCTAGTGTTTTGCATTAAGAGTTTTTCCTGTAATTTGGACCTTGATGAAGTCATATCATTGTATATAATGCAGATGGTATTTATTTAAAGTGTGCATGTGTGTATGGTTAAAATTTATTGTCCGGTTTATTACTTATATGTATATGGGTCAGTTTTGAATTTTAGTTCCAGTGAATCATATTTATCTCTCTCTCTCTCTCTCTCTCTCCAATATGTTGATTATTTTTAAAATGTTATTTATTAGAAAATATGTAGAACTGTGATCTGTTGGTTTTTTTAAATTTATTTTGTTAAATTTCTATTTTTCTGATTTCTACAAATAAGGTAATATTAAAATGCTACTGTAATGAAACTCGCCAAGCAAAAACTGTATATCTGTATAGCCTTTTCAACAGAAAAACAAAAACATTTCCCAAAATTTACTTTGTTCAATTTATGAATATTTTTAATTTTTTTCTGCTCATATTGTGATAACATGTCTTTCAATGGAGCAGATTTATGAGTTATCTCCCCTTAAAACTATTTGGTATTCGGTTATCTACCTTGGTGAGTTATCTCTCCTTAAAACTATTGATAACTGGGTAATCGCCCTTGATGTGATAATTAGAATTGAATGTTAAATTACATAAATTGTGATTGTAATTTTTCTGTCATCAATCTATTTTCTTATACCTGCTGAATTGAAAAAGAGTTTTTAAATACTGTTGTTTTATCAGTGTGCTTTTTGGATTCATTGACTTTAAAAAAAATTTAGTAGTTTTTTTCTCCAGTAAACAGGTGTTGATGTAGATTTAATTTAAATGACCATTTTAAACCTATATGCATAACAGGTAAATTAAATATTCCAGTAAGAAAATAAATAATCATGCAATTGAATATTTTTTTGATTTTCTTTTGAATTATTTAATTAAGGGGAGATTACAATGTATGTGACCAATGCAATGATTTGTGTTGAATTTCTTGTAGTCTTTTCAGATGAGGATTTATTCTTCTTCAGTTGTTATAACGATTTGTTGATATGTACAAATAAAGTAGAATTTATTTAACATTTTTGTTGTAGTTTTTAGTTTGTATAGAATACAGAGTGCGGTGTAGTAATGGTGTTTTAAATCCTAGTCAAGATTCTTTCATTTATATAGAGATAGTCAGTTCTAGAATATGATGGGATAATCATAAAGTTGGTATAAAGTATAAAGTGGAGTCAGGTTATGATGTTTCAAATCTCAGTCTAGATTTTTGTATGGCATTCATAACAGTAAAAGCGTACATTGTTTCATTTTTATTCGCGAATGATCTTGATCATTCTCGAATTTAGCTGTTACATGCAGATTTCTCAACCCGAATATTCTTCCGTTACAGATAATCAACTCTCTCTCGCATGTAGGTTCAAAGTTGAAATAAAGGTAGATAACTCAAATTTTGAATGCGGGTTATGGACGTTTCGCCCCAATATTAATATTTTCCGCCCCAACTATATTCTCCGCTTTATCATACCTGCCAACCCTCCCGATCAGGGATTGAGATTAACGGGCGCCCAGTTTTTTGCTCTGGGCGATAAATGTATCATACACAGGTCGCCCAGGGCTGCCAGGTGGCGATTAGAATTTTCAGTTCGGTGTATTTGACATTCCGATCCGTTTACCGATTTCCTGTTTATATTTCTGACTGGCGACAATAATATGAAAAATTGAAAAATGGGTATCATATAGTTAACAAGTGTAAATGGACCGGTGTTCCGACCGGAATTCAAATACGGTGCCATTTCGTTTCCTTTTCTGATAACTCCGGCTTTCTGCCATGTGGAAATTTTTAGGAGCATCGACTCCAAAGGCTAAACAAGGACCTGCGGAAAAACGAAAGTACTATCAAGAGTATGATAAGTCCAAACGCATCGGATCATATAAAAAACCATGGAAAGATGGCAGGCCTTGGTTGTATGATACGCAGGACGGAATGAAGTGTGCCGATTGTGTAGAGTTCGACAGGAAAAAAATCTGTATTTACCGAGGGTTGCACTAGTTATAAACTTGACAGTGTAAATAAACATGACATTTCTGAATCTCACAAACAGGCCCAAGCCTTTAGTAATGCAAAACAAGTTCCTGCTAATAAATCAAAATCTGCCAAAATTATACAGTCATTGACATTGGCAGTACCTATAGATCAACATTTTCTGCAAAACCATTCGTCACTGTAATTGCAGATGTTGAATATCGAAAAGTAAAGCAAGGGATAGAATAATCCAAATGTATATGCCTGATATATTCAGATCAACCATCACTCTTGACAGTTCATTGTATGGCTCATCGAAAAGTTAAGCTCAATCCCTGCTGATGTGAGGAGTCTCCCCATTTTAAGACAAAAATTTTGGAATTTTGTGCTATCATACTGCTTTTCCCGTTTTTCAAAGCATTCCGTGAAGTCATCCTTAAAAAATTATAAATTGATTAGAGTGAAATCTGGGATAGCGATCACTTTGTAGAGTGGTCATCTGTCAACTACATTTTTATCATGTACAGAACCTTTGTAGAGGGGTCACCTGTCAAACCAGTCAGCGGGGATCCTAACGGCCACCCGATTGAAAAAATTGTTGTTTACAAGATTTACTAAAATTATGCTGGTCTCGGGAATAAAAAGTCTTCCAAAAATTATCGAATTCTTAAAACACAACTCTGGTGATATAAATAATAATAAAATAATAGTTAATTTTTTCAAGTTATTAATTTATTTAAAAAATATCCTCAATTATGACATGAAAGATATCAGAAGCTTATTAGCTCACCTGAGCCAAAGGCTCAGATGAACAATTGTCATCTATCTTCATCCGTCTTGTATAAACTTTTTAGCTCACCTGAGCCAAAGGCTCAGATGTGCAATTGCCATCTATCTTCGTCCGATGTGCGTCATGTATAAACTTTTCACATTTTTTATCAATTCCTCCAAAACTACAGAGCCAAATTGGATGATATTTGACAGTAATGGTCAAGTAAGGGGTTTTCAGATTTGCACAAATGCAAGGATTATGTCCCCTTGGGGCCCCATAAAGGGGAAATTTGTGAAAATCTTTAAAAATCATCTGCTCTGAACCTACAAGAGATATAACTTAGATATTTCATGTAAAATACTATGGGCACCTAGTTTTAGATTTGCACATATTGTAGCTTTAGGGGCCAAAATGAGATAATGGCAAGGCACTTGAGGGGGAAATTGCAAAATTAATGTATTTGTCAATATATTTGAAAACTATAAGCTTTTTGTATGGGCATCATCATCATGTGTATTGGAATACTGTAGGCATTTGCACAACGGTCATTTTGATATATGAATAGAGGTCATAAGTTCAAAGGTCAAGGTCATAGATGTAAACGAATACTGAAATGGTTAATTATCTCAAAAACTTTGAACTCTTTGTGTAGGCATGTATATTAGAATATTGTAGGCATTTGCCTTACGGTCATTTCCATATATGAACGAAGGTCATAGGTTCAAAGGTCAAGGTCATAGATGCAAACAAATACTGAAATGGTGAATTATCTCAAAAATGATAAACTTTCTCTATAGGCATGTATATCAGAATGTTATAGGCATTTACACAATGTTCATTTTGATATATGAATGTAGGTCATAGGTCTAATGGTCAAGGTTATAGATGCAAATGAATACTGAAATGATTAATTGTCTTAAAAACTATAAACTTTTTGTATAGGCATATATGTTAAAATATTGTAGGTATTGGCCTAACGATCATTTTGATATATGAATGAAGGACATGAGTTTAAAAGTCAAGGTCACTGATGCAAACAAATACTGACATGGTTAATTATCTCAAAAACTATAAACTTTTTGTATAGGCTTCTAAATTGTAGGTATTGACCTAATATTCATTGCGATATTTAGATTAAGGTCATGAGTTCAAATTTTTCTTTACCTTTTTAGTTGTTTATAAACAATATATTGTAGCTAGATTTCAGATATATTATATGTAGCACTCTTATGACTAGTTATGTTATAATACATTTGCAAAAAATCCTTACATATAATTGGCCCTTACTGCTGAAAATTTATTTGGACATTCTCTTTAATTAATGTCAATGACTATTGAACCTCTGCATGAGATATGTACTCAGCTGCATGTGAGCATTAAGGCTCATGGACCTCTTGTTTAATATTAGGGTCTCCATGACGATGGAAGTAACTTTGACCATCCTTGATGGTTCCATACATGCATTTATTCGGATTGAACTATTTCCTACATGAATCCTTAATATTGGTCCAATGTGTGAATATTAAAACAGCCCCATGCTCATAGTCTGCACATTGCACACTACATGAACCCGCTATGTTGTGTTGGGAGCAATGCAAGGTGAACATAACAACCTCCTTTCAGTTACCTGACAACTTCATATACCTGACACTACATTGATGGAGACACTGAACTCCCTGTCTTTCTAATCTTTCGCGAATTTTAGTACTTTCAGTACTTTGATTTCACTATAGAGATAGTCATTTGCAGGATATGGTGGGGAATACATGGAGAAAACCACAGACCTTTGGCAATGGAACAAACAGATTTTCTCACACTGGGATCTGCTCATTTGGATTGAAAAACAGGCAGTAAGAGTTGATTGGTCCAAAAGTGATCTAATCTAGAGGAGTTCATGCCAGATGTTGGTACCAATTTTGAAGTTTTTGGAAAGAGTGAATGGACAAAGCATCAGCTTATCATGTATTAAATGAACACATATCCCACATCAATGTAAACATCAACATACAATGTTTAACTTTTGGTTAAAGAAGTTAATGAACAAACATTAGATTCTTATATGACTAGATATCAGTAGTTTTCTGAATATTGTGTTTGATCCTGTCAAGAAAAATCTTTCAAAGCAGCAAAGCCAAAAAGAACCTGAACCTATCCTAGCCCTGATTGTGATGATTTTATCAACCCTTAGAATAAATCTAGTTCTTGGTTCTGGGTAATTAAACCACCATGTTCCAATAAGCAGTCTTCGAATTCGAAGTATTCAGGTTTCTCTTTCCTGAGACCAGTAAATTGTGACTTGGGGGTCAGTAAAATTTGAATGTCAGCAAACCTGACTGGCTTGTAACAAAATCTCAACACTCCTCGCTAGTTTCCTTTGAAATCTGATCTGGGCCTGCAAAACAGATCTGTTGCTGACTCAAATGACTTTCAAACCTACATTCTATGGCTGAATAAGTTTAATATTATAAACCACTTGGTCACAATAAATTTGCACTGAGCCAGCCAGGTTTTACATGTGATATATAGAGTAGAGTTGAGCAATTGGGATTTTAAATCCCCAGTCAAGATTATTTCACATAATTATGTTGAGTTTTAAGATGGTAGAAGAAACGAGTGCCAAGAGAAAACCATAAACTTCATTCAAACGAATTAACACCTTTTCCCATACTAAGTTTGCACAAGTGATTTGAACCTCAGTGTTGCTAGGCGCTATGATGTAGTACTCTAGCTTTAGACCACTTGGCAATGGCTCCACTTCCAATTTCACAAATTTAGCCATTTTGCAGCTAAATGTATTTGCATTGAGTTCAAGTTTATTAATCCCTAAGGATTAATATAAGAACCTGTTTTCCTGTATGTTCAAGTGTGTTTTAAGGCCTGCCTACTGCCTAACATTATTACACACTCCTGAGCAATTCCAGGTGCTAGCTCAGAGTCAGTAAGCTGCAGATGACCAGCATACCACTTCTAAGTCACATCAGGTGGAAGTTTGTACAAATAAGACTTCTCTTGGTTTATTTATTTATTTAATTTTTATTTGACATATTGGCAAATTGCCCATTCACAGTAATGTCTATCACCATATTGAAATGGGTCATGTTGGGGACAAAAACTTGAAGAGCTCATTCATACTGCTGTTATAAATGATATAGTGACCACTTGTAGTCAGCTGGACCACCACCAGAGAAAATAAAACTTAATTGCCATCTGATATTTATACATGGGTTCAAACGGTTATATCAGTTTTTATAAATGGTTAGTGAACTTTAATTTGTACCCTTCACTTCTCTTTTGCTGTCAACTGAAAAAATTGATGTACCCTTCACCATCCTTTTAACAGTTTAATGTCAACTGAAAAAAAATGAAAATGAAGGAACCAAGCCATTTCTGAATATTTCTGTGGAAAAAATAATTAAAACAAAATATTAAATTCACTTCGATAAATTCAATCAATCTATCAAAATGACTCTCTCTCTCTCTCTCTCTCTGGCTTAGAAACTTCTTGAATATGATACTGGACATTGATATACCTGGCTATCTGATACTTTGACACTATCCATATATCCTGGACAGTAAATAAATTTAAATGTCAAGCGATATATGGATTCAATAAGTCACAGCCATACAGTACAGATCTGACTAAAGTTTAACACTAAGCTGGATAATCGATAGCTCATCTCGGACCCTCCTTAGCTTTATTCCCACAGTTTTTCGGCAGCTGCTATATATCTCTCGGCATCTTTTTTGGGGTAACTAGCTATCCATATTTCGGCCATCAACAATCGGACATCGACTTCTTTTCGTAAGCTCAGTGTTAAACTTTCGACAGGTCTGCAATGTACTTATTATTTATACATTAGCCATGTGTATGAACTTTTGACTTCTCATAAATGAGTTATACAATTTAGTAAAATTAACCACTAAAATTACATGGGGACTCTACTGTGAGACACAGTCTGAAAAGTTATAAAATCTGTTATGTCCTTATTCAAGGGGACTTTCTGCATTGTTCAATCTAGATGGGGTCCTTGTCTCATTGAAAGTGTCCCTAAAACTACTGTCTATGGCTAACCCTGGCCCAGTTTTAGTCTTATTTGAGTTTTGAAAAAATCTAATTCTGCCTCCCTCTCGTTTAAATTTTCTTTGACTTATACCGATTGTTTCAGATAAAATGCTATGCCGACCCTGTTTTTGAAAACATGACCCTGTGTTTTAAGGCCTTGGCTAAGATGACATTATCAACCACATGTCTGGATTAAACGCTGCCTTTATAGAACAAGTGGCCCTTTGGGAATTGCCGATCACCGCCATTTCTTGCAAGATGGATTTCAACAAATTAAAGGGTCCTTTTAATAAAATCCATTCTAATAGCCACATATTGTGCAATACTGCTTTGTTATATAAGCTAAATTAATGAGCTATAACTAAGACATCCAAACATATTACCAGTATTTAAAGGGTCCGTATACCGCATCCCCATTTAGGGGGCTATATGCAATAAAGATGCGAGATAAACGTCTAACTTCTGTATGTTCATTAAAGAGGATTCTAAGTTATTTCTGCAGTTTCCCTATTTGGAACCCCGCAGGCCAGGTTTGTATGATTTGAGTTGAGTAATAGTAAACGTCCCAGTCAAGAATATTTCACTTATATCGAGACGTCGCCAGCTATAGGCGAATGTGCAGAGATTTTGCATGTGCGTTGCGCTGATGGCATTATACAGTGGGGTTCTTTATCGTGCCAAGCCCACTGTGACATGGGACCTCGATTATTTTAATTTCCCATACGAAAAAAACCGTAACTTTCATTTCGTAATGCCGAATGCTTGGCGAAATCAACAGTCACTACCCAAATTCAAGTCTAGGGTCAGACCTGGTCGGGGTTCGAACCCACGACCTGCCGTCTTACGGAGCGAGCACTCTACTAACTGAGCTACCACAGTGGTTGTGTTCATTAATGAGGATTTTAAGTTAATTCTGCAGTTTCCCTATTGGGAACACCACAGTCCAGGTTTGTATGTTGTTGTAACATTGATTAACGCAATATTTCAGCCATTCGCGACGAAGCAAGTTTTTTAATCTCTAAAGATTAATCTCAGATGCGCTAGATTAGCAAGTGTGTTTTGTGGTCTGTCTTGTACTAGTGTGACTGACTCGGGGGGAGGGGGGCTTTAATGCACTAAGTCACCAATTCAGTATGCCACAGCCAAACATAATGCCACTCCCAAGTCACATTATACTGATATAGGACAAACCAGTTGATACTCTGTCTTCGTCGGGAAACAGAATCTAAGATTTTAATAGTCTTATGTATTTCTGTATCATATGACCCACAAAGGGGTCTTAACCCACGACACCTCTGGTCTCGAGGCGATCGGTCTACCGCTAAACCACAGAGGCGCGGACCCAGGTTTGCTGGTGTAGATTGAATCAATTAACAATCAATCTAGATTTTCTTTTCATAGCATTATGCCATACGACAGTATAAACAATTTTACTTGTTATATTAGTGGAGTAATATGGAGTTTTACGCCCAAATACTCCAATATACTGTTATGTACCACGTTTGAATTATATTATTTCATAAAAATTCAAAAGTGGCACATGACAATACTACTCCACCCATATCTGAAATATCACAAGATCTAGTTATGGCACAGTAGTCATTAATTTATGGGATCTCTTTACAGTCCCCCCATTAGGAACCTCACAACCAATATTTGTGCAATTTAAATACATTGTACCACTTGTCAGCGTGTACATCAAAAATATAATTTATGGGACCTTTTTTATTTTTTATTTTTATTATTTATTATTTATTATATTTTCTTTACAGTTTCCCCATTTGGAACCTCATATGCTATGTTTGTACAAATTAAATACATTGTAGCAGTTGTCGGAGTGTACATTAAAAATATAATATATGGGACCTTTTTTATTTTTATTTTTTATTTTTTTTTTTTATTTTTTTTTTTATTATTATTTTCTTTACAGTTTTCCCATTTGGAACCTCACATGCTATGTTTGTGCAAATTAAATACATTGTAGCACTTGTCGGAGTGTACATCAAAAATATAATTTATGGGACCTTTTCTATAGTTCCCTCATTTGGCCTGGGCCACACAGTCTAGGCATGTCCTAAAACCTGTCCTTAAAGTCCTACTACTAAAAGTCCAATATTGAATCCATACATGTAGTTAGTAGGACCAACTTGGCACAGACCTTGAAAAACAGGGGCTACGCTTTAAAAAATAAAATAAATTTCGTGCAATTTATTTGCCAAAATAATAAATAAGAAAATTTAAACCTCAATTTTGACTAAAGAGATGGTACAGATAGCCCCCAAAAACAGCATTTTGTGGACAAACAATTATTTTGAGGCCAATGACTCAAATGCCCCCCCTCTTTTGACTGAATTCTGGGGTTTGGCTATTGTACATTTGTCCCTTGTGATTTTTTTCACTCCAGGTTTAAGTCAAACCAAGTCTTGAGTAAATCGAGATCTGTATAGTACAGACCTGTCAAAAACACTCAGTCAACAAAAAGCTCGGCTGCTGATTGACCGTGATGTGTATAGCTAGTGACAGAAATGATTCCGAGAGATAGATATCAGCTGCCGAAAATCTGTCGTTATATAAATAATGAGGGACCGAGATAAACTGTCGAGATATAGCTAATGAGGGGCTGAGATAAACTGTCGAGAGATAGCTAATGAGGGGCTGAGATAAACTGTCGAGAGATAGCTAATGAGGGTACTGAGATAAACTGTAGAGATATAGCTAATGAGGGGCTGAGATAAACTGTCGAGAGATAGCTAACGAGGGGGCTGAGATAAACTGTCGAGAGATAGCTAATGAGGGCTGAGATAAACTGTCGAGAGATAGATAATGAGGGTACTGAGATAAACTGTAGAGATATAGCTAATGAGGGGCCGAGATAAACTGTCGAGAGATAGCTAATGGGGGCTGAGATAAACTGTCGAGATATAGCTAATGAGGGACTGAGATAAACTGTCGAGAGATAGCTAATGAGGGGCTGAGATAAACTGTAGAGATATAGCTAATGAGGGGTTGAGATAAACTGTCGAGATATAGCTAATGAGGGACCGAGATAAACTGTCGAGAGATAGCTAATGAGGGGCTGAGATAAACTGTCGAGATATAGCTAATGAGGGACCGAGATAAACTGTCGAGAGATAGCTAATGAGGGGCTGAGATAAACTGTCGAGATATAGCTAATGAGGACCGAGATAAACTGTCGAGAGATAGCTCATGAGGGGTTGAGATAAACTGTCGAGATATAGCTAATGAGGGACCGAGATAAACTGTCGAGAGATAGCTAATGAGGGGCCGAGATAAACTGTCGAGATATAGCTAATGAGGGACCGAGATAAACTGTCGAGAGATAGCTAATGAGGGGCTGAGATAAACTGTCGAGATATAGCTAATGAGGGTACTGAGATAAACTGTAGAGATATAGCTAATGAGGGGCTGAGATAAACTGTCGAGAGATAGCTAACGAGGGGGCTGAGATAAACTGTCGAGAGATAGCTAATGAGGGGCTGAGATAAACTGTCGAGATATAGCTAATGAGGGTACTGAGATAAACTGTAGAGATATAGCTAATGAGGGGCTGAGATAAACTGTCGAGAGATAGCTAACGAGGGGCTGAGATAAACTGTCGAGAGATAGCTAATGAGGGGCTGAGATAAACTGTCGAGATATAGCTAATGAGGGTACTGAGATAAACTGTAGAGATATAGCTAATGAGGGGCGAGATAAACTGTCGAGAGATAGCTAATGAGGGGGCTGAGATAAACTGTCGAGAGATAGCTAATGAGGGGCTGAGATAAACTGTCGAGAGATAGCTAATGAGTGGCTGAGATAAACTGTCGAGAGATAGCTAATGAGGGTACTGAGATAAACTGTAGAGATAGCTAATGAGGGGCTGAGATAAACTGTCGAGAGATAGCTAATGAGGGGCTGAGATAAACTGTCGAGAGATAGCTAATGAGGGGCCGAGATAAACTGTCGAGATATAGCTAATGAGGGTACTGAGATAAACTGTAGAGATATAGCTAATGAGGGGCTGAGATAAACTGTCGAGAGATAGCTAACGAGGGGGCTGAGATAAACTGTCGAGAGATAGCTAATGAGGGGCTGAGATAAACTGTAGAGATATAGCTAATGAGGGTACTGAGATAAACTGTAGAGATATAGCTAATGAGGGGCTGAGATAAACTGTCGAGATATAGATAATGAGGGGCTGAAATAAACTGTCGAGATATAGCTAATGAGGGACCGAGATAAACTGTAGAGATATAGCTAATGAGGGGCTGAGATAAACTGTCCAGATATAGCTAATGAGGGGCTGAGATAAACTGTCGAGAGATATAGCTAATGAGGGGCGAGATAAACTGTCGAGATATAGATAATGAGGGGCTGAGATAAACTGTCGAGATATAGATAATGAGGGGCTGAGATAAACTGTCGAGAGATAGCTAATGAGGGGCTGAGATAAACTGTCGAGAGATAGCTAATGAGGGGCTGAGATAAACTGTCGAGAGATATAGATAATGAGGGTACTGAGATAAACTGTAGAGATATAGCTAATGAGGGGCCGAGATAAACTGTCGAGATATAGATAATGAGGGGCTGAGATAAACTGTCGAGATATAGATAATGAGGGGCTGAGATAAACTGTCGAGAGATAGCTAATGAGGGGCTGAGATAAACTGTCGAGAGATAGCTAATGAGGGTACTGAGATAAACTGTAGAGATATAGCTAACGAGGGGCCGAGATAAACTGTCGAGATATAGCTAATGAGGGGCTGAGATAAACTGTCGAGATATAGATAATGAGGGGCTGAGATAAACTGTCGAGATATAGATATGAGGGCGGGACCGAGATAAACTGTCGAGAGATAGCTAATGAGGGGCTGAGATAAACTGTCGGGAGATAGCTAATGAGGGATGAGATAAACTGTCGAGAGATAGCTAATGAGGGGCTGAGATAAACTGTAGAGATATAGCTAATGAGGGCGAGATAAACTGTCGAGAGATAGCTAATGAGGGGCTGAGATAAACTGTCGAGAGATAGCTAATGAGGGACCGAGATAAACTGTCGAGAGATAGCTAATGAGGGGCTGAGATAAACTGTCGAGAGATAGCTAATGAGGGACCGAGATAAACTGTCGAGAGATAGCTAATGAGGGGCTGAGATAAACTGTCGAGAGATAGCTAATGAGGGATTGAGATAAACTGTCGAGAGATAGCTAATGAGGGGCTGAGATAAACTGTCGAGAGATAGCTAATGAGGGATTGAGATAAACTGTCGAGAGATAGATAATGAGGGGCTGAGATAAACTGTCGAGATATAGATTATGAGGGGCTGAGATAAACTGTCGAGAGATAGCTAATGAGGGGCTGAGATAAACTGTCGGGAGATAGCTAATGAGGGATTGAGATAAACCGTCGAGAGATAGCTAATGAGGGGCTGAGATAAACTGTAGAGATATAGCTAATGAGGGGCTGAGATAAACTGTCGAGAGATAGCTAATGAGGGGCTGAGATAAACTGTCGAGAGATAGCTAATGAGGGATTGAGATAAACTGTCGAGAGAGATAATGAGGGGCTGAGATAAACTGTCGAGATATAGATTATGAGGGGCTGAGATAAACTGTCGAGAGATAGCTAATGAGGGGCTGAGATAAACTGTCGGGAGATAGCTAATGAGGGATGAGATAAACTGTCGAGAGATAGCTAATGAGGGGCTGAGATAAACTGTAGAGATATAGCTAATGAGGGACCGAGATAAACTGTCGAGAGATAGCTAATGAGGGGGCTGAGATAAACTGTCGAGAGATAGCTAATGAGGGGCTGAGATAAACTGTCGAGAGATAGCTAATGAGGGACCGAGATAAACTGTCGAGAGATAGCTAACGAGGGGCCGAGATAAACTGTCGAGATAGATAATGAGGGGCTGAGATAAACTGTCGAGATATAGATTATGAGGGGCTGAGATAAACTGTCGAGAGATAGCTAATGAGGGGCTGAGATAAACTGTCGGGAGATAGCTAATGAGGGATTGAGATAAACTGTCGAGAGATAGCTAATGAGGGCTGAGATAAACTGTAGAGATATAGCTAATGAGGGACCGAGATAAACTGTCGAGAGATAGCTAATGAGGGGCTGAGATAAACTGTCGAGAGATAGCTAATGAGGGACCGAGATAAACTGTCGAGAGATAGCTAATGAGGGGCTGAGATAAACTGTCGAGAGATAGCTAATGAGGGACCGAGAAAAACTGTCGAGAGATACTAATGAGGGGCTGAGATAAACTGTCGAGATATAGCTAATGAGGGACCGAGATAAACTGTCGAGATATAGCTAATGAGGGACCGAGATAAACTGTCGAGATATAGCTAATGGGGACCGAGATAAACTGTAGAGATATAGCTAATGAGGGGCTGAGATAAACTGTAGAGATATAGCTAATGAGGGGCTGAGATAAACTGTCGAGATATAGCTAATGAGGGGCTGAGATAAACTGTCGAGATATAGCTAATGAGGGGTTGAGATAAACTGTCGAGATATAGCTAATGAGGGGCTGAGATAAACTGTCGAGATATAGCTAATGAGGGACCGAGATAAACTGTCGAGATATAGATAATGAGGGACCGAGATAAACTGTCGAGATATAGCTAATGAGGGACCGAGATAAACTGTCGAGATATAGATAATGAGGGACCGAGATAAACTGTCGAGATATAGATAATGAGGGACCGAGATAAACTGTCGAGATATAGCTAATGAGGGACCGAGATAAACTGTCGAGATATAGCTAATGAGGGACCGAGATAAACTGTCGAGATATAGCTAATGAGGGCGAGATAAACTGTCGAGATATAGCTAATGAGGGGCTGAGATAAACTGTAGAGATAGCTAATGAGGGGCTGAGATAAACTATCGAGATATAGCTAATGAGGGGCTGAGATAAACTGTCGAGATATAGCTAATGAGGGGTGAGATAAACTGTCGAGATATAGCTAATGAGGGCTGAGATAAACTGTCGAGATATAGCTAATGAGGGACCGAGATAAACTGTCGAGATATAGATAATGAGGGACCGAGATAAACTGTCGAGATATAGCTAATGAGGGACCGAGATAAACTGTCGAGATAGAGATAATGAGGGCGAGATAAACTGTCGAGATATAGATAATGAGGGACCGAGATAAACTGTCGAGATATAGCTAATGAGGGACCGAGATAAACTGTCGAGATATAGCTAATGAGGGACCGAGATAAACTGTCGAGATATAGCTAATGAGGGACCGAGATAAACTGTCGAGATATAGCTAATGAGGGGCTGAGATAAACTGTAGAGATATAGCTAATGAGGGGCGAGATAAACTGTCGAGATATAGCTAATGAGGGCGAGATAAACTGTCGAGATATAGCTAATGAGGGACCGAGATAAACTGTCGAGATATAGCTAATGAGGGACCGAGATAAACTGTCGAGATATAGCTAATGAGGGACCGAGATAAACTGTCGAGATATAGCTAACGAGGGCCGAGATAAACTGTCGAGATATAGCTAACGAGGGGCCGAGATAAACTGTCGAGATATAGCTAATGAGGGACCGAGATAAACTGTCGAGATATAGCTAATGAGGGGCTGAGATAAACTGTAGAGATATAGCTAATGAGGGGCCGAGATAAACTGTCGAGATATAGCTAATGAGGGACCGAGATAAACTGTCGAGATATAGCTAATGAGGGACCGAGATAAACTGTCGAGATATAGCTAATGAGGGACCGAGATAAACTGTCGAGATATAGCTAATGAGGGACCGAGATAAACTATCGAGATATAGCTAACGAGGGGCCGAGATAAACTGTCGAGATATAGCTAACGAGGGGCCGAGATAAACTGTCGAGATATAGCTAATGAGGGACCGAGATAAACTGTCGAGATATAGATAATGAGGGACCGAGATAAACTGTCGAGATATAGCTAATGAGGGCTGAGATAAACTGTAGAGATATAGATAATGAGGGCTGAGATAAACTGTCGAGATATAGCTAATGAGGGGCTGAGATAAACTGTCGGGAGATAGCTAATGAGGGACCGAGATAAACTATCGAGATATAGATAATGAGGGACCGAGATAAACTGTCGAGATATAGCTAATGAGGGGCTGAGATAAACTGTAGAGATATAGCTAATGAGGGGCTGAGATAAACTGTCGAGATATAGCTAATGAGGGGCTGAGATAAACTGTCGGGAGATAGCTAATGAGGGACCGAGATAAACTATCGAGATATAGCTAACGAGGGGCCGAGATAAACTGCCGAGATATAGATTATGAGGGACCGAGATAAACTGTCGAGAGATAGCTAATGAGGGGCTGAGATAAACTATCGAGATATAGCTAATGAGGGACCGAGATAAACTGTCGAGATATAGCTAATGAGGGACCGAGATAAACTATCGAGATATAGCTAATGAGGGACCGAGATAAACTGTCGAGATATAGCTAATGAGGGACCGAGATAAACTGTAGAGATATAGCTAATGAGGGACCGAGATAAACTGTCGAGAGATAGCTAATGAGGGACCGAGATAAACTGTAGAGATATAGCTAATGAGGGACCGAGATAAACTGTCGAGATATAGCTAACGAGGGGCTGAGATAAACTGTCGAGATATAGCTAACGAGGGGCTGAGATAAACTGTCGAGATATAGCTAACGAGGGGCTGAGATAAACTGTAGAGATATAGCTAACGAGGGGCTGAGATAAACTGTCGAGAGATAGCTAATGAGGGGCTGAGATAAACTGTAGAGATATAGCTAACGAGGGGCTGAGATAAACTGTAGAGATATAGCTAACGAGGGGCTGAGATAAACTGTCGAGATATAGCTAATGAGGGGCTGAGATAAACTGTAGAGATATAGCTAACGAGGGGCCGAGATAAACTGTCGAGAGATAGCTAACGAGGGACCGAGATAAACTGTCGAGATATAGCTAATGAGGGACCGAGATAAACTGTCGAGAGATAGCTAATGAGGGACCGAGATAAACTGTCGAGATATAGCTAACGAGGGGCTGAGATAAACTGTCGAGATATAGCTAACGAGGGGCTGAGATAAACTGTCGAGATATAGCTAATGAGGGGCTGAGATAAACTGTCGAGATATAGCTAACGAGGGGCTGAGATAAACTGTCGAGAGATAGCTAATGAGGGCCGAGATAAACTGTCGAGATATAGCTAATGAGGGCGAGATAAACTGTCGAGATATAGCTAATGAGGGGCTGAGATAAACTGTCGAATATAGCTAACGAGGGGCTGAGATAAACTGTCGAGATATAGCTAATGAGGGGCTGAGATAAACTGTCGAGAGATAGCTAATGAGGGGCTGAGATAAACTGTCGAGATATAGCTAACGAGGGGCTGAGATAAACTGTCGAGAGATAGCTAATGAGGGACCGAGATAAACTGTCGAGATATAGCTAATGAGGGGCCGAGATAAACTGTAGAGATTTAGCTAACGAGGGGCTGAGATAAACTGTCGAGAGATAGCTAACGAGGGACCGAGATAAACTGTCGAGATATAGCTAACGAGGGGCCGAGATAAACTGTCCATTCTGACAATTATTCGTTAGCTAAGTGTTAAACTTTCGACAGGTCTGTACTGTGCGTTAAGATGAGCTATGGTAATGTCATGTCTTAACGAAGGCAAATACCAAACTGTTGGAGAGCAGGTTCACATTTATTTAATGACAAGATTCATATTTTTCTGTCGTAAATGGGTGGTGGGTACAGCTAAAAATAAATAAGTTTGATCTACGTTGTCGTAATATTGGCCTGTTTTCATATTTCTTAATTAATCACTTTCTATTTCAGTTTTCGTTCCACCCTGTCTCACACACTAATAAGTGAAGCAATGGAGTTTAACGCCCCAGTCAAGATTCCTAGAGGAAACCGGAGCGCCCGGAGAAAACCACCGACTTAATTAAAGCCAAGACAAACTTTCTCAAACTAGGACCGGTCCCCAGTGGGACAAGTAAGCGGGAGTTTTTTACCACTCGGCCACCGAGTCCCCTCGTACATTAATGGCAGGAATTTATGCTCAACTTTCTATCTTTTGATTTAAAAAAGGCTTATTATCTTATATACAAACTCAGCTGGGTAGAGTCCTCGCTATGTACATGAGAGGTTGTAGGTTCGATTCCCGGACGGGTCTGACCCAAGACTTGAAAGTGGGTGATGACCGTTCTTTCACCAATCACTCAGCATTAAGAAATTACGAAATGAAATAAACGAGGTCCCGTGTCATGGTAGGCGTGGTACGATAAAAAAAACTTGCTGTATAATGCCATCAGCGCAACGCAAAGGAAAATTCCTTCGCCTTTGCCTATATCTGGCGACTTCTCGAAATGATCTTGACTGGGGCGTTAAACACCATTACTAAACTCAACTCCGACTTCTATAATTCCCTTCATTGCCCTCAATGAGGCTTTAAAAATGTCAGCCAAAAGTTTTCATTTGTGTCGAGGTTACAAGCTAAATGTGAATTTCAAAACAATACTTGAAAAGACATATGATGCCTCTACATCCAAGTCAGAGAGAGAGAGAGAGAGAGAGAGAGAGAGAGAGAGAGGGGGGGGGCAAGACGAGTGCAAACGTACTTAAACAGACATAACAAAAAGGGAGAGGTTAGGTGCAATATGTATTTTAAAATTCAATAACTTTGTAATGTTTAATTAAAAATGTGTAATACATAAAACATGCATGGTTTGACGATAAACGTCAAATAATGTGACAGTTCTAGAATCAAAAACTTAAATAACTATTCTATTTTAAACTATACATTAAAATAAACACAAAGTGTTACGTTTTTAATGTTAAGTTTGACATGTAATACAACATAATATTATACAGTTCAACCTGCCTTAAAGGCCACCTCTATATAAGGGCCACCAGCTTATAAAGGTCATTGGAATTGTATCCCAATTGTTCTTTATTCATATTATATGAATTTATATAAAGACCACCTGTCCATTAAGACCACTTTTACTGATAACCTTGGGTGGTCTTTATAGACAGGTTTGACCGTATTTCTTTGGAACATGGTTTGGACCTCGGAAAAATTAGGTCCGTTCGCTCGGTCCCAAGAATTTGTACCGAATCTGCTCTAAAATCGGAAAAAACACAATTGAATTTCAACATACAATTTTATGAATTTTATACTTTGTTTGTATGGTAAATAGTTCAAAAATAAATATAACAGTCATGTGTAGTTTTTGAATTTTTATTAAAATAATGCATTCAAAATCATCACATGACATAACTTAAAAAAGAATCTGGCGCCGATTCGGTAATTACACACAGGTCCTATCGGTTATTTCGTGGGACCGGAACAAACGTAGTGGCCTTGAATATATCACTTTAGTAGCTCAGTCGGTTGAGTGCTCACTCCGTAAGTTGGAAGTCGTGGGTTCAAATCCCGACCGGGTCTGACCCAAGACTTGAAAGGGGTAGTGACCGTTCTTTCGCCAAGCACTTGTTATTACGAAATAAAAGCCACGGTTATTTCTGAAGGGAACTTCAACTAAACTAGGTCCCGTGTCACGGTAGGCGTGACACAATAAAGAACCCTTCTGTATAATGCCATCAGCGATACGCACAGGCAAAAAATTCTGTACTTTCGTCTATAACTGGCGATGTCTCGATATAAATGCCGAAGTTCGGCGGTTTTCTCATGACACTCTGGTTTCCTCCACCATCCATGAACTTACTGCCTCAATGTAAGTGATTTCAAGAATCTTGACTAGAGCGTAAAACACTATTACTCCACACACTCTTCAGTTTGAGAGAGAGAGAGAGAGAGAGAGAGAGATTAAAAGTCATGGCAGGAGATAAAACAATAGGTATGACGGGAGATAACTCTGGTTGATCTGAGCAATTGTCTGAAGATGAAAGAAGCAGAGAGAAATTATAAATCATAACGAGCAATTAATGAATCTCGAGCATACAAAAGAGAGATACAAAATATTTTTTTAGTTGCTGTAATTTTCTTATTTAAAATACGGTAAATCGATGGACAATTATTCCTTAAAGTCGTATGTACATTACTGGTAGAAAGTAAAATATTAATAAAAAATACAGTCAAATCTGTCTATAAATGCCACAAAAGAAACCCCGTAAGGTGGCTCTTATGGACAGGTGGTGCTTATACTAAGTAAAGAATTTCAAATTACCTGAAAAAGAACGATTGGCCTAACTAGCCTTTATAAACAGTTGGTCATTATTTAGAGGTGACCTTCAAGGCAGGTTTGACTCTTTAGTTCCTATAATTTTGTTTTCAATTCTATTTCTTTAAAAGACAATGACCATTCTAATGTTATGAGTGTGATAGTTGGATTAAGGGCGGCTCTTATTTCAATTTTGGAATAAATGGGACGGTGGTTAATTGATACATGTCAACTTGTCAATAATTGGGAATTTCCTAACAGCGACATTTAATTTGTATGAAATGTGGCTGGTACTTCAATTAACACAAAATTGTAAAAATGGAAGATTGGTGCAAAATAAGCAATTATGTTACTTGCATCGGCAGCCTGAACCAGGAGCACGAAATAACAAGCATTTACTTTTCACTGGCAGCCTGAAACAAGAACTTGATAAAATAAGATGCATTTAGCCTTGCATTGACAGTCTGGACCAATAACGCATTATAGCAAGCATATAATTAGATTGGCAACCCAACCAAGAAAACGAATTTACAACCATGTACATGTACTTGCATTGGCAAACTGATCTAAGAACACGAAAAACAAGCATTTACTTGCATCGACAACCTGAACCCAGAACATGAAACAACAAGCATGCACTAGAATTGACAACCTGGACCAAAAACACAAATTCCAAGCATTTATTTGCATCGGCAACCTGAACCCAAAAACACGAAATAACAAGTATGTACATACATCGTTAAACTGAACTAAGAACATGAAATTACTAGCATTTCATTATACTGACAACCCGAATCAAAAACACGAATTTATAAGCATTAACTAGAATTGGCAACCTGAACCCAGAACACGAACAAACATGTCTTGGATCAATAACCTTGCGACTAACAATTATAAAACTTCCGACTTTAGATGGATGCTGAATCTGTTGACAAAATGGTAAAAAGGCTTGGCATAAGTATTTTTAAATAGCTATCGATCTTCCATAAACATGTGCATTACATTTATGTTCAAACGTGTTAGCTAGACACATGTTGGTTAAATGATTTTCCCCGGTTATATATATTTATTTTTATAATAAATTTTCAACGTCCTTGTGAAAAGGACTCACAACTAGAATTGGCAACCTGGCCCCGGTTTCACAATCATTCCTTAGCTAAGTGTTTCCTTAACTTAAATCTTGCAAAATTTCAATCTTTTTTAATTTTGTTAATTTTGAAGATGTTCAGGATTTTAAGTGTCAATCTTAAGATATTTTATAGATTAAAACATTTGCATTTAGTTTTGACAAAAATATTCATCAATAGTTCCAGAAAATGATTACCAAAATTTGCTAAATTTAAGTTAAGGAATATCTTAGCTATGGAATGATTGTGAAACCGGGGCCTGAACCCAGAACACGAACAAACGTGTCTTGGATCAATAACCTTGCGACTAACGATTATAAAACTTCAGACTTTAGATGGATGCTGAATTTGTTGACAAAATGGTAAAAAGGCTTGGCGAAAGTATTTTTAAATAGCTATCGATCTTTCATAAACATGTGCATTACATTTATGTTCAAACGTGTTAGCTAGACACATGTTGGTTAAATGTTTTTCCCCGGTTATATATATTTATTTTTATAATAAATTTTCACCGTCGGTGTGAATACATGAATGTCTGTTCATCTGGATGAGCATTCAAATAAGACGAAAATACGGATGTTTCATAACATGGCAAGAGCTACATGTATTTATTATTAAACCAGATTTTACTAATAAATTATTAAACTAGATTTTAATAATAAATTATTACAATAATAACTTTGTACCATACAGATTAAGGCAATACACATATAGCCATTAAAATCGTTATAAACACACACACACACACACACACAACACACACACACACATATATATAATATATACACAAAACTGTCTATAAAGATCACCCAAGGGAACCAGTAAAAGTGGCCTTTATGGGCAGTTGACCTTTACATACAGGTTAAAATAAAGTGAACAAAGAACAATCGGGATACAATTCTGCTGGCCTTTATAAGCAGGTGGCCCTTATATAGAGGAGACCTTTCAGGCAGGTGTTACCACACACACACACACACACACACACACACACACACACACACACACAATATATATATATATATATATAATATATATATAATATATATATATATATATATAAAGCAGTATCATATGCAATTTTCCGCTCTTGTTGCCAAGTGGATTTAGTGTCGGTACGAGGGTACGAGTGGTCACACACCAGATGAGGTATCGCGCTAACGAAAAGACGAAGTTAGGCTGCCGAGTGGCCGAGATATTAGTTCCTTACGATCGAAAAACTGCCGAAATATAGATGCAATGGCAAACCTGTTGAGAGTTTAAAAGTTAGGTTACAAGTAGGAGTCGAAATTACACTGCCTATTAGCCGAAATATGGAAAGCCAGTGACTGAAGATAAATAGCAGCTGCCGAAAAAATGTCAATTTATAGCTAACGAGGGGCCGAGATGAGCTGCCGTTTTGGAACTAATTTGCTATCTTAGTTTTAAACTTTCGATTTTTTGCACTGTAGTTTCAGTCCAGTTTGTTAAACCACCTCTTAAGTTTCAATTCTGTATCAATCGTCTACATCTGGAATGTAACATCCGTATTTGAACAAAGCGCGACTGAGTAGATTCAAATACTGGTGAAAAATTCAACACTGCACTATATATTCAAAGAACAGTCGAAGATGCCTTTAGACAAAACTTCCACATAGAATTTAAGGCTATCGACTCGGCAAACCTCGGCAGATCTCGTACAGATCGTCACGGAACTGGCCGAGTTGTTACGAGTGTATGCCTACACTTGTCTATGTTTTGGATAGACGTATTCTAGATTCTATTTTAAAGAGATTAACATTTCTTGCATACACGCATCAAAACATCCCACACATACAGAATTGGTATTCTGCGCAGTAGAGATAACATTGAGGGATTAGATCTTCTAAGTAATTCTACAAACAGGTCCAGGTGATGACATTTAAAACAGGTTCCACTTCATTTCAAAAATGCAAATTACATCACTAAACGTACCACACGTGCAACACGGATTGATAATCTGCGCAGTAAATAATATTCCGAGACAATAAAAACGATCTAATTTCGCAATAAATAACGTTTGTTACTTTTAACAGATTCGGTACAGAAAGGTACAGTACAGACCTGTCGAAAGTTTAACACTTAGTGTGTAATCGACAACTCGTCTCAGGCCTTCATTACCTACAGTACAGACCTGTCGAAAGTTTAACACTTAGTGTGTAATCGACAACTCGTCTCGTTTCAGGCCTTCATTACCTGCAGTACAGACCTGTCGAAAGTTTAACACTTAGTGTGTAATCGACAACTCGTCTCAGGCCTTCATTACCTACAGTACGGACCTATCAAAAGTTTAACACTGGCTTAATTAATAGGTTCTGAATCGACAGTTCATCTTGGCCCTTGGTTTTCTATATCTCAATTGATTCATACATCTCTATACAGCTTTTCGATCCCAAATCCGCTTCGGATTTTTTCAGTTAGCTAAATTCAATTCAATTAAAACTTTATTGTCATATAAGCAGATGACTTAGATGACAGATTGTGACAAATAAATACAATACAAACAAGCAAGGAACATAAAAAATACTATAATGTTAAACTTTCGACAGGTCTGTACTGTAATATATATATATATATATATTATCGATTGCATTTCGACAGTTGTCATCTATCTCCAGCAGCTTTTCGGCCATTAAACTTAATTGCATGTCTCGGCAACTCGACAGCGGAGCTTATAGTCCTTTTCGTTGGTACTCAATTGGTAGAATGCTCGCTCCGTATGTGGGAGGTCGTGGATTCGAACCTCGGTCGGGTCTGAGCAAGGCTTGGAGATAGGTAATGACTGTTCTTGCACCAAGCACTCGGCAGTTAGAAATAAAAAGTCACTGGGTTCTTCGAAAGAGACATTAAAATCGATTCACAGCAGGCATGGCTCGCTAAAAAACATCCCTGCACATTGCCTTGATCGCACTACAAAGGTAAAAAAAAATTCTGCCACTTCATCCATAGATGGCGATGTCTCGATATGAGTGAAATATTCCTGACTGGGACATAAAACCCCATTCAATCAATCCTTTTCGTTAGCTCAGTGTTTAATTTTAGACAGGCCTGTACGATATCAATCATGACGATTAGACATTACGAGGTAACATTTCTCACAGACAAGTTGATGTAATTTTGGAATGTGTGTACATGATAACATCGACTTGTTTTCAAGAACAAGGAAACAAAACAAGGTCAAGAAAAAGTTACAAACTGTTTCATATACAGACAAACCTGCCCATAAAGGTCACCTCTTTATAAAGAAAACCTGCTATTAGAGGTCAGTCAAATTTTATGTCAAATTGATTTAAACGTCAAGAAAAAAAGTTCTTTCATATACAGACAAACCTGACCTATAAAGGTCACATCTTTATAAGGATCACCTGCTTTTAGAGGTTAGTCAAATTTTATGTCAAATTTATTTATAGGTCAAGAAAAAAGTTCTAAGTTATAAAATGTTATATATACAGTCAAACCTGCCCATAAAGGTCACCTCTTTATAAAGATAACCTGCTATTACAGGTCAGTCAAATTTTAAGTCAAATTGAAAAAAGTTTTAAGTTACAAAATGTTATATATACAGTCAAACCTGCCCATAAAGGTCACCTCTTTATAAAGATAACCTGCTATTACAGGTCAGTCAAATTTTATGTCAAATTGATTTATAGGTCAAGAAAAAAAGTTCTGAGTTATAAAATGTTATATATAGTCAAACCTGTCTCTAAAGGTCACCTTTTTATTAGGATCACCTGCTTTTAGAGGTCAGTCAAATTTTATCCCAATTGTTCTTTATTTATGTTATTTAGACCTGTATAATTGCCACCTACTTATAAAAACCTCTTTTACTGGTGTTCTTTGGTGACCTTCAATGACATGTTTGACTGTACTGTCAAATCACAAATATTCATGGAGTGATTATGCCTTTTTCGTGGGTTAGTAAATACCGCGAAATTTAATGTCAATGAGACTTTTTATTATTTATAAGACCACTAATAGAATAACAATTTTACGATATTTTAACATTTTTCCCTAACAAAGTTTCTTAGAATTCCACCACCACGGAATTGTAACCCAGCGAATATAAATGAAAGAGACAGAGTGAATATTAATGAGAGAGAGAGAGAGAGAGAGAGAGAGAGTAATGAATGAGAGAGAGAGAGCAAGAATCTTAATGAGAGAGAGACCGCGAATATTAGAGAGAGAGAGAGAGAGAAAATAATGAATGAGAGAGACACGAAAATTAATGAGAGAGAGACTGACTTGCGTTGTAAAATTAAACAAAAGCAATATTGGAAACAGACCTTGTATCCAATTGTTCAAAAGCTTCGAATTTCGTGGAGTCCGTTTAGGCGAATCCAGAATTCTGAAAATAGAGAAATGTATATTACATAAAAAGTAATTGTTGTGTATTACTTTGGATATTTGAACGATTGTAAAATTTAAATTTCCATTTATTCGCGACATTTTAACACAATGTAGGAAGTAAACCGATGATAATTTTTTTGGACTGATGGACCCAATTATTTTACTCCGGTCAAATATATCCCTCAAGGTTCCATCGTGCTTGTAGAACCAATATAACACGAGGCATTATAAAGAAGAATGACAATGGCATCAATCTGTTCTTCTGGTCCAATTTTATCCCGACAAGATGAAAAACAAAAGGACAAATAAAAAGACAAGAGTTTCACGTGCATCAGGATAATATAAGTCATCTAAGAAACATTGTAAATACATAACCCCAATATTGTTCTTCGAAATTGCAAAAATGACAAAAAGATAACATCACGTGTCTGGAATAGGACTCTTTACGAATTAAATGGGAACATGGCAATGACATCCTTCTACAAGGACTTTTTCTATTTTTATGTCAGATTTTTATGTTTTCTTTTACTGTTGCAGTTTATATCATTTTACTGCAGCTAACATCTACAGTACCGACTTGTCGAAAGTTTAACATAAGCTAACGAATTAGTACCGAATCCGCAGCTCCACTAGGCCGCTCGTTAGCTAAATCTTGACAACTGTTCGGAAACTGCTATCTATCACTCGGCAGTTACTTGCTGTCCAATCCTCGGTCATTCGGCGACTGGGCTTCCAATCCTTTGTGTTAGTTCAGTGTTAAACTTTGGTCAGGTATGCACTGTGCGTTATCTTCAGCGTTAAATGCAAAAACATTCAGACTAGGAATGAAAGATTTATGCGGTTAATATTATGCTTCAAAGACTGTGTAACATTTATTAATATATATGTTCGCTTTTAGAATAGACTGTACATATTGCATTTTTTTTTTGTCCTTGGTAATGTAGTGTTTGGATGCTTTAAACTGGTGAAACATGCAAAGTCGCCTTTAAGGTTACGAAATACATTTTATTATTTCTATCACCTTGGTTGGAAATAAGAACAATCTCAGAGACTATGTTACATTTATTAGTATATATGTAGTACATTTTTTTTTTTTTTTTTTTTTTTGCAAATGTAGTGTTTGGATACTATAAACTTGTCGTATGTGCAAAATTGCCCCAAGAAAAATGTTTCAGATTACGAAATACATTATATTACATATATTTCTATCACCTTGGTTGGAAATAAGAGCAGTCTCAAGGACTACAACATTTATTAGTATATAATTATGTACATTTTTTTTAGAAAACATGTTGCTATCATTTTGCAAATGTAGTGTTTGACTGCTTTAAATTGGTAATACGTGCAAGATTGCCCAAGAAAAAAAATTAAGCTACGAAATACATTATTGTTATTTCTATCACCTTGGTTTGAAATAAAAGTAGTCTTTTTTTATATAAATGTGAAGAACATGAAAAGGTCAATTTTCTTTTTTTTTTTTTTTTTTTTTTTTTTTTTCATCTTTAGATGTAATATTTCAACGGTTTAGTTCAAGGTAACGATGTAAATTAAACCATGATCAAAATTAATTTACACTCAGTCTTTCCTTGAAAACTTCTAAACTATGACAAATTTTTAACATAATGTTGATGTAATATATTTTACTAGTGACATATACCATTAAAAAATACTAGTAAATCATAAAATACATTTAAAAATCGTATATGACAATACATGTCGTATACAATTTTTTGAATGTATTTTATGATTAAATTCAAAACTTTACTTATAAATTTCATTCAAAATTAGAAAACAAAATGGTATATGACACTAGTAACAACCAAATCTTAAAATATTTTGTCCGTATTTTCATTCTTTACTCAAATATATGTGTATTCCGAACATGTCCAATTTTGAATAACAAGATAAAGAGGACTATTTTAATTTCCATCTTTCCCCTAATTTACATATAAAATGATTATGCTCTAGACTGTGATAACGTCCACTTTATTTCTTTATATTTGAACAGTAGACTGACACCGATATAAAAATGAGTGAGTGAGTGAGTGAGTAATGATGTTTAACGTCCCAGTCAAGAACATTTCACTTATATGGAGACATCGCCAGCTATAGACGAAGGTGCAGGAAATTTTGCCTGTGCGTTGCGCTGATGGCATTATACAGTAATGTTCTTTATCGTGCCACGCCTACCGTGCCACGGGACCTCGTTTAGTTTAAGTTCTCATCCGAAAGAACCGTGACTTTCATTTCGTAATGCCTAGTGCTTAGCGAAAGAACAGTCACTACCTACTTTTAAGATTTGTGCCAGACCTGGTTGGTGTTCGAACCCACCTACGGAGCGAGCACTCTACCAACTGAAGTTACCGCAGTGGTACCGATATAAGAATGGAAATGAAGAGACATTTTTTTTTCATTTATCTTAAAAATTTGAAAATTTCGGTATATACAGAAATTTGTTAACAATTTGAAAACACAAAAATATAAGCAGATTCGACCATCACTAGCTGAATAGAATTAATCAGTTTTATGATAAATGTAAAGTACATGTATTGAAAATTTTTATGCGTAAAACTGAGTGCTATTCATTCCTGATTTAGGTTTACATGCATATGCAAAGCCTTGCAACTTGAGATTTGATTTTTTGACTGATTTTACGCCGTCCAAATCTAGGCGTCACCAGCTTTAGGTAAGTGTCAGAAGTTCTGACCTTTGCAAGGCTCTCACGACAACATGCAGGAGAGGTTCTACAGCGTGCTATGCCTGTATACGAGATAGCGATCTTAAAGTTTTCTTCCGAATTCTTATTGACTTTCAGATCTAAATACCTAATACTTGGCGAAAAAGCAGTCACTGTCTATTTTTAAGTTTTGGTCAGGCCCGACCAGGGTTCGATCTCCTACATACAAAGTAAACACTCTACTATCTGATTTGTCATAGTGGTTTGCAAATGAAAACATGTGCCATCTATACAAATTTTGGCCTCCTTAATCTCACCCCAGCCTAGTGTCTACCATTTCCGTATATTGTCTTCATTATCTAGCGGTCTCTCATTTGCTATATCTCGGCCACTGCTATCTCTTGGCAGCTTTCGACAATTAGCTATCCATATCTCGGCCACTGCTATCTCTTGGCAGCTTTCGACAATTAGCTATCCATATCTCGGCCACTGCTATCTCTTGGCAGCTTTCGACAATTAGCTATCCATATCTCGGCCACTGCTATCTCTTGGCAGCTTTCGACAATTAGCTATCCATATCTCGACCACTGCTATCTCTTGGCAGCTTTCGAGTATTAGCTATCCATATCTCGGCCACTGCTATCTTTGGCAGCTTTCGACAATTAGCTATCCATATCTCGGCCACTGCTATCTCTTGCAGCTTTCGACAATTAGCTATCCATATCTCGACCACTGCTATCTCTTGGCAGCTTTCGACAATTAGCTATCCATATCTCGGCCACTGCTATCTCTTGGCAGCTTTCGACAATTAGCTATCCATATCTCGGCCACTGCTATCTCTTGGCAGCTTTCGACAATTAGCTATCCATATCTCGACCACTGCTATCTCTTGGCAGCTTTCGACAATTAGCTATCCATATCTCGACCACTGCTATCTCTTGGCATCTTTCGACAATTAGCTATCCATATCTCGACCACTGCTATCTCTTAGCAGCTTTCGACAATTAGCTATCCATATCTCGGCCACTGCTATCTCTTGGCAGCTTTCGACAATTAGCTATCCATATCTCGACCACTGCTATCTCTTGGCATCTTTCGACAATTAGCTATCCATATCTCGGCCACTGCTATCTCTTGGCAGCTTTCGACAATTAGCTATCCATATCTCGGCCACTGCTATCTCTTGGCAGCTTTCGACAATTAGCTATCCATATCTCGACCACTGCTATCTCTTGGCATCTTTCGACAATTAGCTATCCATATCTCGACCACTGCTATCTCTTGGCAGCTTTCGACAATTAGCTATCCATATCTCGGCCACTGCTATCTCTTGGCAGCTTTCGACAATTAGCTATCCATATCTCGGCCACTGCTATCTCTTGGCAGCTTTCGACAATTAGCTATCCATATCTCGGCCACTCGGTGACCGAAGTTGGACTCGTTTAGCTTCAGTGTTAAATTTCCGACAGGTCTGTACTGTATACGAAGCAATTAACATTATGTCACTTACGTTCTATTTAAAAAAAACCCGATTTTGTCTTGCTCACCTTTTTACCTGCGTGTCTGGTCATATTAATTACTTTAACCTTTGGCTACCTCTCGTTGAGCCACAATTTAAAAGTGTAGGATTCTAGGTGTGTATGAAAATTGACAACCATCAAACCTCTCGGATCAAACAAATGAAATACAGCCCATTTTTTAAAGAGGGGGATCCTGACGTGGGAGGAAACCCTATAACCCTCAAAGAAAATTGGCCTTATCGGATCCGAATCCTGAAATTGGAGCAATCAGACTTATTACTTATTTGCGTGACTTGTTGTTAGCTACTTGCTCTGAAGAAAATAATAAGACGCTATAAAAAGAAATTAATATTGTAATAATATTTATATTTAGGAAGCATTGTAGTGCAGTGCTGGGTTAGTGTTTTATGCTCTAATCAAGATTCATTCATTGACAGTCCAACCTGCCTTAAAGGTACCATTATTTAAGGGTCACATGCTCATAAAGGTCAGTAGAATTGTATCCCAATTGTTCTTTATTCATATTATTTTAACCACCTCTATATAAAGTCACCTGCCCATACAGGTCACTTTTACTGGTTCCTTTTGGTGGCCTTTATATACATGTTTGACCGTATCATCACCGTCGGTAAATACAATTGACATACCAACACTAATGGTAACCATTGGAAAAAAATGAACGCATCCATCGCTTTGTGACACTATAATAATGATAAGAAATGTAATAAATTTCATATACTTGAAATTGTGAGTTTTTAAGCAACATCCCTGCGTTCAATTATTTATATATTTACAAAGCAACCATGTTAAAGAGAATTTCTTATATCATTACAGGTACTAATATATTGCACAATATTGTGAAGCAAATCAAAATTATTACTATTAAGAACAAGTTTTAATGTGAAATCTGAGCATTTGTCAAAGTATAAATATTTCTCTTTCAGTTTTGAGAATAAGTTTTGTCTTTGTGGGTCATATTTTTTACAGGTGACAAGGAAGTGGAGTTCATCATCAATTGAGTCTGAATAACAACAAGGACAAATTCTGTCAGCAATTTTAATATTATATCATGACTTAATTTTATCTTTCATTGTTCCGAGTTGACATGATTGACTGCATTGTAACTTAAAACACCAATGGTAACCATTGGTAAAATTGAACGCATCCATCGCCTTGTGCCACTACATATCACGACTAAGTTTATTTTTCATTGTTTCGAGATACTAACATGTTGTACCACGAAATGTTGACTGCATTATTTATAATAAATGTGACATTTTACGAGTTACGCTGACATTTCACATAATTTCAGTTACAAAATTTCTCGCATATTTATTGCATATGCCTTTCCGGGTTTTAAAGTTTGGTGAAGTGTTCCATACTTTAAACATTAAATTTTTTGCAATGCCGAAAATATATCAACCTAGTTACATCCCAGTTGTTAATCTTGTCTACTGATAATGATATTTTGATATTATTTTAGAAACTATAAAATAATTCTTCATTTTCTAAAGTAATTTTTTATGATAATAAATACTGGATTTCTGAAAGAAATATTCAAGGCACCACTCTGTGTAAAACAAATTTATGCTATTCTATCATCAACATGTTTTGTGCCGGACAGTCTCGAATCAATTTAAATACTGCGAAATATTTATTTTCGAGTGGTCTTACTTTCTTTGTTTCGTGGTTACTCTAGCTCAGTTGATAGATTGCTCGCTCCATAAGTGGGAGGTCGTCAGTTCGAACTCGACAAGGTCTGACCAAAGACTTGAAAATGGGTAGTGACTGTTCTTTAGCCAAGCACTCGGCATCATGAAATGAAAGTCACGGTTGTTTCGGATGAGAAATTAAATTAACGAGGTCCTGTGTCACGGTGGGCTTGACACGATAAAGAAACCTGCTGTAAAATGTCATAAGCGCAACCCACAGGCAAAAGTTCTGTACCTTCGCCTATAACTGTGAACTGGGACGATAAACACCATTACTCAACTCAGCTCTAACTCATCATCACTCTGATCCATAGGAGTACGCTTTAGACCACTTGGCTACCGAGGTCTCATGTGATAGCGATTTTACGTGTCAACGAAATAGTGAACTTATGGATAAGACGTCAGTCTACAAATCCAGAGTCTCTAATCGATGTGAGATCCAGCCCCGCTCAGACCACATTTTGGAAAGTGAATTTTCCTTGTCATTGGCCTTTACTGGTTCACCTGGTATCAGTATAATGTGTCTGGAGGAGTGGTACGCTTGTCTGCGGCGTACTGACTCTGTGAGCTAGCACGGTAAAGTCGCCCTAGTACAAGGCAGACCACCAAACACTCGCATTTCACATGCATACACGAACTTGTTCATAGATTCATCCATAGACATTAATAAAAATAGTTTTCGTCCCGAAAAGCTGAAAAAGTGTTGTTACGACGTTAAGTAACATTTAACCAACCAAACCTTAAACGTCAAACCACAAACCACGAATTTAACACCTCGTAGGTAGTTTTCTTTGAAACGCGAAAATTGGTCGTCACGAAAATAATTTTTTTCACAGCTACATAATGGGCCCCTGTCACTTAAAATATGTAAAAGTTTTGAAGAAAAAAAGTTTTACAAACAAAAGTTCAAAATGGTTTGTTTCCTTAATTTTGAAGCTTTTTTCAGTCAAAATCAAAATTTAAGTACTGGTACAAATGGAAGTCCTTCAATGCAATGATATATTTTTCAAATCACCAACTAGTTTTTTCTCGTCTAAAAAGGTCATTAAACATTCAGAATTTCTTTTTATTAATGTGCTCCACTGCACGAAGGTCAAACACTTCAAATGATACTTAACTTAGTTTTTTATGTGTACATAACGTTTTCCTTTACTAAAAGTAAACAGAAGTTTCATTTATAAAGCATTTCTTAAAAAGTCTACCTATCCATCGAATATACTAGATTTTTTAAAGAAATTGTGCCAATTTTTTCTAATTCGATGACTTTGAAAAAAGTTCGAATCTGAATGAATAACTTGGTCGTAGTATATGCCCTTTTTATTGCCGTTCTCACAATATTGTTGACGAGTATATTCTGAATTTCTAGTATATAAGATGTTTATAAGTTTGATGTCTCTGTGTCCAGGATTGCTCTGGATACATTTGACGTTCCATAGTTCGATGTTCCTTTCACGCAATTTTCATTACACACGTTACGAGTACTAATGTAGCTAGCTAAGCAGGATGTGCTTACCCTTCCGGAGCACCCGGCCTCACTTCCCTGGCGGAAGTTCACGTGTCTAACCTGACTTGTCAGTTCCAAAGTTTTTACTTTGCTTCTGGATTGTGATTCGGACATGGATATTGATATGTAGTTCCGTGTTTCTTTCTTTCTTAATTTCGTTTTTGATTTCACACGTGACAAGTGCCGCTAGCTAACAGGAAGTGCTTACCCTTCCGGAACACTCAGCCTCACTTCTCTCGTGAAAGTTCACATTTTAAATAAATTTGCCAGTTTCCAAAGTTTTAATTTGGATTATGATTTGAGCATGAACTGTTATACTCGTCTTTGATTTACTAACATGTCATGTACCACTTTTTGAATTTAATCATAACATACATTAAAAGTGGTATATAATAAATAGATGTAATAATACAATGATACACTCAAATCTGTCTATAAAGGCCACCTAAGGGAATCAGTTAAAGTGGCCTTTATGGGCAGGTGGCCTTTATATACAGGTTCAAATAATATGAATAAAGAACAATTAGGATATAATTCTAATGACCTTTACAAGCAGGTGAGCCTTTTATAGAGGTTTCCTTTAAGGCAGGTTGGGTAATACATATATACCACTTTTTTAATGTATTTTATGTTTAAATAAAAAAGTGGTATATGACAAACACATACAGATGGTAGATAACAGGCTAGATTTCAACATCCAGATACATTATGTGTCTGTCATTGGTTCGATTTCCTTTATGGTCAATAAAGATGACTTGGATAAGTTATGAATATTCTCGGCATTGTCAATATGAACGTCATGGTTTCATGAGGATGTATTGCAAAATGTAAGCCACGGTTGCAACTGCAGAATTTGATCCCAAGGATTGTTTGTAAATGTCACTGACTTTGAAAAATGGCAAATTTAGTTAAACATGTAAAATTTTACGAGAGAAGTGAGGCTGGATGTTCCGGAAAGGTAAGCACCTCCTGTTTAACCAGCTACACGTGCTTTCAATGGCTGCTTCGCTCACACGAGTTGCATTACAAAAACTGTCCGAGACGGGTTTGCAGAAACAAACTCAGGGAATCGCCAAGTCACACTATGAAAGTCGGAGATTTCATTACAAAACATGAAAGTCATGCGTTCGCATTACATTTATTATCATCTGTACAGCAAACAGCTGATTAACTTTTAGAGACAATACAATTCAGATTAAAATAGAGAAGCTGGATACACAATATATACTCCAGGTTAAAATTTTATAATGGCTACAATAAAGTTATGTGCTAATTATTTGTAAAATATGATGACAGCTGTTGCATATATATACTAGTATAATGAAATAAAAACTATAAGAACAGCTCATAATGCTGTTTATGATAACGTTAGTAATTTCATGCATTTACATTTTGCAATCTTCAGGTAAATGACCTGAAGAAGATTGCAAAAATATAAATGCACGAAATTACTAGCGTAGCACACATTATATATATATATAATATATATATTATATTATATATATATATATACTATGACCTACTGCACTCACACGTGTGCTAACTGTACCATTACAGCATATTGACCGTGACCTCATTTTACAGATTGTTTCATAAGTGCTGAACTTGATCTTGAACTTACATATAATATATTAGATATGCTGGATATAAAACGAGAGGGTTATTGTATACAACACTATCATATATTATATAGTTAGTGTTTGAGAGAGAGAGAGAGAGAGAGAGAGAGAGAGAGAGTGTTTGTGAAAAAGTGGTAAGACTTCCTTTTGTGCCCCACCAATTAAACTAAATGCAAAAATGAAAAATTTTTGAAAAAATATTTTTCACAGAAATGTTCAAAATTACTTGATTCTGTCATTTTATGACTTTTTCAGTCGCAGTCACTAAATTTATTAGATGGATTTGGGAAGGGGGTGTGTTAAAATGTTAAGGAGGGTAATGAAATTCTAAATGTACATTACAGGCGCGAAAAACGGTAAAGTCAAAAGCTTGAATATAAACACATTTTTCTTGTGATATTGAACAAATATGTGTAAAGTCGTAGCCTGATATATGTTCATTGCATTCAAATAATTAGATTTTCAAAAGTGTCAAATTTCAATGCATTGCTTCATGTGTTCTGGTATCATTTAGATTCAGTCAAACCTGCCTTAAAAGCCAAATCTACATAAGGTCGCTTGACATTAAAGGCCAGTAAAACCGTATCCCAGTCGCCCTTAATTTATGTTACATGAACCTTATATAAGGACCACCTAATTTTATGTCATTTGAACCTCTATATAAGGATCATCTGCTTATAAAGGCCAGTAAAACTGTATTCCCATTGCTCTTTATTCATGTCATTTGAACCTCTATATAAGGATCATCTGCTTATAAAGGCCAGTAAAACTGTATTCCCATTGCTCTTTATTCATGTCATTTGAACCTCTATATAAGGATCATCTGCTTATAAAGGCCAGTAAAATTGTTTCCCATTGTTCTTTATTCATGTTATTTGAACTTGTATGTATACAAGGATGATCTGCTTATAAAGGCCAATAAAACTGTATCCCGCTTGATCTTTATTCATGTTATTTAGACCCCTATATACATGTCCACCTGCTCATAAAGGCCACTTAACTAGTTAACTAAGGTGGCCTTTATAGACATGTTTTGCTAATTAGGTATGTTGGATAGTGAGTAGGTCTTTGTAAAAGTCGGCAGTCGTTACTTTCATTAATGGCATAGTTATAAACCATATTTATTACACAGTTTAATACGGTGACCGAATAAGGCCATTCAGAAAGAAATTTCTACGCGCGCACGTAATAGTTTCACATGTGCAAGTGAAGACTTCCATGTGCGCACGTTAAAAGTTTCACGTGCGCTCGTTATAGTTTCACGTGCGCAAGTAAAAACTTCCACGCACATACATACGTGGAAATATTTCTGCATTACTTCATTCAGCCACCGAACTTTATGGCTTGATATTATAGAATAGTAACTTATTCATAAAAAAAAACAGTTTTCCACAATAAATAGATGAATGTGTAATTTTAAGTTACAAAAACCATTGACTCGGTTAAAAGGGAAAGCTTCATACTCGTTCTGATAAACAAGAGGCCCATGGGCCTTAACGCTCACCTGAGACCTTGACCTTTGAACCCATAACCCTAACACATATATCAAATTATCATTAGCCAAATATTCTAACATACATGCCTATACAAAATATTTATAGTTTTCAAGATAATTAACCAATTCAGTATTCAATTGCATCTGTGACCTTAACCTTTGAACTCATGACCTTCTTTCATATATATCAAAATGATCATTAGGCCAATACCTACAATATTCAAAGATGTATGCCTATACAAAAATTTTAAAGTTTTTGAGATATTAAACCATTTCAGTGTAACCTTGACCTTTGACCCCATGACTTTCATTCATATATCAAAATGACCATTGTGCCATTACCTACAATATTCTTATATGCATGCCTATATAAAAAGTAAATAGTTTTGCAGATAATAAACTATATCGGTAATAGTTGTGCAACTTTGACCTTGACCTTTGAACACATGACCTATGTCAACTAAATTGACGAATCTGTCAGCTTTGAATGAAACTGAGGACTGCGTAAACTTTTATCAATTAATTTGACGACGGAGTCAAAAAACTATATACCAATATGCGTCAACTAAAAGGATGACTGCGTCAATTCTGTCAACTAAATTGACGACTTTATCAATTACGTAGACGACCGCATTACTGGTTACCCAATGGTCACAGGCACTTGTTTCTGATATAAAAAAAATAACACTCTTTACTTAATCATACGAGGGCCGTTCAAAAAGTCTTGTCCTTCATAATAAAAACACAAATTAAGACGTTTTATTTGTGATATTTTATCTTCATTCCTTCAAAATAATCACTTTTAACGGCTACACACTTTTTAAGACGCTGGATCCATTTTCTAAATACATTTGCATATTCTTTTTTGGATATACCATTGAGAAACTGATGAATTGCTGAACCTAGCGATGAACGAGATCTGTATCGACGACCAGAAAGGTGTTTCTTAAGTTTAGGAAAGAGATAAAAGTCACACGGTGAAAGATCAGGTGAATAAGGTGGATGAGGTAAAACAACAACACGTTCCTCGTACAAAAAATCAGTCACCAACTTAAATTTGTGAGCAGGAGCATTGTCATGGAGTAACCGAATACCACGAATTCCTGACTTTGGTCTTTTCTTTTCATAATTTTTTTTTCATTTTCTTAAGAATTTATTTTTATAAATGTTTTCCGTGATACCCTGGCCTTTAAGGATGGGAATTTGGGCAACTATGTCGTTACTATTGAAAATATAACATAAAGAACTTTCTTTGTGCGTTGAGTGCGCCTTGCAATTTCAGGTCGTTTTCCTTTTCTGGTTAGCCATATTTTATTATTTATCTTTCTATGTGGCTAAAAGTAATATACCCATGTTTCGTCACATGTAACTATATCAGCCAGACGCCTGCTGTTACAATTACCATATATTTTCAGCAGATTTTAGCCATTTTGACCCGTGTGAGCTTTTGCTCTTTTGACAACAAATGAGGGATCCATCTAGCACAAATCTTTCTCATGACTAGTTTTTTTCTGAGAATGAAATGTACGGCCCCCATTGATAAACCAACGACTTCAGCTATCTGTTTAACAGTCAACCTTCCATCCCTATTGACCAATTTTTGAATTTCTGTAATGTTTTCTTTGGTGCATGCTGTTTTTGGTCCTCCAGAACGGGCCTTATCAGAAATGTCGTTAACACCATTTTTAAATTTACGTATCTAGCGTGAGATGGACCTATATGACAGCTTTCGCTCACCAAAAACATCTTGCATTTCAATGAATGTTTGTTTGGGCGATTTAACGAGTTTGCACAGGCTTTCATGAAGCTTCTCATTTCAATAATGTTTTTACCTGTCATGTCCGTCATTTTCCAAGCAGTGTAACGAGTGTTATGATGAAAATATGGCAAGAAAAAACTAATTCTTTTGCATATATAATCTAAAAATGTTCCACGTGTTTGGGAATAAACTCAGTCACCCGTGACAAGTGACAATATAATAAAATACGGTGTTTTATTTACGGTTTACAGGAAGGGACAAGACTTTTTGAACGACCCTCGTAACACAAGGTATCCATCTTCACGTTATCCAAAACGCTGATCCCTTGGTATTTCTTTATTTTTACGTAATGCTGGGTAATTAAAACAAAACCGTGATATACCATTCTTTTCTACATATATTTCGCTAAAGAATGATGTATAAAATGTCCATCATTGCCCTCTCTAAATCGTGTCACAGGACATTTATTTGACCATTGCATTTTCTGACATGGCCACAGTCAACTGCAAATGCTGGTCCCGTGCCGAATTTCTGTAAACGTTTTGATTGGCTAAATCAACCTTCTTTTGATTGTTTGAATCTTTTATCCCTATGTACTTTTACCTTTAGCCAATCAGAACGTTTACCAAGGGGGGCAACGTTTTGGAAAGCGTGAAGATGGATACCTTGTGTTATGTTTAAGTATTGAGTGTTATTTTTTTAAATATCAGAAACAAGTGCATGTACCAATGGTGTACTGGTGTAAAGCTAGACTGCAATTCCAGCCAGCAATTTAGTAGAAATCCGCTAGCCTGCAACTGGATTATCTAATGTTGCAATCCAGTGGTTTAAAGTCCCATATGGGGAAAATTCATTTTACGCCCTGTGCATAATTCCGTAATTACACGTGGAATCATGGTTCCTGTGGTCTTAATTTACAGGAGATCTGAATAAAAAAGTCGCGTGTAAAGCCAGTGCGCCCTATTTACTTATTCATAAGACAAATAATAATACGATTAAATATGTTTAATCAAAATCGTGTTGCGAGGCTAGCGGATTTCTATAAAATTGCGGGCTACCTTCACACCAGTCGATGGTGTCCCTTGTCAATTGCACCGACAAACTCATACAAGGATCTGACCGATTGATAATTGAACTTAGTAGATAATTTAAACGCTAAAAACTGGCCCTAGTTTCACAATCATTCTACTACTAAGATTGACCTAAACTTAAATTCAGCTACTTCTGGAAGTTTAATGGAACTGAGTTGAAAATACATATTTTCAACAAATCTAGAATACCGTATATTTTAAGCTGGAAGCGATCTTCAACATGATACATTAAATTCCAATTTTCTTGTAAATAATAAATTATTAGGATTCAATTTTGTCAAAATTAAGTTAAAAAAACTCTTAGTCAAGGGGTGTTGTGAAACTGGGGCTTGGTGCTATAGACAAGTCAACAAGCGCAACCACGCACAAACAAGCTGAAGATTCACGGATCTAACACACATACTATAAAACTATATACAGTACTGACCTGTCGAAAGTTTTACACGGAGCTAACGAAAAGGAATCAAAGCTAGGATTTCGAGTGGCCGAGACATGTATAAATGGTTGCCAAATAATAAGCTTCCAAGAGAAAAAAAGCAGCTGCCCAAAAGTTGCCGAAATATAACATAACGAGGGGCGAGATTAACTGGTAAGCTCAGTGTTAAACTTTCGACTGGTCTGTACGGTATATGATGACATTATAAGATGTTTGTAAACACTGCTATCAATATAGAGTGCATTAAATCATCTGAGATAAGATAGTTTATTAATGGACTTTACACTACAACACGTGGGAATTACTTTGTGTTTTTGGTTTGAAAGCAATCTTGAACAACCATCTTAACCATTGGATTTGACATCAATTAAAGTCAGTTTATTTTCTGATTTTAGAGAACTCTTTTATTGACAATAGTAGATATGAAGGCGATGTAATCAAACTGGAACTATAAGCCGAGGTCCACAATTTCACTCAGCACATTTTTCTTGTTAAAGTTCAACAGGTCAGGTAGACAGGTCAAACAGGCCGCACCACAATCGGTTATAATTTAGAATGTTTGTGGTATGATCTGAAGATGACCAATACAGGAAAGTATGATCTGGTGACACATGACTATACATAAAAATATGGTCAGATTGAAACATGACTTACAGATGGGGCACTACATGAAAATATAGTCAAGTTGAAACATGACTTACTGTAAAAAAAAAAACCTCATTTTAGTGGTAGATCAGTTGGAGAAAAGTGTGAAACCAATTTTTAAGGAGTTGAAAAGGACCAAAATGTAAAAGTTTGAAATTTAGCATTACAGAAAATTCATTGTGAACTAAGGACATGACTGCATACATGTTATGAATGTTTTGTAACCGGTATACAGCCGGTCTGAATGTACAACAAGCACTTCCATCTTGTAACTTGTTGTTATTAGTATAGAATATACCAAGCATCGGACATTATAGAACTGTCATTTTGATTGTGGCCATTTTAGAAGTCAAAAACATTGTCAAATTAAAAAAAGTCCGGGAAGGTTCACAAACTTTAAAACTCGTCATTAAAAAGGTCAAGAAGCACACAAGAAAACATTATTAAATTCCGAATGGGAATTAAACAAGCGAGTTATGGCTCAAAATACATGTACATGTAAATAACATCCGAATTCCGGATTCTAAACAAGCAAGGAGAGGCCTAGGACTGTCGATTCGGCACCAATTCGTTAGTTTCGTGATAAACTTTCGACATGTAGTTTTCAATGTTTTGTATCGTGTTAATAGAAAAAGAAAAAAATGCAATGTGTCCTTGAAAATGTAATCAAAACATTGCTCTATGACACAAATAGATATAATAGCTACACGTAATTGTCCCATTGCGTCGTGTTACAAAAGGACAAATGATTTTAGTCAGTTTATTTAAAGATCAAACTGTTTTGTTTTAAATGTTTTGACTATTATGTATCAATTATTTTAACAAAAAAAAATGGCGATGTTTAAAAAATACCATCATTGCTTTATTTAATCAGTGTTTGTTGGCCCCCAGACTTATATCCTAATTGATACATATATCTATACCATTACACCAAAGTTTAAAAAAGTATTTTAGAACAATTAAGAATAAATAATTATTAGAATTGAGTTGAGTAATGGTGTTTAATGTCCCAGTCAAGAATATTTCACTTATATCGAGACGTCGCCAGCTATAGGCGAAGGTGCAGAAATTTTGTCTGTGTGTTGCGCTGATGGCATTATACAACAGTGTTCTTTATCGTGCCACACCTACGTATACCGTGAGTCGGGACCTCGTTTATTTCAAGTTCCCATCCGAAAGAACCGCGACTTTCATTTCGTAATACCGAGTACTTGGCGAAAGAACAGTCACTACCCACTTTCAAGTTTTGGGTCAAACCCGGTCGGGGTTCGAACCCACGACCTCCCACTTACAGAGCGAACACTCTACCAACTGAGTTACCACAGTGGTCTAAATAATAATAATTATTATTATAGCAGACTGGTCAAACGTTTAACAATAATAGAAGCTAATTGTCCAATCGACAGCTTATAACTCTCTCGGGCCCATGTAAGCTATATCTCGAAAGCTTTTCAGCACCTGTCATTTATCTCTGGACAGCTTATCGTTCACTACCTGTCAGTTCGACCCCTTTTCGCTCGCGTTAGCCCAGTTCTTAACTTTCGCCAGGTCTGTACTGTACAATAGCAGGCGTTAAAAGCCTAATGCTAAAATTTCGACATTTCTGTACAATATAAATAATATTGAGCACTGTCTGTGGTTTTCAAATGGAAACAATTATATTATCGATGATACTATTTTTTTTAATCTTCTTAAGAAATACAGACCTGTCGAAGGTTTAACACAAAGCTGACGAACTTTTATTTAAAAGAACCAAATCGGCAGCTCATCTCGAAACCTCGCTAGCTATATCTAGATAGCTTTTTGTAAACTAGCTATTTATAGCTTCGTCGCTTCCACTACTTTTCGTTAGCCCAGTGTTAAACTTTCAACAGATCTGTACTGTAATGCATTCTAAAGATTTAAAAATCAAAAGTAGCACATGCCAATACAGTAATAGAAATTTGGTATTGACACTAATTGTGTATTGGTATTAAAATTTAAAGTTTTGATATAACCGGTTTGTATATATGATTTTTACCAATTCACATACCCCATACCTGTTAAATAAACGGTACAGACCCGTCGAAAGTTTAAGATCGAGTTAACAAAATGGAGTTGATGCTCGAATGTCGAGTGATCGATCTATGGATAGTTAGTGGCCGAAAAGACGAAGTTATGGATATCGGCTTCCGAAAAAACTGTCGAGATATCGGTAACGAGGTGGCGAGATAGCTTCCGATTCGCTACTAATTCGTAAGCCAAACTTTTGACAGACCAGTATAGCACGTCGTTTGACCTGGCCGTTTGACCTTTAATTTAAATATTCCGACAGACATATCCATTGTGCAATTTAGGGGCGATATTAAGTTGATATACAAGGATAGGTGTAATAGTGGCACTGGACACCGAGTGTTTATGGTAATGAAATACGCTGTGTTACCTAAATCACAGTCTATTAGTCCAATCTAAAATTTAAAAATTAAGGTCATACCGTCAGGTCAAACTTGAAGCACTATATAGTACCCAGTATTTACATAACATACTGATTGTTTGGCACATTACATAAAGACAGACTGAGTAGATACAAGTCTTTTCATGGGTATAATAAATGTTGGGTCGGCTCCAAGTATAGATCCAGCTTTTGAACCGTAAATACAAAGCTGAGCTGTGTATTATGTCATTACGTGTAATTCTTCTTTTTAAAAATTTAAATGATATGGATTTAAATTGAAAATAATAAACTTAAAGACTTAATTGTTATTACAAATACAGTTTGGAATATTTGAAAACTGGCATAGCGTATCGTCTCGTTCAGAGGGGCCTGGTTGCCCAAGTGGTGTAAAGGGTCAATATTTGCATAGTTAAATTATGTACCAAAATTGCCTTAAATATAATAAAATTTGAAAATCTATCATTTTACGATCTTTATTGAACCTCAACTATTCAAGAAGAAAAATGTTATTAAACGATTTCTGATATATTTTATTGTTAACTTTACCAGGTTTACATTTGGTATGGTCAATCAATGTTAAAGTCGACAAACCCTAGGACAGCTCAGATATCTATAGGATAGCTTCCAGCTATCTATAGGATACCTACGCAGAACGCTCTCTATATTTAGCTGAGTTATAACTTTTAATGTCTAGCGTTAAGGTTCAGTACAGGCCTGTGAAAAGTTTAACAATGAGCTAATGAATTAGTGTAGGATATAGCTCAGCAACAGCTGCTATCTATCTCTAGGCAGAGTCACTTTTGGCCATTGGCCATTGGCTACAAATGTATGCATGCCTCAACCATTCGGCAGCCTAGCTTCGACTCCTTTTATTTAGCTCAGTGTTTAACTTTTGACAGGTCTGTACTGTGGAGGATAGGTGGTCCTGTAGATAGCTGGGCCACCTTAGAGTTTGGCCAATTTCCGCATCCATTGGCGTGCCATATTTCAGGTGCATGTACTTCAAGAACATGTACTTTTGAGAGCCAATTTCCGCATCCATTGGCGTGCCATATTTCAGGTGCATGTACTTCAAGAACATGTACTTTGAGAGCCAAATTAGACCCTATCATATTCATAATCCAAATAATTATCGTCATTGACATATTGTCTTAAAACATCATGAAATATGAAGCCTCTAATATAGGATTTTAACAGAATTATTTCCTTTTATTTCAAAAACATATTGAAAGATACAGACAAGTTTTATATAATTTTTCAGATTTATAGATTTAAGATGGTTTAATATCCGGGTGTTATGATAAAATATCCGTTACTGATCGCGATAGTAGATTGCCTTATTTAGTTGTGTAAATTATTATATATTGTCAAACTAGCTCTTTTTTTTTTTTACTTGTATTGATGTCATAAGCGGCCACAGATGATAATGCTTTCATCTTCTTTTGTTCCCGGTTTGAAAAAAAAAACAACAACATTCAAAAAAATAAATTAAGCATTGAGCTTAATAAGGCCTTAAAAAGGTCACCACAATTGTTTATAAGTAATGTATTACTTCTCTGAATCCAAATTATATAATTCTATATATCTTGATCTGTAGCGATTTTCCTTTCAACCGCAACATTGATTTTAACACGTGACGGATGTACAATGTACCTAGCTAAACAGGAGGTGCTTACTATTAACCTTCCGGAGCACAAGTTGCTAGCGATGGCGAAGAAATACATTAACGACAGCAAAGTTCACTGGCAGGAGAAGGCCGATCGTCGGCGGTGGAAGTAGGTGTGCCTGCCTTGCTAGCGATGGTCGTGAGATACATGTAGTTTGTCACCAGCATCCAGTCTCGCTTCCCTAGTAGAAGTTCCAGTTACTGTGTTTAACCGGTTGTCAAGGAGACTTGTCAAAGTGTTAAGAATGTAACAATCACTTTCTCGACGGAAGTGCAATGTTGTCTTGGCGTTTATAATTATAAAATACAAACCGGATAATGCAACCCTTCACGGAACCCGGGCTGGCAAAGTACATATTTATCAGCCATAACCACCAAACACCATTTTATCGTTAGGTGCAGTGTATTATGACCAAATTCTATCCATTCCTTCAGTGCTCATGGTGTCTCTTGTAATTGGTGTGAAAGAACACAAACAAACCGGACCATGTTCAAATCAAAATCCCAAAAGCAATTTAGGAATTTTAAAAACTGGTAAATTAAGTTTAATTCGTGAACGTCCATCAAAAAAATGAGCTCGGGTGCTCCAGAAGTTCATTATTTCATGTTTTGCTAGCTGCATCCATCACAGGGGAAATAAAAATTGAGAATGAAATTCACATGGAACTAAAGGACGTCAACTAATGGAATATTTGTTCATTCCAAGTTTACAGTGGAACCTGCCTTAAACACCACCTCTATATAAGGGCCACCTGCTTATTAAGGACAGTAGAATTGTATTCCAAATGTTCTTTATTCATATTATTTGAACCTGAATGTAAAGTCACCTGCCAATAAAGGGAACTTTTATCGCTTCCCTTTGGTGACCTTTATAGACAGGTTGATTGTACTTAAACAACATCGTAGCATTTTCTTCAAACCTCCACTCTTGCGGTGAAATTATGCATATTCCTGGTGTCCAAATTTTCGTCGTCTTCGTGTCGACCACGATGCACAGATTTAGATATCGACGAAATAATATATACAATTATTGCAAACTTATCTAAAAAAAACTATAACTACATATCACGAATCCATCACTTCGCGAAATAGTATTTTTTTAGAGCCACGAAAATTTGACACCACGAAAATACATGTTAATAATTTCTGGTTTCTTTTGCCATTATGCTAAGACTCAATTATATTATTGTTATCACTACATCTGCATTAAAGTAAAATAAATCAGTGTGTGTATATATACAGTGGAAGAAAAATAGGAATAAATATTTTAAACCTGTTCCCTATTTGCGGTTCGAACCCTGACCGGGTCTGACTCAAGACTTGAAGTGGACAGTGACTAGTCTTTAGCCAAGCACTCGGCATTACGATGGAAACTTAATATAAACGAAGTCTCGTATATGTAGGCGTGATACGCTAAAGAACCCTAGCTGCTGTATAATGCCATCAGCGCAATGCACAGGGAAAATGTCTGCACCTTCGCATATAGCTGGCGAAGTCTCAATATAAGTGAAATATTCTTGACAGGAATGTTAAACACCATAACTCCACTCAACTCCTATTAGCGTTGTTTTTCTGGACACCACGAGACACAACTTAACATATCGAATGGATTACGGATGCATTTGTTACTTTTGGGTTTTTAAAAAAGTAAATTGTCATGTGTTACTTTTATATATATATATTATATAAAGAAATAACACATGACAATTTACTTTCGAATGCAGTAGTTGATTTTTTTTAAAAAGTAGCACATGACACAAACTTACTTAAACGGTAACAAAAACAACGAATTTACAAACCCACGAAATATAATTTTTTGCGTAGATCCACGAAAAAGTTAACTGCGAAACTAAATGATTTCACAATATCTGTTTTTATGACTAGTGAAAAATTATGCTAAGACTGCTATTATTGCATCCGTATGCTGGCGCCCATTGTTATTTTTGAATTGGAAAATATTCAAAATACACTCTAATAATAAGCACCGAAACTGTTCAATCTATTCAACTACGTCAAACAAAAAATATCTATTTTCGATGCAGAATATACCGGAATGTGTGCTTGCTTATAATAGCAACAGTGCATTGACGTTACACTTCATGAATATTCATAAGCTACTTGTTATGGATTGAGGACATCACGTAGTCTAGAACATAACCAAGCTTCAAGTTTACGACTATACATGCGATAATTCCTTGCTTATATTTAACGGATTTAATATTAATATTTTGGCGATGCCTGCCACCGAAGATCAACTTAGCAGATATGAGAAGGTAAGAATTACTATTATACTATATGTTAAAATCAGATAAATCTAAAAATGTTAGAAAAATATCGAATAAATGTGCTTACATGTAGTCGGATATTGTATATCTAATGTATAAATAGGTCATATGGTATGTATTGTACTGCATTAAAGTAAGACAAATTCGTTTGTATTTAAGATATAGTACACAGTGTAAGTAAAAACGAAATAAACATTTTAAACGTGTTATATTTTAAAAATAAAATTCAGGATTATACAGATTTAGGTGCATTTGACAGATTCTGTATTTTTTGTTGACGTGCACCTCATCCTTGTTTTAAAACAATCCAAAATTGATTAAATATGTTTTATTAAGTAACGATTTCGATATCATGGGTATCTTTTAACTAAAGAAGTACTAAAACTAACTAAAAACTTGAATATCTTGATTTTTAGTTTATTTTTTCATCGATATTAGTTTTGAAGCGTGTATGATATCTGCTGCAGCTTTTTCTATGGGCTGCATTCTGATTGGTTGGTATGCAGTGTGTGTCTACACACACCCCTTAATTCATTAATAAATTGACCTTCCTCAAGGACATGACTTATAGCTTGTTTACAACATTTCATCATTCGATTCGAATATATTGATAAACAAAACAAATAAAAACAAACACTTTATTGATTAGAAATGTTGAAGGGTACATTTTTTTGAAAAAGATTAGATAGAAAAATACCGATGGTATATCATATGAGATGTTAGGTTTTCTTTAATATTTTACATTGAATTTAAATTAAATTTTGTGAAACATTTTGTTGTTATGGTAGCTGAAATTTTTATGGAAATAAAAATGAAATTTAAACTCATTTATAATAAATGTATAGATAAAGAGCTTCTTTGGGGAAATGGTTAATACAATTGAATGTCCTTTTTCCAGTAACGTACGTAACCATCTTGTGCGCTTTATGCGCAGTTGATAAACACTATGTTATAATAATATGATTCCTCACAACTGTCCATCAAAGTCTGGGATCCTGTTGTCCCCTTTGTTTTTCTTGTATTAAGTGGTTGTTGTTTTTATTTGGTATTCTTGTTTTGGTCGACAGTTGCCAAGTACATGTTTTTTTTTACATTTCTAAATTTCCTTCTTTTTTGCTGAAACATTTTATGTCATTGCATTCAATCATGGCAGGTGTAACTAGCTTGACAGAAGGTGCTTACCCTTAAGCTTCCGGAGTACCCGGTATCACTTACGTGTTTGAAGTTCACGCGTTACACTTATTTTTCCATATTTTAATGTTTTACTTTGCTTTTGGGATTGTGACCGGCGTTTCAATTTGAAGAACTGAAGAAAAAACATTTGCTTTGCTGACAAAACCATAATGGTTCTCTTTAAGCGATAAATGAATGTCTTCATCTAAAATAAAGCATATGGACACTGCGGTTAGACTATTATATTTTATTATTCATTAAAAAGGAAGAAGTTTGACTTCATTATTATGCATACATGTTTTCAATCTAGAAGGAGTCCCTGTGCCAGTGGACCCTAAATTAATATTCAGACACCAAGAAATCATCCCTGTGGGCCAATTCAACATGGGCCCCTAGTTGAATGTTTAGCCAATGTCATCATACTTCTCATTCACTGTTTCCCCACTTTTCTTCAAACTTGGTTGGATAACATGTAGATTTATTATAGTAATGCAGTCTTTGAATCAATAAGAGTCTTCAATATTGAATTCTAAATTTTTTACCTTATTTATAAAAATATGCCTAACCTAATTACTTCGGTTCTAGATTCTAGGCATGACGTGGCAATATTATAAGTGTCGTCCACTTTCTGAAACATGTCACAAATCACAGGTTCTATACTAGAGAAAATAGCAGTGGTCTAATAGAAAGCTGGCAGTTGTAATAAACTTCTTCTAAATTACCAGGCCCAAGTTTCACACTTTTACCTCAATTTGTATCTAGCAAACTGACATTTTTTAACAACTAAAAGGACAGGAAAAGCCGTGTTATAAGCTAGAGACGGTCTTCAAAATAACACCTTAAATTACTGAATATCTTTACAATGAACAAAACTATGAAGAATTCAAATTTGCCAGATTTAAAAGAAAATTTTAATTAAGATATGATATTTAACTCGGGTCAGATGCCATTGTTCGCTTTTAGTCATACGAGTTTCCATGTCATAAAATTAAAACTAAGAAACATTTCTGACAACACTTACTGAAAAAATCTTGCCCAGTTACGAAAAGTGCAAGAAACAGAAACATTTTCAAATTAAGCTCTTCCCATTTCCTTTTATACTGCTGACCCGTCTTTAAGGTGCTAAAATTTAAAGTAATGAGGAATAAACTGGTCTGTTTTTGATAATAATAATAATAATAATAATAATAATAATAATAAATGAATCAAAGAAAACGCGTTAAAACTAATGCGTAATTCAATGCTAAGATGCATTACGTTTTTAAACGCATTTTGTCATTCAACCTTGTGGTCTTACAAAGCAATTCGCGAAGGTTATTAACTAGTTACATTCACTACTTGTACTACTGTAGCTCAGATGGTAGAGTGCTTGCTCCGTATATGGGAGATAGGGTTCGAAATCGGCGTGGTCTTTGACTTGAAGATAGGTAAAAATTTAGTTAATGTTTTTCGCCCAAAAAGTACAGGGTCCCTCGGACCGATATAAGCACCGTACCACGGCAGACATGGCACACAATCAAACCCCCCTGCACATTGCTCAGATAAAAAATTCAGCCACTTTGCCTATAGCTGGCGACATCTCGTTATAAGTGAAATATTTTTGACTGTGACGTTAAACATCATTACTCAACTCTGTTAAGATGGTAAGTATTTTTCATTACATGATTGTTATGATGTATTCTATGTTTCTCTGGCTGTTGTCAAGTATTTGTTATTCAATCTTTGATTGATTTAAATTCAGAGCAATAAGTACACACCCTTTATCATTATTTAATGCATTATATTCAAATATTTAATTTATACTGAGATATTTACAAATACTATCTTTACAAGGTAATTTAAGAGAGGCCATTGACAAGTTTAAATGGGGAAAAATCCATTACCTTGACACACATAAAATATCTATATGTGTTTTACCCAGACAAGGCAACAGTTGTAAAGAAGTGGAGCAATAATGTTTTACGCCCAAGTTTCTTTCACTTATGTTTAGGCGATCGGTTCTGGGATGGTTGCGCAAACCGGGGTTCCCTGAAAAAACAACGCCAAGCGAACTGACAACTTTCTCGATTTCTTGGATTCGAACCTTGGCGTTAAGAGGCGGTATAATCTGTAAAAGTGCGGCTTAAACCACTCTGTAATCGTAAAGGCAAAGTTGATTGAGTAGAGACAGAAGACACATATACAGTGTTAAACATCTCAGTCAAGGTTCTTCCACTTATATCGAGGGTGACAGGTCAGGTTAGAGTTTCCGGATAAAATGTCCGGCCTCTGGAAGCGAACTGATGAACTTTCTGACAATAGGATCATCTTTCCCCAGTGGGATATTAACCTTGGTGGCGAGAGTCCCTACATAATAGCAGGTCCTACACCAGTCGGTGTCACTAAAGGCACACGTAAAGGCAATAGCTATTGTTATATCGCTTTAATTTTTGTTTGATAATAGGAGCACGGTGAGCCGTCATTGACCAACCTACATAAGTTGGGGTAAATACCTACTATCACCAGTTGTATATACTGGTCTAGTGGTTGAATAGTCAACTCCACATACTAATATAGATGACGTTCTATATATTGACAATCCTAAATGGAAACTAAGTGAAAGCCAGTTAGCCTAGTGATCTTGAACTAAAAGCTACGACTGATAGGTTCTGCTTTATATTTGGACGTATGCTTTTATTATAAGGTCAGCGAAAGGCTACATTCGAAGCTGTATGACAAACGTAATGACTACAAATTTTCTATTGTCAACTTTCCTTTTTAATGCAAGATATATACCTGCTTCTTCTGCTTATGTATTACACAGTGGTAGTGCCTGTTCACACTACTGTAATTTTATACAACGAAGCAAGCTGCTCGAGTTGTTGCCGTAAGGATATTGCAATTCTAGTCTTATCAAGGCCCTCAAAAAGACCGTCATCACAATTAAATGTAGTTCATCTGTATCCAAAAGTTCCCTGGATATATTTGACGTCCCTTAGTTCTATGTTCCTTTCATTCTCAATTTTGATTACTCACCTGACGGGTGTAGCTTGCTTAAAAGGAATTGCTTACCTGTTGTTTTTTTTAAAATTTATATTGCTTTAGGATTGTGGTTTGGAATGGTGTTTTGTGAGAATAAATCCTATCTGTGGTTCATGGTAATAAAAAATTACAGACATTAAATTTTGTGGTATTTATTAACCCGCGAAAATACTGAAATTTAATCCCCACGAATATTTGTGTTTTAGTTGAAGTTGAATGGTGTTTTGTGGAAATAAATCGTATTTGAAGTTCATGGTTATTAAAATGTTTTGTTGACATTAAATTTCGTGGCATTCATTGACCCGCGAAAATACTGAAATTTAATACCCCACGAATATTTGTGTTTTAGTTGAAGGTGAAAATAAATCGTATTTGGAGTTAATGGTAGTTACATTTTTTTACTGACAATAAATTTTGTGGTATTCATTAAACCGCGAAATTACTGAAATTTAATCCCTCACGAATATTTGTGTTTTAGTTCAAGTTAAAAGTTGTCCCTATATTGATTGATAGGTATGATAAGATGCAAATATAGATAATAAAAATGAGGAATTTTTGGGGTAACCTTGACATCAATACAAACTTAACCTAGTCTAGCAATATATGTCAAGTAAATGTTTGGTCTGTATGTATAAATACATGTATGTAGCATGCATGTAGTATGTGTGTATGTGCAGCCAGCGAACAAGGAGAAAGAGGGTTAAATATCAAATAAATAAAGCAGTTTGACAGTTCATCAGATAATGTTATGCAGTATAAATAAGAATGGCAATCTTAAGCGCACAAGTAGTTTAATAAATTCTTTAACGTGCAGGAACGTGAATAAAACAGCAACACAAAAATAAATAAATAAATAAAAAATAAATAAATAAATAAATAAAAAAATGAAGAAATGAACTTGAATAAAATCTTGTTGTCTGTACCACCTAAACTAAAATTCATAAAATTGTAAATTTGTAAGAATTCCCTTTTGTCAATAGACAATGATTTAGGTTGTTTAAGTATTTTTTAATAAAGTACTTTGCTACCAGGAAGTGTACTCTCTTGATTTGATAAGTTTAATGCCTCCCGTAGTTCAATTTTCCTTTAATTTAATTTTGATTACAAATGGCGGGTGTAACTAGCTACACAAAAGGTACTTACCCTTTCGGAGAACCTGGCCTTATTTCCGCGGTGGAAGTTTGCGTGTTCAACAAAACTTTTCAGTTTCAAAGTTTTTACTTTGCTTCTGGATTGTGATTCAGGCATTGATTAGTATGTTTGTTTTTGTTCATTGCAAAACGAAAACCATAGGACCATCACTTTGCAATCTTTCGGGTACTTTCGATATATAGAACCTTTTCTAGGGCGTAAAACTAGCTTACACCATTCCTGCAGAGCAGAGCAAATTTAATTAATGGGCCACTGGAGATGATGGTTAGGGCTCCAATAAAAATTGTCAATGGATATTTTTTCGTTAGAGTCGTAAGAATCAGTAGTGGTGTCCCTTCAGAGCTATATAAAATCGGAATTTTTGGTTTTTCTTGTTTTTATTCGCGAATGATCTTGATCATTCTCGAATTTAGCTGTTACATGCAGATTTCTCAACCCGAATATTCTTCCGTTACAGATAATCAACTCTCTCTCGTATGTAGGTTCAAAGTTGAAATAAAGGTAGATAACTCAAATTTTGAATGCGGGTTATGGACGTTTCGCCCCAATATTAATATTTTCCGCCCCAACTATATTCTCCGCTTTATCATACCTGCCAACCCTCCCGATCAGGGATTGAGATTAACGGGGGCCCAGTTTTTTCGCTCTGGGCGATAAATGTATCATACACAGGTCGCCCAGGGCTGCCAGGTGGCGATTAGAATTTTCAGTTCGGTGTATTTGACATTCCGATCCGTTTACCGATTTCCTGTTTATATTTCTGACTGGCGACAATAATAGTAAAATTGAACAATGGGTATTATATAGTTAACAAGTGTAAATGGACCGGTGTTCCGACCGGAATTCAAATACGGTGCCATTTCGTTTCCTTTTCTGATATTTATGTATAAAATGATACTTCCGGCTTTCTGCCATGTGGAAATTTTAGGAGTATCGACTCCAAAGGCTAAACAAGGACCTGCGGAAAAACGAAAGTACTATCAAGAGTATGATAAGTCCAAACGCATCGGAGCATATGAAAAGCCATGGGAAGATGGCAGGCCTTGGTTGTATGATACGCAGGACGGAGTGAAGTGTGCCGATTGTGTAGAGTTCGACAGGAAAAAAATCTGTATTTACCGAGGGTTGCACTAGTTATAAACTTGACAGTGTAAATAAACATGACATTTCTGAATCTCACAAACAGGCCCAAGCTTTTAGTAATGCAAAACAAGTTCCTGCTAATAAATCAAAATCTGCCAAAATTATACAGTCATTGACATTGGCAGTACCTATAGATCAACATTTTCTGCAAAACCATTCGTCAATGTAATTGCAGATGTTGAATATTGAAAAGTAAAGCAAGGGATAGAATAATCCAAATGTATATGCCTGATATATTCAGATCAACCATCACTCTTGACAGTTCATTGTATGGCTCATCGAAAAGTTAAGCTCAATCCCTGCTGATGTGAGGAGTCTCCCCATATTAAGACAAAAATTTTGGAATTTTGTGCTATCATACTGCTTTTCCCGTTTTTCAAAGCATTCCGTGAAGTCATCCTTAAAAAATTATAAATTGATTAGAGTGAAATCTGGGATAGCGATCACTTTGTAGAGTGGTCATCTGTCAACTACATTTTTATCATGTACAGAACCTTTGTAGAGGGGTCACCTGTCAAACCCAGTCAGCGGGGATCCTAACGGCCACCCGATTGAAAAAATTGTTGTTTACAAGATTTACTAAAATTATGCTGGTCTCGGGAATAAAAAGTCTTCCAAAAATTATCGAATTCTTAAAACACAACTCTGGTGATATAAATAATAATAAAATAATAGTTAATTTTTTCAAGTTATTAATTTATTTAAAAAATATCCTCAATCATGACATGAAAGATATCAGAAGCTTATTAGCTCACCTGAGCCAAAGGCTCAGATGAACAATTGTCATCTATCTTCATCCGTCTTGTATAAACTTTTTAGCTCACCTGAGCCAAAGGCTCAGATGTGCAATTGCCATCTATCTATGTCCGATGTGCGTCATGTATAAACTTTTCACATTTTTTATCAATTCCTCCAAAACTACAGAGCCAAATTGGATGATATTTGACAGTAATGGTCAAGTAAGGGGTTTTCAGATTTGCACAAATGCAAGGATTATGTCCCCTTGGGGCCCCATAAAGGGGAAATTTGTGAAAATCTTTAAAAATCATCTGCTCTGAACCTACAAGAGATATAACTTAGATATTTCATGTAAAACACTATGGGCACCTAGTTTTAGATTTGCACATATTGTAGCTTTAGGGGCCAAAATGAGATAATGGCAAAGTACTTGAGGGGGAAATTGCAAAATTAATGTATTTGTCAATATATTTGAAAACTATAAGCTTTTTGTATGGGCATCATCATCATGTGTATTGGAATACTGTAGGCATTTGCACAACGGTCATTTTGATATATGAATAGAGGTCATAAGTTCAAAGGTCAAGGTCATAGATGTAAACGAATACTGAAATGGTTAATTATCTCAAAAACTTTGAACTCTTTGTGTAGGCATGTATATTAGAATATTGTAGGCATTTGCCTTACGGTCATTTCCATATATGAACGAAGGTCATAGGTTCAAAGGTCAATGTCATAGATGCAAACAAATACTGAAATGGTGAATTATCTCAAAAATGATAAACTTTCTCTATAGGCATGTATATCAGAATGTTATAGGCATTTACACAATGTTCATTTTGATATATGAATGTAGGTCATAGGTCTAATGGTCAAGGTTATAGATGCAAATGAATACTGAAATGATTAATTGTCTTAAAAACTATAAACTTTTTGTATAGGCATATATGTTAAAATATTGTAGGTATTGGCCTAACGATCATTTTGATATATGAATGAAGGACATGAGTTTAAAAGTCAATGTCACTGATGCAAACAAATACTGACATGGTTAATTATCTCAAAAACTATAAACTTTTTGTATAGGCTTCTAAATTGTAGGTATTGACCTAATATTCATTGCGATATTTAGATTAAGGTCATGGGTTCAAATTTTTCTTTACCTTTTTAGTTGTTTATAAACAATATATTGTAGCTAGATTTCAGATATATTATATGTAGCACTCTTATGATTAGTTATGTTATAATACATTTGCAAAAAATCCTTACATATAATTGGCCCTTACTGCTGAAAATTTATTTGGACATTCTCTTTAATTAATGTCAATGACCATTGAACCTCTGCATGAGATATGTACTCAGCTGCATGTGAGCATTAAGGCTCATGGACGTCTTGTTTAATATTAGGGTCTCCATGACGATGGAAGTAACTTTGACCATCCTTGATGGTTCCATACATGCATTTATTCGGATTGAACTATTTCCTACATGAATCCTTAATATTGGTCCAATGTGTGAATATTAAAACAGCCCCATGCTCATAGTCTGCACATTGCACACTACATGAACCCGCTATGTTGTGTTGGGAGCAATGCAAGGTGAACATAACAACCTCCTTTCAGTTACCTGACAACTTCATATACCTGACACTACATTGATGGAGACACTGAACTCCCTGTCTTTCTAATCTTTCGCGAATTTTAGTACTTTCAGTACTTTGATTTGTTCTTGGTTTTAATGGTTAGATTCAATTCACGATTCATCTACAAATTGGTTTGTCAATTGATAAAAACTGATGTTATCGTATAATTAGAATATCTTGTAGTAAAAAACTGGCATAAACATTTTTAAAATCATTAGGAAGACTGTTGGTAATACCACATATATAGTACTATTGAGACAATATAATTGTTATTCAGTTATGTGGTGTAGGATTTATTTAAGACTTATTGACTTATTATTACAACGTAATACGTGTAATGTAAATAAGTCAATAATGTACATGTATTTTGACAAATAAATAACACTCCTTAGAGGGGCAACACATCCAAGAAAGATTAAAAACTGATTGAATATTGCAGTGACTGGGCAATGCCTTACGATAACAAATGCAAATTTTTATTCAAATACGGACAACTTTCCTTATCCAGCACACACACACACACACACACACACACACACACACACACGTCGATAAAGTCTATCCTCTTTAGCATTCAACAATACGTAACAAGAACGATAACCGTACACAACGGTGATACATGTTTTACAAGGAATAAATCCAGTTATAGTTTAGAAAAAAAAACATTTTAACTCATGTTTCAGTATTGAATATATATTTATCATATGTTTATTGAAACTATTGATGGCCGAGGCTTTTGCGCTGCTTTGGGCTGTGCCTGCGAGGTACAAATCCGCGCAAGACCGGTATCTGCATGTAATATTTCAGCATACAGTAGTCTCTTAGATAAGTGATCTCGGCGATACAAAATTATTACAATAACCGATATTAAAATATATAATTGTGTCACATTAGAGATTCTTATATGTACATGTATATAAAATGTTAGACAAATTAATAAACTAGAACAAAGTATTGTTATTTATATTTAGGTCATGAGACTCAATGCCAAAAATCTTTTGCCAAGGAATATCGGCGACAACAATTACATCTTGGATTATGTCCAAACAATCATGTGGACTTTGGTCTTATAAAACAAACTAATTAACGAATACGTTTATATTGTTTCATGGAGATGTTTATTTTAATTACGATGCAAAAATCAATACATTTCTCCAATATAAGTTTCAGACACTTTTGAGCAATATGCTCAATTAAAGTATCTGATCATTAAATGAATTTGTTGTGTCCGATTGTATATGTATAAAGTCACCATATTAGTTATTGTTTCACTAGGCACAGCAACTGTTTTACCAAAGTCATGTCTACTATATATTTTGAAATTTCAGATCCCAGTGTCTTACATCGCTTAGGCTCGAATCCCATTTTGGACAAATGCTAGTGTGCATGAGATGGTTTATCAGTTCGCTTTCTGAAAGAAGTTGGTTTTCTCGCTCGTTTTTTATCATTTTCATAAAAAGTCGGCCTCGATTTTTTTTAAAAAATGACTTGGTCGTAAACCACGATTCCCTTACTACACTCGATTATAACTTGAGGAAAATTATGTTATATTTATACCTTGCAATGAAGTTATCTCATAACAAATTGGATACCTCTTTGTTTTGTTCGAAATGAATGGGGCAATGTAACATAGACTTTAAAACTTTAAAACATTATTATGTCCTTCGATTTTGAAAACAAATATTTAAATCTTTCAGTTCATTTAATTTGTAAAAAGCCACTTTTATTTAACTCACGTTGAATATGAATGCTTCATATTTCAATAAAACCTGCAATGTTGGCTTTTTATTAAGTCTTATATGTGTCTACGACTGGTATACGACACCTATGACATACATATACTATCTTAAATAATATACAGCATATAAATGTCACATTTAAGAAATACTATGTGTTGAAAACTGTTACGTGTATAAAACCTGTCTGGCTTACCGCGGAGATAAAACTTACTCTGTTACCGCTGTTACCTAAATGAAATATAGTTTCTTCTTAACGTATTACAGTCTAAACTGTCTAGATAAATTAAAGGCCACCTAACGGGAACCAGTAAAAGTATCTTTAAAGGCAGGTGGTCTTTATATACAGGTTCAAATAGCATGATTACAGAGCAATTGTGATAACATAATACTATCTTCAAAAGCAGATGGTATGATCTTATATAGACGTGGCATTTAAGACAGGTTTGGCTGTTTTTAGCTCACCTGAGCCAAAGGCTCAAGTGAGCTTTTCTGATCACAATTTGTCCGTTGTCTGTCGTCGTCGTCGTCGTCGTCGTCGTCGTCGTTGTCGTCGTAAACTTTTCACATTTTCATCTTCTTCTCACGAACCACTGGGCAGATTTCAACGAGACTTGGTCAGAAGCATGTCTGGGTCAGTGCAATTCAGATTTGTTCGTGGCATTGCCATGGCTACCATAACTAGGTCAAGGTGACCTAGGGGTGCAAAAATCTTAAAAAATCTTCTTCTCCGAAAGTATTGATTGGAGAAAAAATCTGATGTGATATTTGGCTTCTCTAGGGTCTTAAGCCTGTAGTTTGTTCATTTCGTGAAATTCGGTCGAAAAATGGGTTACGCGTTTTTGCGTTTAATTTTGAAAAAAATCGTAAAATAGCTTCAAATTGTTATAACTTGACTACTTGACCAGATAATGACATGGGGTTTTCAGTTTTGACATCTTCTTGTTAGTATCTTCAAAATGAGGTCAAGGTCAATTGTGAAGGTCGTGACCTAATTTTTTTTACCTCTGATTATACTTATTATCTCTAAAACTATAAACTTTTTGTATAGTCATGTATATTAGAATGTTGTAGGTATTGATACAACGACCATTTTGATGTATAGAAAAAGGTCATGGGTTCAAAGGTCAAGGTCACAGATGCGAAACAATTCCGAAATGGTTAATTATCTCGAAAACTATAAACTTTTTATATAGGCATTTATATTAGAATGTTGTAGATATTGTTACAACGATCATTTTGATGTATAGAAAAAGGTCATGGGTTCAAAGGTCAAGGTCACGGATGCGAAACAATACCGAAATGGTTAATTATCTCGAAAACTATAAACTTTTTGTATAGGCATTTATATTAGAATGTTGTTCATATTGATACAACGATCATTTTGATGTATAGAAAAAGGTCATGGGTTCAAAGGTCAAGGTCACAGATGCGAAACAATACCAAAATGGTTAATTATCTCGAAAACTATAAACTTTTTGTATAGGCATGTATATTAGAATGTTGTAGGTATTGATACAGCAATCATTTTGATGTTAGAAAAAGGTCATGGGTTCAAAGGTCAAGGTCACAGATGCGAAACAATACCGAAATAGTTAATTATCTCGAAAACTATAACTTTTTGTATAGGCATGTATATTAGAATGTTGTAGGTATTGATACGATGATCATTTTGATGTATAGAAAAAGGTCATGGGTTCAAAGGTCAAGGTCACAGATGCAAATCAATACTGAAATGGTTAATTATCTCGAAAACTATTAACTTTTTGTATAGGCATGTATATTAGAATGTTGTAGGTATTGATACGATGATCATTTTGATGTATAGAAAAAGGTCATGGGTTCAAAGGTCAAGGTCACAGATGCAAATCAATACTGAAATGGTTAATTATCTCGAAAACTATTAACTTTTTGTATAGGCATGTATATTAGAATGTTGTAGGTATTGATACAACAATCATTTTGATGTATAGAAAAAGGTCATGGGTTCAAAGGTCAAGGTCACAGATGCGAAACGACACCAAAATGGTTAATTATCTCGAAAACTATAAACTTTTTGTATAGGCATGTATATTAGAATGTTGTAGGTATTGATACAATGATCATTTTGATGTAAAGAAAAAGGTCATGGGTTCAAAGGTCAAGGTCACAGATGCGAAAACAATACCGAAATGGTTAATTATCTCGAAAACTATTAACTTTTTGTATAAGGATGTATATTAGAATGTTGTAGGTATCGATAAAACAATCATTTTGATGTATAGAAAAGGTCATGGGTTTAAAGGTCAAGGTCACAGATGTAAAACAATACTGAAATGGTTAATTATCTTGAAAACTATAAACGTTTTGTATAGGCATGTATATTAGAATGTTGTAGGTATTGATACAATGATCATTTTGATGTAAAGAAAAAATGGGGTCATTGGGGTTTAGTATTTACGTTGTCTTTAAATCTATCAGCTAGCCATTAGTTATCAGGTGAGCGTATAAGGCCCATGGGCCTCTTGTTTAATTCTCGTAATATTATCGTAATGCCAGATAAAAGAACAATTATTGTTTTACTTTCAGCTTCAGTATCTTGAATCGCAATACAATGCAAAACAATACAATACAGTGCAATACAGTGCAACGCAATGTTATGTAACGCAATACAATACTAGTACAATACAATACAATACAATACAACACAATACAATTGAATACAATACACTAAAATACAATGCAACGCAACGCAATATAATATACAGTGCAGTGCAATGCAATGTAGTACAATATAATATAAAACTGAGGTGCAATGTCCAGAGTTTGACAAATAAAAGGTTCCAATAGCGAAATGGGTTTTTAGAACATCCAAAAGTAATGCAGAAATCCAATTCATATAGGCTGTTATGAAAACATGACTTTGTGTGTCTTTGCAATTTCTGCACAATTGTGGTAATTTCACTTTTATTAATGTTTTTGAATTACCCAATGTTGATGCTTCAAAATATAACAAAGGATGTAAATCTCAATTTTACCTAAGGGTCTTTTTTGCACATGGATGGTCATATATTATATAAAACTATTACATCTTTCATTAGCTTATATATATATTGGACTCATTTTTGAATGAATTTGGATTTAGATTGTAAAGTCTATTTTAAATAACCTTATTTCATTTGATGTAATTATCATTTCAACATTGTGTTTTTATAACTTTAAATTAGAATTTCGCTTAATTCACTAAGTTATGGCAACCAGTAGGTCAAATAATTTCATATATAAATGTAAATATTGTGTTTATCTGATAACATATGTGGCTTAACACTTGATATTCATCATGTACATTGTTTACAAATAAATCTGGGGCAACACATATGTGATGCACGTGAAGTCCACATGCACAAATATTTGGTTTTTGTACGGCGAGGGGGGGGGATTTTCGGTTATATTCATAGTCCTACTCCAGCACCATTTTCCAACTACGCCATACAGCAGCACGACAGTGCTATGTTTTTATTGAATGGAAATCCAATACCCACCTGACTAACGATTTGAGATGTTTGGACAGCAAGCTTGTTCTTCCTTGAGAAATCTGATTTTGCGCACAAAACTCTTCCATAATTTTTTCCCTTACCCAACAATAACCAATATTTGCCATTTCTTATATTTACATTAATAACACTCGCCTTCCAAAAGTCCTGACTTAATTAAATTACCCTCAAATGGCATCATCAGTGCGAAATTGTTCTAGTAAAATTGTAATCAACTGGAAAGATGAGTTAAAACGGCGTCAATTTTTCCCTTAAACAATTAATACCCTCGTATCGAGCGCATTAAATTTGAGTTTATAAAGTACTTAACTGTCCACTTAAGTTTAACACTAAGCTAACGAATTAGTGCTAAAATAAGTAGCATATCTCGGACACTCGTTAGCTATATCTCGAGACAGTTTTTTCTGTAAGCTGCCTTCTATCTCTCGGCAACCAGTTATCCATATCTCGACCGATGTTGCCGTTTCCGATCAATATCATAAAAACCGTTCGGAACCATGAATTTCGGGTTTAGACCATTGTCCAGCCGGGCTTCGGCTACTTTTGTTAAATCAGTGTTAAACATTCAACAAGCCTGTACTGTACTAAACATCTGTGTCTTAATGTTCCAAGTTTTCCATTCTCAACTATTTACCGCCTTATTGCTGTTGTCTCCCTATGGGACTTTCAAAATACATGGTGTCGTTTTTGCTATTTTCAGATTGAGACGTTTGTCAAGGGCTTTAAGCTTTCGTCCTTGACCTACAAAAGAGTGATGCACCTGCTACACGATGAAATGAACAATGGTCTACGGCGCCATTCTAACCACATGGCCGACATCAAAATGTTTCCCACATTTGTACGATCACTTCCGGATGGAAGAGGTAAGCCAACTGACAAAACGTATCCTATGATAATAATACCCGGAAAACATGAAGCGACACAAATGTGACAAAATCTGTCCTACGTCTTAAGAAGCTGTTGGTGCTGAATTGGATATACTTGGCAACAGCCCGAGTCAGTATTATTACAAACTGACATACGCCAGAGAAATCAGGTCACATATAATACGAGTTCCATGTTCCTTTCACACAATTTCGATTACACACGTGGCGGGTGTAGCTAGCTAAACAGGAGGAGCTTACCCTTCCGGAGCACCCGCCATCACTTCCCTGGTGGAAGTTCACCTGTTTAACCTAACTTGTCAGTTCCAAAGTTTCTACTTTGCTTCTGGATTGTGATTCGGACATAGATTAGTATGTTTGTTTTTGATAATACAGATTACGAAACCCCTATCTTTGGGCAGACACTGAAAATAACTGTCATTATTGTAATACATGTATAAACACCACACAACCATCAATTTTGGGGTTTTTGGTTGATTTCTTTTTTTGGTCATCATTATAATATTTATCCACATCCAACACTATCCTGGATATATTTGATCTCCCATACTTCCATGTTCCTTTCGTTCTTATAATTTTTATTTCACATGTAGCTAGCTAGAAAAGCGGTGCTTACTGTTTCGGAGGACCCGGCATCAATTCCCTGGTTGAAGATAATGTGTTTAACTTAATTTCAAAGTTTTTACTTTGGTTTTGGGTTTGCGATTTAAACATGGACTACTGTGCATAAAGGCTATTTTGAACATGGAATATTGTAAATTACATTTTAATAAAGAATTGCTTGGACAAATTAACAGTGCATATTTATTTACTATTCAGAGACCTAACTAAAATTATATTTTTGTCAATGCTGCATGTTTTGGTTAACGTCTGTATATAGCAAAAATCACATTTGTGACAGAAAATATGTATTCCAGCTATCCATTTGGGCCCCAAATTACAAATGAATGTACCTTTTACCTGCGTGATTGAATCAAGACAATTCACACCTGGATGACCTACATATAACCAATGAGGTACCTAATAGGAGTATTTATACTTAACCATTTTGATTTTTTTTTTAAAAAGTGGCATAATTTTATTGTATGCACACACTCACATAGATTGATTTAAAAGAAAACAATTTTTTTTCCACTTAGGTCTCTCTTTTCTTTGTTGAAATATAATTAAAATGTTAACAAAAAGATACACATAAAAAATTAATCGCAATATATGCATGTTCAAAATAGCCTTTATGCACAGTAGAATGTTTGTATTAGTTCTGTTGAATAAGTTGGTTTTAAAATACGAGGATTTAAAATGCTTACAAATTCAAAAATGTATTATAAAAAATTGATAAAGTGTTTTAGTAAAATAATTATAATTATTTCATTCATATTTTTCTTTTATCAGAAAAAGGTCAATTCCTAGCGTTAGATTTGGGCGGAACAAATTTCCGGGTACTTCTTGTACGTCTAGATGGACGAGATGTTGATATCCAGAGCAAAACATACCTCATTCCACAGAGGATAATGCTGGGTACAGGAGTTCAGGTAATTGTTGCATAAAAACTTGTGTGTGTGTTTTTTTTTCATTTTTCTCAAATGATACACAAAAAACACGGAGAGCGTTAAGGCACAGCAGTTGATTTTTTTGTCGCTAAACAATTCACAAGCCTTCCTGGAGATTCTGATTTACAATTAAGGCGCGAAACGTTGCAAGGAGCTGCTTTATTTTATAACAAATACATTGCTTTATTTTTACAGCAATTTACATTACTTTATTTTACAGGAATTTACATTGCTTTATTTTACAGTAATTTCATTGCTTTATTTTAAAACAATTTCATTGCTTTATTTAACAGCAATTCCATTGCCTTATTTTGAATTAATGAGACTTTTCTCTGTCTACTTGTATATTGTATTTCAATTAAGCAGCACTTGCCTGGAAATTTCGAATTTTGTCTTAAATCCACAGGTCTTCCATATTTTAAATTGTTAGCGTCGTGACAGCTACATATACGTCACGTCACGTCACGTCACGTCACGTCAGAAATTGTCATATTTATGGTTTACTGTTTTAATACAGTTTAACGCAAAAATTTTGCACAAGATTGGCCACTGTATAACTGAAAACATACAAAATGTCGAATCGAACAATGTAAACAATGTAAGAAGGCCGCTGTTAATGCAATAATAAGTCGTGTATTGGTTGCCTAGGCCTTCTTTAGTTTCCAGATAGTAATATAGGTGCTTACCCTTCCGGGGCACCCAGCCTCACTTCCCTGGTAGAAGTTCACGTGTTTAACCTAACTTGTCAGTTCCAAAGTTTTTACTTTGCTTCTGGATTGTGATTCGGATATGGATTAATAAGATTTATATCATATCTGTTTTTACACCAATATTTTTTTATACATCTAATTGATTCCAATACCATTAAATCATATGCTAGCTATTTCGACACCCTTCTTATTTTTTCTGGTTTTATTTTTCAGTTATTCGATCACATAGCAGATTGCATTGGTAGATTTATTAAAGAACATAATCTGGACACCGATCATCTACCACTCGGATTTACTTTCTCGTTTCCATGTAAACAAGAGGGATTAGCTAAAGCCAGATTATCTAAATGGACAAAGGGTTTCCGTTGTGAAGGTGTGGTTGGTGAAGATATTTGTTATCTACTTCACGAAGCTTTGAAAAGGCGAAATGTGAGTAGATATTTAATTATTGAGAGAGAGAGAGAGAGAGAGAGAGAGAGAGAGAGAGAGAGCAATGATTAAGGCCACTCGCTGATTTTTTCCAATTAGCAAGAATGTTCGATTTGTCGGATTATAGAGATTTTAGTTTTGAAATTTATGGATTGATTTGTAGAATAATTCAACTTAGATTACACATGTGGCGGATGTATCTAGCAAAACTGGAGGTGTTTACCCTTCCTGAGCTACCGCTCTCACTTTCCTGGTGGAAGTTCAGTGTTTAACTTAATTTGCTGGTTTTGAAGTTTTTAATTTGCTTTGGGATTGTGATTTGGACATGGATTGGTGTTTCTTGATATTATTGTATTTTGATGCAAGCGTAGGAGTGATCGAAAATTATGAAACTCTTGTTTAATGTAAGCATGTAATTGAAAATGCACAAGTGTAGCGTCCGTCCGACATATTTCTAAGTTTAGCAGATAGTATGAGCTATTTAAAAAAGATTAATAAAAACGGTCCCACAATCCAAAAATTCTGATATGACCGCCAATTCTAAAATGGTTGTTCATAAAACGTTGAGAGTTTAATAGAAAATTTTTTAAATGTTTAATTTTATTTTTATATTGATGGTTAAATTTTGTAAGTGGTTCACACTACATTTCAGTGGTAAAAATATCTAAACATATGTTTGCCAACTTTAAAACCACTATGTCTACTCTGGAAAAACAGTCATACGATAATCATTGTTGTCATATTCGTCTTCGTCGTTAACTTTCTTGAATTTGGTTAAAAGTTTTTTCTCAAACTGCTATTTACGTATGTCTAGTGACTAGGACATACTTAGTAAAAGTAACACATTTTTGGAAATCCATTGACCTTGACCTTCAAGGTGTATAGAGCGAACTTTGCTAAAATTAGTACAGTAATTTGCTCTTGTTTATTGTCCCAGCCCCTTAACCTCGAAAGGGTCTGACCCAAGACTTGAAAGTGGGTAGTGTCTGTTCTTTCGCCAACCACATGGCATTGGTTCTCTCTTAACTTAAAATAAACGGTCCCCTGTCACGGTAGGCTTGGTACGCTAAAGAACCCTGAAGCGCAACGCACAGGCAAAATTTCTGCACCTTCGCATATGGCTGGTGACTCTCGATATAAGTAAAATATTCTTGACTTGGACGTTAAACACCATTACTCTCTACTCTAGTTATTTCTTGTTACGTGATTTTCGTGTTAGTTACCGTTTAAAGTCTCGTTATTTAAGACTAAATAAGGGATTTAAAGTGATTACCATCAAACGTAGGTGTAATTGCGTGTTAAATATGAACCTTATCCGGCTTCTGTTGTTGTAATGCGATACAAAATCAATCAAAATGCCAAACCAAACTCTGAATTTACTCGACTTCGTTTGGCTTTTTGTCTCATGAATCTTGTATTTAAAATGATTAGAAACAACTAATGCGTCTCCATTTTGGCTCATTTTTGACATCAAAATAATTTCGGTCAATATGTAAAGTTGAGATGAAATAATCACGGCATGAGAAGTGAAGATAAAATTATCTCAGTATGAAAAGCGAATATTAAATCTCGGCATCTGAAAACGAAATATAATTATCTCGGCATGAGATGTTAAGATTAAATTTGATCGGCTTGAGAAGTTTAAATAAAATTATCTCCTTTTGAATAGTCGAAAAAAGTTATGCCGGCATGAAAAATTGATAAAATGAAAAGGTTTGAAAAAGTCAAAATAAAATTATCTTGGTTTAAAAAGTCGAAATAAAATTATCTTGGCTTGAAAAGTCGAAATAAAATTATCTCGGCATGATTTAGTGGATTTAAAACTTATCTCTCCACGAGAAATTGAAACAATGCTATATCGCTAAAAGAAGTGGCGATAACACTTATATTACTGTCCATAATATTTCACATTTTACCCAATTTCTGATGTGAACTCGGATCCGAGTTCAAAGTATGGTTAAGCTACATTGCGGAGTCCATATCGATTTGTTTTTAAGCGTTTTAAAACCCGCTCTGGTTGTTACACTGTCCTGTAAGGTTGTTTTGTGTGGATTAAGTAAGGCATGTAAACTTGCAGCTGTATCTCCATCGAATAAAGCATTTATAATGCTCTCAGACATATGTTACATTATAACCCCATCTCAGACACAAAAAGAATGTGTCTTATTTGTAAACAACTGTGCTATATATATATATAATAATAATATCTTCATGCGATATTTATCACAGGGACACATATAGGCAAACAACATTGACCTGTCCGCTTGACCTTTCATTAGGAATATTCATATAGAAGGATCCCTGTAGTAGAATTCACTGTTAATAGAATGTACTCAAGGTACATGATTAGTGTTCACATTATGTAGACAAAATAACTCCTGTGATTCCTAAACATTAACTCGTCCACATTAAATATTCAAATTAAAGGTCAAGCGGACAGGTCAAAGTTATATATATATATATATTATATATATATATATATATATATATATATATAATATATATGCCATGGATAAATAGAACGTATTGGAAAACAACATTGACCTGTCAGATTGACCTTAATATAAATTTATCTATGTATATATATATAGAGGGGGACAAAAGTACACACGGGAAACACTTTAAAACAATCCGGAGTTGATCGTCCCACACTGACAGAACCGTCAGTCAGTGCTTTCTCAACGAGCATAAATATTTGTGGTTTGTGCGTGTAAACTGCGAATTATGTATTGCGGATCATCCTATATGAATATCCGCATGATAGGTCAAGCGGACAGGTCAATGTTGTTTACCTCTACGGCATGTGCCATATTTATATCTAGAGAGAACAAAAATGTGTAAATATGTTGATCAACGTTTTCACGGAAAGCCATGCCGACTCCTTACAAAAAGTTTTTCGGAGAAAACATTATTGTAAACAAACAACAGATAATGAACATCTTGATAAACACCCCTAGTTGAAGTTTGTAAATAAATTTGTTTTCTGGACAAAATACATTCTGAATTAGTCATACTTCAAAATTGCCGGATACGGAGAGAGAGAGAGAGAGAGAGAGAGAGAGAGAGAGAGAGAGAGTGTGTTTATCCAGTGAAAATTCTTTTATTTATGTCGAGGCGCGCGCGAGTGTGTATGTGTATTTTTTTGGCTTTTTTGCGGGGAGGGAGAATATATGTATATAATTGTTAAGCCATTTTGGTGACGCATTTTGTTGGGCTGTCCAGAACGTTATTATCACATTTAACAAATAAAATAAATAAATAAATAAATAAATAAATATCAGTAGTCTCTCGAAATGGTTTATTCATGATTGTCCCTTTTTTGAAAATCCAGGTAAGAATTTTGTTAAAAAAAAAGAGGGACAATCATGAATTCAACCGGAATAGGGAACAATAGGACTTCAGTTAAGCTTGGGGTATAGTTTTATTCCAGAAAAGAAGGTAACCGAAAAATTAAAATTATATCTTACATTATCAGCGTTTTATTTTTAAAATTTATTCATAAATTAAACAAAATCACAAATACATGTGTCTAATTAAATAACTAAATAATATAAAATATAAACCCAAAATAAAAACATTTTGAAAAATCAATAAAACATTTTGAAAAATCAAATAAAACATGCACATATAAATAAATAAATGAATGAAAATCAAAATACATGTAAAAAAAATACCGTTACATTGCATTTTAGAGAAAACTTTTTGAGAAAATGTCTAACAGACACATTTTTCCAATGTTTCTTTTTGAAATTTTAAATATAGTTTCTACCAATATGGAACTTTAACATATATGAAAAGAGTATTTACATTTTTGGGGTAAAAAGAAGCTTAAAAAACAGTTTTTAGAGAAAACCTTTGAATTTTAAAAGAATAATCTAATAGACACATTTTTCAATGTTTCTTCTTAAAATTTTTGAATAAAGCTTCTACAAAGATAGAACTTTATTTTACATATATTATCAGTTTTTTGAAAATATTTTACATTTTGTTTTGAAATTTTAGAGGAATAAGTACAACTTTAAAAACAAAATAAATAATAAAATCTCCTTTAAACCTCTATGAAATAGGCATACATGTTATGTGATGATTTGCAATAATGCAATATCTGCTTATTATTTAATTCGAAATAGGATAAGCTTGAAATTTCTGATAAAAAAATGCAGATATTTTTTCCACTAATTTAAATTTTACTGTATTTAAGTTGTAAATGTAGTCGGAAATTAACATTTATATGGAGTGGAAAGGCTATGTAAGTCTTGTTGAATTAATGCAGAATTTGAAAAAAGTATTTTCTTCGAAAAATGTTTACCAGGCGATAAATCTAACTCCATGAATTCCTGTTATTCTTCATGTTCTTATTGGTTGAATTAATGCAAAATTTGAAATCAAAAAAGTTTACATCTAATTCTGTGGAATTCCTTTTAATCTTATTTTATTTGTTTTTAGTAATAAATCAATAACATTTAAGAATGAGAAATAAATGAAACAGACATAGACTAAAATTTCAAATTAAAAATTATAATAAATGTATACCGTAATTTAATTTTTATTTCATTTGTTCAAGTAAAAAGTAACATTTGAATAAGTTTTTTTTTAATTCAAGACAATGAAAGTTATAACTTATTCCATTAGGTTCACCAGGTAAAATTGGAATAGACTATAATTGTTTGTTTGAACAGCACATCAAACTCAGAAAGGGACAATAATGAATATCTGTTTTTAAGGAAAGGGACAATCATGAACAGACCCTCGAAATATACCGTAATTCTGAACGTATGCTTTTCATATATATCAGAGCTAGTTGTGTACTTAGGTTTTTTGCCACATATCTCCTTTCATGTTAAAGTGACTTTGCCATGTCTGTAAAGAAATTTTACATGGACACATTTTTTTTTACTTTTGTGGAAAAAATGTGTCCATGTTAAATTCCGTTACATATGTATTCTTTTTACATATACATATATATTGCAAATTTCACCTTTGCGAAGAAATGTGTCCATTTAAAATGTCGTAATGGCAAATTTCACAAATGTTTCCATTTAAAATGTTATGGCAAATTTCACCTTTGTGAAAAAAATGTGTTCATGTAAAAATTCGTTATGGCAAATTTCACCTTTGTGAAAAAATGTGTCAACTTATTAACAGTCTATTTTTGACACGCCTGAATGTTAACAGTATTTATTGCAAGTTGTTGCATTTCTGAATTTTTATATTTCATCTCTCGGATATTAAAAACGATCAATGTTCTAAGACAAGAGATTTCTTTTCGGATATTTAAAAATAAATGCAGAGATAAGGACATCGTCTAAATGCTTTATCGATTCTAATCTTAACCGCTAACTGCTATTTAATGGAGAAATGTCGATTGTTTTATTAGCTGATGCATATTAACTTAAAGTCCGTGGATAAAAATAACCTCGACAGTAAAGTACTGTCAGTGTTCATATTACATGTACATATAGCTATTAGTATTCATGTCAACAAAAGCGTAACAAAACTAAGTATAACGATTCTAATTTGAGTTTGATGGCTTCCAGGACTAAGTGGACAAATAGACTCTAAAAGCAATACGATCATATTTCGGAAAAAAGATAAGAAATGAAACGCTATTCCTGTTTTATGCCATCTAAACTTCAGATGTTTGTCAATTTAGTATCAAGGTTTGACCAAAAGAATAGGTATATCCAATTGTCCACAATATTACGTAAAACCATTTTCAAAACCTTTAAAGCATTTGCCAAATGTGTAATTTGTATTCAATTTTTCCTACTCAATCCCCCGCTGAATCAAAACATTCCATCGTAGATATAGGCTATTTCGATCAAGAAAATATATTTGTAGAATGTGTTCATTTCTAGTACAGAACAAATTCTTAAAGGACGAAAAAAATGCGACAAACTAGTTATATGTATGTTGTCTGAGATAGACACAACAGACAGTACAATACAGACCTGTCGAAAGTTAGCCTACTCAGTGTTAAACTTTTGACAAGCCAGTAGTGTATATCTCCCAGCAGCTATTCAGCCACTACCTATCTATATCGCAGCCGCCGCTCGGTAACCGAACTTCGGCTCCTTTTCGTAAGTTTGACAGCCCTGTACTGTATCTCTCGGTACCTAGCAGTTCAGCCACCACACACACACACACACACACACACACACTATCAGCTGCTCGACACCCGAACTTTAAGCCGCTCGGCAACCGAATTTCGACTTCTTTTCGTTAGCTCAGTGTCAATTTTTTGGCAGTACTGTACTGTATGTTATTGTGACTTAAGTATGTCATGAAGTACAATTAAAATACAACGTATGCATGTACTTATAAATGTAAATTGTCCTTGGTTAAATACTACCAGTACCAACGCATAAAATCATTCAAAAATAACGTGACTGGGTCAGGTATCTTAAAGCTAAAGTAGGTCAAATTAAATAATCATGACGTCACAAAATAATTTGAGATGAGGTCTTTTAAATAGACTCTTTTAAAATAATTTCAAACAAATAAAATTTAAAACACAATGTTTCGAATCAATGTTATCTGATGACGGACAAATATATGCATGCATCACTGTTTCACGAATTGGAATTTGGAGTGAATGAATTGAGTTTACGCCCCTGATATACTAGAGGCGTCCATAGATGGTTGAGGAAACCAGAATAAACCACCGACCCTCTGCAAGCTAGCTGAATAAGGATGATGCACTATATATACGAATACATATAAAGATGAAAAAAGCAGTTATTTAAACATGAGTTCATGTAAATTACAATTCAAACATTAACAAAAATCAATAATAAAAATGGATTGTTACTGAAGTGACATTACAATGTTATTGAACATAGTTACATGGTTTTGCATTTCCTTTTGTTTTTTCCCGCCGATATTGGGCCCCGTTCACAATTAAAAATCTGATGGGTCTTTTAAGAACACTTTAGCTTATTTTCAAAATAATAATAAAAATAATAATAATAAACTGTCCATAAAATTGGTAAAATACTAATAAGCATGTTCATATGTCTTTTATTCATATTCAATTAAAATTATAATATATATATATAATTATTTCCACGGTCCATGATTTTGGCTATTTCACTGTAAATATTTACAATATTTAAAATTACAAAGGCCATGATCCGTCAAGGTTCATGATCCATCTATAGAATTTTTATAAAAAATATGTTTTTCTCTTCCACGATTTTGGCTATTTGACTGCTAGTATTCACAATTACAAGGGTCCTTATTCCATTCACAAAAGACTGAAAAGCAGTCCTAGTCCCGGCTCAGTGACACATCATTTATAGACCGTTCTTAATATAATTACAAATAAAGATCGATATAATTTATAGTAACTTGGTATTTGCATAACTCGTAAACATGACGCCATTTGGATCGCTGCCATTACAAGGAGTGTTATGTTTACTGTAAAAACATTTTTGTCCAGAGTTAATATGTCTGGAAGATGAAACCTTCTTTCTAGAACTTTTGCTTTTTATCTTTGGGTTTTGTGGTCAAGTTAACAAAAGAGGCGCACTTACTGTTTATTGTAAATACATTTTTGTTCAGAGTTGATATGTCTGGAAGATGAAGCCTTCTTTCTAGAACTTTTGCTTTTTATCTTTGGGTTTTGTGGTCAAGTTAACAAAAGGGGCGCACTTACTGTTAATTGTAAATACATTTTTGTCTAAAGTTAATATGTCGATGGAACTTTCTTTCTGGAACTTTTGTTTTATATCATTGGGCTTCGTGGTCAAGTTAACAATAAGGGCACACTAACTGTTCACTGTAAACACATTTTTGTCTAGAGTTGATATGTCTGGAAGATGGAACTTTCTTGTTGGAACTTTTTTTTTATATCATTGGGCCTCGTGGTCAAGTGATCGAAGGGCCCGATTACTGATCACAGCTACTGTTCATACCTAATGTAGAATACACTCAAGTACATCCTTATGTGAGAAAGTAAGTAAGTTTGCCTGGCAAAGGTAGGTGGTTTTCTTCTGGCACTCAGGTTTCCTCCACCATGACAGAACTGACTGCCTCGATATAAGTGAAGTGAAAAAGTAGGACACCATTACTCTACTTCCTTCTTGTGTAACTTGATAATAAACTTCATAAAATAATAGTCATCCATATATTGCTGCATATTTGTTCTTATGTCTGTCAGTAGAGAATAAATGAGGATGAAATATATACATTAACAAATTACGCAATACAACCAAAAAACTACACCACAATCGATTGTAATAAGATAGATATATTCAGAACTGATAACAGAAGAACGTTTGATTAAAAAACCAAAAGTATATATTTTATAGTTATAAGCGATTATTTATGGGAAAAAAATGTATCTGATGTAATGGCGACAGCTTGTAGCTTCGAAATAGGAATATTGTTCGACACTTTCCGTGATAACTCGAAAAAACAAAAAAGTAGAACGGAAAAAGCCGAATCAAATTGTTTTGCATGTTTGGCACATTCAACTTGCATCAAAATACCAACTTGTCATATTCCTTACGTAATCGTATAACTGAGTCTTATTTATGTTGTGTTTTACGAGTGGAAATCTAACGAATGTCTTTGTATCTTTATAGTTTTGGCAAGGCACATGTATATAAACTGAGAACGCGCACTTTTATTTCTGGAAGGTTAAATTTCTCGTTACTTTTAACACATTTAAAACCCAAAAGAAATCTCACTGTTTAGAACACGGGACCAGTTTTATAATAAAATTTTAAAAAATACCCATAAGTATATAAAAAGAGTGGGTATTTTTTTAAGATTTTATAATGAATTGGTACATGCTGTCTAGAAAAAAGAATATTTTTGTAATTAATTAATTAAACGTAACCAGAAATTCTTTTTATAACAGCTAAGATCATAAGTGACGTGTGGAAATTAATTAATGGGTTAGTTTAGAAATTAATGTATTTATTTATTAATAATAGATTGACGGCGTGGAAGTCATAGCAGTGGTAAATGATGCCGTCGGAACACTCATGTCGACAGCTCATGGGGACAGGAATTGTGAAATTGGACTTATCTTGGGTAAATATATTCTTAACGCTATAGAAAATATTTGAAGAGTTATGTTCATTTGACTATTGATGATTTACACTCTGATCAAGATTCTAGCACTTGTATGGGGGCAGTCAATTCTTCGACGGTAGGTGAGATAACTAAGACAAACGAACTAAGACTTTCTAAGGCCAGCAAGGCTGGGGTTTGAACATATATTGTGAGAGGGGCTGTGATTCTCCAGCACAATTTTTAGACTACTCGGGTAGCGACATTCCTGCAAGAATATTCACCTAACATAAAGGTATTGCATACAGGAAAGCATTTATATTACACGATTGTTCGTGTGGCAAAAAGATCTTTTTATAAAACCAGTTAATTTGAATGTTCTGTAGTTTGGTTTTATGTATATAATATAGAATAAAGCAGTATGTTGCTTCAAAAAGTATTTTATTTCGAAGACACGATACAAAAGACAAACATTTATTTTGACAACTGATTGTACGACCCCCGACTTTGGATTGACGCTGAAAAATCCCGACTTTCAATGAATTCATTAAGAAGATTAACAGCATTTATTAAGTTTCAGCAATTTTGAAATTTTGAATTGTGATTTTTTGCAGGTACTGGTTGCAATGCGTGCTATATGGAAAAGATAGAGAACGTTGGGTTATGGGAGGGCGACTGTGACCATCCACAGCAGGTAAGGACATTATGTAGACCAAGCTATGTCAACAACCATAATGAGAAAAACATGTGTGACACATGTCGAAAACAAGTTTCTTTTTGAACCTGGTTAAAGTTGTTTTTGGGAAAATGATATTCTTTTGAATTTATCCAAGTTTACCTGTAAATACCCCTAATGGTTTGAGATGTTTTTATGTTCACAATAACTACTGCTGACGTATATAAGTTTATATGTATAGGTAAACAACATTGACCTGTCCGTTTGATCTTTCATTAGGAATATTCATATAGAAGGATTCACCCAATAAATGGGCTGTAGTAGCATTCGCATGGTACATGATTATTGTTCACATTATGTAAACAAAATAAACACCTGTGCTCCCTTTACATGGATGTACTTGGTCCGTGATAAATATTAAAATCAAAGGTCAAGCGGACAGGTCAAAGTTGTTTACCTATAGATCGTGTCTAATTATCCCGATATAAGATACACTGTTGTCAGTTTAAAGTTATTCACACTAGGATTCAGTGTATCAAATTTTAATATATTGAGAAACTCGAGAACGGTAGACCTGTCGAAAGTTTAACAGTAAGTTAAACAAATGAATTGGGCATAATTTACAGTTTATATCGACCCCTCTTTAGCTGTATCTTGGCAGCTGCTGTATAATTCTTGGTAGCTCTTCTTTCACTGGCTATCCAAATCTCACCACATGACAGCCGATCTTTGACTCATTTTAGTTAGCATCGTGTTAAACTATCAACAGGTTTGTACTGTAAATATATCTGGTGTGATGTCTAATGCGTATTACACAAAAATCAGTTTAATCTTCGATGAGGTAAAATCAACAAGTTGTCAGCTTTTTGTTATCTAGACTAGATCAAATTATCAGTTAAGCTGTTGTATAATTTTGTTATGATTATCTACATGTTGTGGTAATGGAGAGATTCTTGCTAACCAATCAACATACTAACCTTGCCTTCGTCTCATTAAGTTTGTTTGTCGGTTTTCTTCATGTACTCCAGATTCCTCAAACCTCCAAGAACTGATTGCCTCGATATAAGTGAAATAATTTTGACTGGGGCGTATACCACTCTTCTCATCTTCTTACTTTTTATATAGAGGGCCACCATCAAGTCTTTCTAGAATCTGCTTATCACGATAACTTGTTAGTCCCCCTCAGACTGCTTGTTCACCACATCTCCTCAAGAATATGTGGCATGAACACTTGTTAGCCCTCTATGGACTGCATTTTTATATAGGTCCATCATAACGTCAATAGACAGTTTAAATGTATATTTATAGGTATTAATCAACACAGAATGGGGTGCTTTTGGAGACAACGGTTGTCTAGATTTTATTCGCACAGAATATGATAGAGAACTGGATACATTTTCAATCAATCCTGGAAAACAAATGTAAGATTTTAAATCATTTTAACCTTAATAGTTTTTCTAGTTTTTCTCGAGTGAATGAGGTTTGGAAAAATGCTTCAAATGACGTCAAAGCACAGTACTATTTACTGCTAACGCATGCCCTCTCCCTGTTGATTGTTTTTATGACCAACGGAAACTATGTTTTACTTTTAATTGTAAATAAGTCTCTAAATTTGCATAACATAATATTTTTTTTACAAAAACTGCATTATTTTTATGTCCAACGGAAGCTAGTTTTCACATTGTAATAATTGTTTTCAATATGTTTATTCGTTTGTCCATTGGATAATGATAATTTTGCTTTTAATTTTGATTATATAATTGGTTGGATATTTCATCTTTTTATTGCGTGGTCATAGTGGTTCATTTTATGGCGTAATCGCGTTGCCTCATTTTAATGCTGCTCATGTTGTCCCATTTTATGACGTAATCCCATTGCCTTATTTTATGGGGTGCTGGCAGTGCCTCATTTTATGGCGTTCTGGTAGCGCCTCATTTTATGGCGTGCTGGTAGCGCCTCATTTTATGGCGTAATCCCATTGCCTCATTTTATGGGGTGCTGGCAGTGCCTCATTTTATGGAATGCTGGTAGCGTCTCATTTAATGGCGGGATCAAAGCGCCTCGTTTACTACCTCCAACTTTCTATATATCATATTATGTTTTAACAGATTAGAGAAAATGATATCCGGGATGTATATGGGAGAAATTGTCCGTCTAACATTGGAGAGACTTACAATGGAAGGTTTACTGTTCTCTGGCATCGACAGGGAATGCGAGTTGTTTGTGAGACATAGATTCTACACAAAATATGTTTCTGAAATTGAAAGGTAACGACACTATTAATTTACTACCTGTAAATGCTTTTTTAAGGTGCATAAAGTAGAACCATAAAATCAGCTTTAGCCACAAAAATGAGAAATGTTTGTTACCAGAAAAATCTGCAACTAAATTAATGAAGTCGTAAACTACAAGGTTCTAAGCTTAATGAAACAAAAACAACTAACCAAATTACCTCCATCATCGTAAATGGTATAAGTATTAAATCGTATATAATAGCACCTGGTCTCATTCCCAAGGTAAGTTCAACTGTTAAACTTAATTTGTCTGTTTTCAAAGTTTTAATATGCCTTTAAGTTTGTGATTTGAACATGGGAGGTATGTTTGCGTTTGATATCAGTATGCATATATGCCTAATATACTTGGATGACATACTAATTTTTACCTATATTTATTTCAGCGATCATGATGAATTCTTCAGAAACACAAAACAGGTGTTAGATGAAATTGGTGTGGAGAATTTCACTACCGAAGATTGTAAAATTGTTAAATATGTATGCACACTAATATCCGCCAGGGCAGCCTTCCTAGCATCAGCTTGTAAGTAATTTCCAAAATAAAACTAAAATATATGTAATGAGAGAGAGAGAGAGATATATATATAGAGAGAGAGAGAGTTCTTTTATCAATCACAGATGTAAAATAAATATCTCTGGTGTAGCCTAGTGGCAAATCATGTGTATTTGTTTAAGAGGGAGAGTATCTTCTTGTCAGTTTTGTCTTCACATTCCCAGGTTGTTTAACTTTATAAGTTTTTATGGAATTTCTTAAACATTTTTGTTAAATTTTGCAGGTTTAGCCACGTTGATCAACAAACTAGACAAAGAAGAAACGACAATTGCTGTAGATGGGTCCTTGTACAGATTCCACCCAAGGTTTCACAATCTAATGTGTTTAAAGATGAAAGAATTAGTCAGACCAGGCCGCAAGGTAACTATTGAAGGGGAGATAAATCTAAATAATTGTTGATGGATCGTAGCTTGTAATATATTTCGTTGTAAATATAACACCAGCTTCAAATACTTTTAGTTAAGTTTGTAAATTCTAAAAAGTGGACAATAAACAAGAACACCTTTAATCATAATTATATGAATTGCTTGGACAGTGAAAAACAAAAACATGCATGAAAGTATTCTTCAAATAATATTGCCAATTCGTTTAGCTGATAGATTGTGAACAGGTGATCTGGAACAATATTAATTCTTCTTTTTTCTATTAATTCAGAAAAATACTTTTCATGTTGTTTTCATTCTTAATTTTTGCTTCACATGCGTTTGCTGTAGCTAGGTAGAACTTTAACTTAATGCTTACCTTCATTTTTCAAAGTTTTCACTTTGCTTTTAGGATTGTGATTTGAACATGGGCCGATTTGCTTGCGATTATGTGATTAACTTCTAACTAAAATGTTCTTTTTACAGTTTCGGCTTGAACTTTCACATGATGGCAGTGGTAAAGGTGCTGCATTAGTTGCTGCTGTAGCAATAAGACTACGAGAAGAAAAGAAAGAAATTGTAGTGGACAATGTATGAAGCCTTGTAGTATTGAACATTCTCTAGGAAAGCTGCAGGTTGTTTCCTTCCACCCGGATGTTGCGCACGCTTCATCAAAGGAAATATCCGATTACTGCGCATGTGTAATGTGTGAATAAAAGAAAATTGACTTACAAATAGAATTGCCATGCGCTAAAGGAAGTCAGACTAAAAGGAAGTGACCTGTGAACTTTCTGTGTCCATAAACAGCAGCTCATTCATAAATGCTATTACAATGCAAACTATATTTGAGAAGAATTACGCATAAATGAATTAAATGGAGATTGATGAATTTCGAGCTTTATTAGTGAATCTGCATCTATAGTTTAAAAAGTGTGATAGTGTTGTTTATTGATAAAACGCAATCAATACAACAGAAAATATGTCAAGATATATACATTTCCCTGCATCATGTTAATTCATATGTTTTGGCATTTATCAGCTACAAGATTCATTGTGTGTTATATCGTAAAAAACAATGGATGAAAATTACATATTTTAGCAATAGGGTTCGTTCAAGGATTTCTCTCTCTGTAAGGAAACCACAGACAATTTCTGTCTTCAAAAGTTACATAACAGTGATATATTACACTGGAGAACTGAAAATAAATTTGTTTTTGGGAGTTGCTGATGAAATAAAAAAGTCGATTAGCATTTGAGGGTGTTCAAAATTCGATAATTGAGAATTTTATAATTAAAATATCAATTTTCGAATAATACCAACATTTATTACTGTATTAGAATATCTGAAAGGAGTAGTGATGAGGTTTTCTCGCCAGACATAGGCGAGTGTGATGAATTTATTATAAGTTTGCCAGATTGAGTGATTTTCTTGATTGGATGAATGCGATTTTGAAAAATGATAGAGTAGGGCAATTTTTGTTCAAATATGGGGTATAAGTGCACATGTGTCTGAATGAGAAAAGTTGATATATTTGAGGAAGCTGTGCAATCATTCTAATTGCTGCATAAAATAAATTGTGTATTCCCATTACCCAGATTGAAATATGAATAGTGATTGTTTTGCCGTCACAATTGTTATATTTATTTAGACTTGTTTTAGATTTTTAAAACATTTTCCATTAGATAAGCGCTACAAAATAAGATGTCCCTGTTATAACATAATATTAATTACATTCATTTCTATATCAATAAAGCTGTTACGTTTTAAAGTTGTGGTATAACCACACCATTTAATATTATTGAATGCTTTGTCCACCGAAAAGTCGTTAATTTTATGACGAGTTGTTTGTCATTTCTTTTTTTTGTCGTGTTTGGCTGTTTTATCATTTACTTCAATTCTTTCATGTTTTATTTGCTTTTTGCGAAATTGTTATGTTTTATTTAGTTGTAAATTTCCTTCTTTGATTTTGTTACTGCCATTTTAATTATAGAAAAATCAACGATAATAGAAAGTGTTCTGTTTAATGTGGTAACTTGTTTAACTATATCATTCATTTCTACTTTGTTCCAAGCATTTCCTAGCTAGAAATAATGTAATACTTCATTTGAATCGAGCATATTAATGGGTCAATTTTTTCTGGTATTTTTATGCTCACAATGACGACTGGTTGACATTTTAAGTCATAGCGATGCCAAATATTTTATTTACTTAATGTCGCCGTGTTTTTTAAACGTGTAATGTGTTGTTTGAAAATCTATAAATTGAATTATAAGAAATAAAATATTTTTCTTGTTTTTATTGAATAATGAAAGCATTGGACATTCTGCACATATAACTGAATTATATATTGTGTAAAATGTTGACTTTGTTCATATCTTGAAGAAAAATTTATTTCATTTCTATAATAAGAGTAAATGTAAAGCAAGTTTAATAGAGTTAAACAAAGGGTTACTTTGGACACACACAGTTTATTTTACGCACATTATATCCTTACCCTTTTGATTGATGATATGCAGCTTTTTATTTGTTTTAAAAGTTTTTAACGTTAACCAAATGTGCTTTCATAATCTTTTAACAGTTTTAAAGGATTAAATTTGTTGTAGTTCAGGTTCTAGTTGTTTGAAGCTTCGTTAGATTAATCAAATGGTCAGTAAAAAAATTAAAAAAGAATTATGTTAGATTTGAAAATAAGTGGTATAGACAAACAGATTTTATTGGTCCTCTTCAATATTATAACAACAATATTATTTACTAAATTTTGTTTACAGTCTTATGTTCCTTTTATTCTCAATTGTAGTTACACACGGTTGGGGTTTAGATAGCTAAACAGAAAATACTGACCTTTCTTGCCTGGTGTAACCTCGCTTGTTTAATTAAATTTACCAGTTTTCAGGATTTTTGCTGTGTTTTCTTGGATTGTGATTTAAAAATGGGCCGGTATACATGTTGTATTTGTTTTTGATTTTGAAAACATTACCTGCTTTTCAAGATACACTATTTCACTAACCAACTGGTAACCTTAACGAAGCTTGGGCAACCAAGTAACGATAGATATCTTAAGAACTGTTTTTAATTTTTGGTTGTTTAAGTTTTAAAAAGGTTGTTACAAGATGTACATTATTTAATTTGATGCTATGTTTACTTTTACTTTTATTTGGCTTAAGTGTCACAATCAACTCTTTTTATTAAAAACATTAGAAACATAAAATATGTGTGATGCTGTAAATAAATATTTAAAAAATACACGATTTTAAAGAAACCTCCATATTGTCAATTTCAGCTTTGAATAGTAGCTTTTCAACATCTTCAAAATAATTTTGGTTTCATAATTTTGGTCCAAGCACTACTGATGAGGAATTGTATTCCGAAACGGCCGTCTAGTGCTGTAAAGTTAAAACTGGTATAATATGTAAATATCACAAACAAACGAAATTTGTGTGATATCAAATTTGCCAGATTTTAAGCTTTTGATGGTGTCAGTTCAGGATTGATTGTTAACCATAGGATTGGTCTTTCATAAGTAGGATCTTAATAAACAAACTTTCATTATGAAAGTAAAAAAAGTTCAAGTCATTGTTCAAGAATTAAAACTATAGTCTGGTAAGTCAAATGGAAATCATGTGATATTTAAGATTAGACATAGAAGTCATAAGTTGTTAGAAAGGTTTAAAAAAATTATCCCATATATTTAAGAGCTTTTGGTTGTTTTTGATGCCAGTACAAGTTTTCCTTTGCGTCGTTACATGCTTACAAAAGTATTGTTATTTAATTACCATTTTAGTTCACTGTTGCTTAGTTACCGGGTTTCGAGTGTTCTGTTTTTGAGTAACCGGCATGTGAATTTGCTATTACCTGGATACAGGCCTGCAAGTTTACTGTTTCCGATTTTCTGATTTACAGACTTGCAAGTTTACTGATGCTTAGAGACAGGTTTACCATTTTCTGGTAAATGATCAAGGTTTCATATAATTTATCAATTGTCACCAAACCAACATTAGCACGGTAATTTTTTAAAATCAAAATCTCGTGAAATTATGATTGGAAATTTCTTAAATTGATTGCAAAACCTGGGATAGTTTACCTCACAGATGATTATATGTTCTATCTTTTAAGAATTCTATGTGTCTGATTATTATATACTCTTTTTAAACCAAAATACTTCATTAATGAATCTCAAGACGTACCAGCTGTATACTAAACTCATACTTAAAGTAAAACGAAATGTCAAATGTACGTTAATATGTTTTAGTTAGCCTACGTGTTGTCTGTTTTGTTGTTTTTGTTTTTGTTTTTGTTTTTGGTGTTTTTTTGTGTCTTTTTACAAAACAAGTAGAGGAGTTTAAACTTTAATAGATTATAGTTCAAGGTAGTGTGTGGGCGTGGTATAAATGGAAGTCCTACTTTCTATTTTGTCTGCTTAATTTTGGTTAGAATTTCTTTAAAGTATTTCTTACATTGAGTGATAAAACTATTTTTATAGAAAAGTTATTTCTACAAAAGAAGGGGATCTGTGGTCAGAAATATAGATAGTCAAAACTGGACAACTTTAAACTATCTTAACGGTTACGTATAACACACACACACACACACACACACACACACACACACACACAAACACACTGAAGTATTCGTATACTTAAGATAGCTTAAAGTTTAGAGTTATACAGTTCAGATCTAGCGAGGTTCTGTTGCGTCTATGATTGTTAAATTTATTTGTTTTTAATTTTATCTGTTAAATTTTTAAAAATAAGGAATTCGAGATGCAATAATATACAACCTATATATAATATTCGATAAATATGAAACCGGTTACAAGATAAATCAAAGGAAACAATTTCCTCTTAGAATCTCATTTATATAGTTACATCTCCCTGGTCAAAAGCTGTCCTAAAATCAAAATCTTAATGGACTTTAAGCTGTTGTTAAGCCGCTTAAATGTGACTTAGGTTTTAAGATCAAACACTACTTGAGGATTTCTCTGTTATTAACCTATGAAAATATTAAGAGATTATAAAATACTTGTATAACAAGCCATGTTGTTGTACATTTCAATTATTTTCTGTGATGCTCGTAATGACGCACTTGTTATATTTGAAAGAAATTGTTATGTTATGCCTTTTGAAGAGTCATATGGACTTTGATGGCTATTTTGGCATCGTTTACTAACCTATTTATTATGATTAGACCATATTCTGGCGAATTAACAGTATTCAGTAATGCATCTTAGAGTAAAAAATAATTAAATAAATAAATAAATAAGAAAAAACATAAAAATTAGTAAATAAATAAATATACAAGTTGAAAAATGAAACAAAAATTATAATTAATAACTTCACTTTATCGAAATTATTCAGATTTGGCAAAGACCTTTGAGGATTCATATCAAAAATACTTCAGATTAAAGAGTATTAAAAATTCATAATTCAACAATAAAGGAATCCTGATTTTCCGGTATACGGTCTCGCACGAGCTGTATATACCGGAAATTGTAGGTCAAAATGAAGCCAAAATCGCCATTTGAGTTCATATAATTCTTTAATCCGTATGTTTGTATGTTTCGTTTCATCCATAAAATGATGGAGTTATACTCGATGTAGAAACTTAGTTTGTTACAATTGAGATTTGTTCTACATTTGATCTAATGGGTTTAATAAAACCGACATTTGAACGATTTCGTTGTTACAAACGACACTTGAACGAATGTCTGCTACATAAAACATTAAACTTTCCACCCTGGGTTCGGTAACTCGGATCTATCACCATGGTTTCGGAAACTTAACGCCTTTATATGATACTGATGTTAAGTTTTACTTACCATTAAGATAGCTTAGAGTTACCCAAACCCCGGTCTGCTGTTTGTGCGTTTGTCCCAGTCACCCGGACCCCGGTCTGTGTCTGTGTGTCTGTCAATATATTTGATTTATAATAATATATGGATTGGCTAAAAAAGTTTATTTTGCTGACCTAACATGATCAGGGTGTTACGGAGCATCATCAAATGAGATCATTTTCTGAATTTGGCCACAAGTATAGTTACAAGACAAGCAGCGCAAAACTGAAATGAATTCTGTAATTTGAAATTAATATTGAAAAATAAGCATAAAAATCAAATTTAGGGCAATTTCAATGTGACGAGCCTTATTATGCAAAATTTTTTATTTCTTATTTGTTTGAATTTCTTCTATTTGTAAACTGAAACTGTTTGTATGTGACTCTCTCTCTCTCTCTCTCTCTCTCTCTCTCTCTCTCTCTCTCTGTGACTTGAACAAGTATGTTAATCTTGTGTTTCAACTACAGTCACAGCTGTGAAGACAGATATTTTAATCTGTGGCACATTGTTGGTGTCTTATGTTGAATACATTATGTATAATGTAAATAAATAAATAAACGAAAGCATAATGAAACAGGTGTAATATTATTTGTTTCCGATTAACTTGATTGAGTGAATGGTTGATGGGATTTTAAATTGTAGTCAAAAATATTTCACTGATATCGAAACTTCACCAGGTATAAATGATGTTGCAGAAAGTTTTACCTTTGCAGTGCGCTCAGGGCAATGTGCAGTGACTGTTCTTTAACATGCCACGCCCGCTTTGACACGGGTCATCGGTTTTTAAGGTCTTTTCCGAAGGACCCTTTGACTTTCCTTTTAAAATGCAGAGTGTTTGGTGAAAGAACAGTCGCTGCCTATTTCTAAACCTTGGTCAGATCCGAGCGAGGTTGGAATCCACGACCTTCCACATACAAAGCGAGCACTCTACTGAACTGAGCTGCAGTGATGGTATTTTCTAATTAACTGTATAAGGTAAACAACATTGACCTGTCCGCTTGACCTTTCATTAGATATGTTCATATAGGAGGTTTCACCCAACATGCATCTCTTATAAACACATAACTTTGGGTTAACATTTTCCTTAATGTCTTTACCACTAGACCTTTAAATAGGGATTTTCTATGATGTAGACTAAACAAACATTACTTTTCACTAAACATGAATGCACTCGTGCAAGAAGTAGAATAAAGGTCAAACGAACAGGTCAGTGTTGTTAACCCATGTAGGTTATTCACGATCAGGTCTGGGATCCTGTGGACAGTTTCAAAGCTCTGTTAGCTAAACAAGTTGGTAAACCAACTTTTATATTTTGTGTTTTAGGGTATATTTCTGAAATTTCCGTTAAAAATAATGCAAAAATGTTATTAATAATTAAAAGCGGTAACTTCGATTTAAGAAATGCTAGTTGACCAAGATATATATGGATAGCTAGTTATCGAAAAGCTAACAGCTGTCGGCATGCTGTCGATATATTGCTCACAAGGAGTTCAGAAGCTTAATGTTAAACTTTCGACAGGCCTTTACTATACCGAGTCATTAAAACAAAGTCTCAAGGGGATTTTTATATGATATAGATTATCTACCACTTAAACTCATTCTATTTAATTTTCTGTTTGCTTATTTGAAGGCAAATGAATAATTAATTATTCCTTCCGAAGGTAATATTGATGCTGGTTAATGGGTATGCTTTTAAAGTGCTCTGATATTGCAATGACTTACTTTTTTGTTTTAGAATCCTCTTTAAACTGAAGCATATACCCCGAAGAATCCCATTACTTCAAATAACGCAAGAGATGAAAGACTTGTTTTGTGATTTCAAACAGTACAAATACTCAGGTTTGAAACTTATCCTAGCTCAAATAAACCTTAATGAAGTAAGGATTTTCACTCCTTTATTCTTGGTAGTATATATTGTTTCAACTCTCTTACAAGTGGGGTTATTTAAGCTTGATTATTCACTTAACGCCCTAATGGAAGCTTATCTTATAGAATTCCAGTCTTTGTCGTCTGAAAGTTCAGGTTTTGTTAAAATATAGTCTTAAAATCAGTGGAACGGAGTTGTCAGGATTTGTTAAAATATAGTCTTAAAATCATTGCATCGGAGTTGTCAGGTTTTGTTAAAATATAGTCTCAAAATCTGTAGATCGGAGTAATGTGTTTTACGCCCAAGTTATGATTATTTCCCAATCTTTCTAAAAAGGAGTGGTGTTATGAATACAAGTTGTAATCAAAAACAAACATACTAATCCATATCCGAATCCAGAAGCAAAGTAAAAACTTTGGAACTGACAAGTTAGGTTATACACGTGAACTTTCACCAGGGAAGCGAGGCCGTGCGCTCCGGAAGGGTAAGCACCTCCTGTTTAGCTAGCTACACCCGCCACGTGTGTAATCAAAATTGTGTGAAAGGAACATGGAACTATGAGACGTCAAATATATCCAAGGCAATCCTGGACACAGAGACATCAAACTTGTCAACAATACTGTGATGACGGCCATAAAACTTTTTAAGGGCCTTGATAAGCCTAGGCTTGCAATATCCCTGAGTCAACAATTTATTTGCAAGCAGCCTACTTCGTTGTACAAAGTCCCCGTAGTGGGAACAAGCTCTATCATAGCGTATTAATGGGGAAACAAATACACCATAAGCAGGAGAAGCAGGTATATTAGGCTGCATAAAAAGGAAAGTTGAAAATAAAAAAATTGAAGTAATCACGTTTGTCATAAGGTTTCAAATGTAGCCTTTCGTGTGCGTCATAAATCAGGTATAAGTCTAAATATGAAGCAGAACTTGAGGGATCAGTCGTGTCTTTTATTTCAAGCTCACTACGATAGATGACATTTACATAGTCTGCAAATTTAGGATAATTAAGAGACAGAACGTCCTCTATATATCTGTATGTTGAGTTGAATGATTTGGCGACAGTCTTCTCTCCAGATTTAACAAGGTTCTGCATAAATTCTGCTTCATAAAAACAAAGAAACAAATCAGCAAGCAATGGTGCACAGTTTGTACCCATTGGTATACCGATTGTTTGCTGACAAACTATATTACCAAACACAACAAATATGTTATCTTTCAAAAACTCCAACATTTTGTTGATGGTATCTTCAGTATATTTTTGTTTGGAATCCGTATGATGCTTGACAAAATAACCAGAATCCCTGTTCACCACCAGATATTTGTATCTTGGCTTACCAAGATATCTTGTATCTTGTAAACATTTGTTATATAAAAAGAGAAATATCTTTCAAAATGCATAAAAGTGGAATGGTATAATAGTGTTTACGCTTTATTCAAGATGCTTTTAACATCTTTCTCAAAAAGATTGGTGTTATGAATAAAATATGTAAAAACTTGTTATATAAAAGTGAAAAAAAAAAAAAAAAAAAAAAAAAAAAAAAAAAAATCAAAATGCATGAGTGGAGTGGAGTGGAGTATTAGTGTTTTACGCCCTAATCAAGATGTTTTTCAAAACTTTCTTAAATGAGTGTTATGAATAAAATATGTAAAAATTAGCTCAGTGTTAAAAGTTCGACAGATCTGTACTGTATCTGTTGTAAGAACTTCTAAACGGGTGGAAACTTGATTTACACCACTAAATAGAATTTTGGCATTTTTAAATTATAGTTTGTTGTTTGTTGATGTCTCTGTGTCCAGGATTGCCCTTGATATATTTGACGTCTTATAATTCAATGTTCCTTTCACACAACTTTGATCACACACGTGGCGGGTGAACAGTAGCTAGCTAAGCTGGAGGTGCTTACCCTTCCGGAGCACACGGCTACACTTCCCTGGTGGAAGGTCATGTGTCTAACCCAACTTGTAAGTTCCAAAGTTTTTACTTTGCTTTTTTATTGTGATTCGGACATGGATAAGAATGTTTGTTTATGATTGTCACAATGTATTTCTTATTATCACATTTAACGAATCACTCTTTTGCAATCAACCATAACCATTAACCATAGGCAAAATTAATTTAAATGTATTTTATTATGGCACAATATGACTACACTTATTGAAGGGATGTAAAATCCATGTCATTGATAATTCAATCGCCCGTTTTGCATTTGATTCTTGAAATTGAAAATGAATAATTTATTATTTTCCTAAAGGTAAAATTGATACTTTGATGACATTGGATAAATGCCAAAATATTATTATATTTATTTATTAAAAAAAATAAAAAAAATATTCAAATTGGGTTTGCCGCTGTACCACGTAATCAATATCTCTTTACGTTTGTGCGGAATGTTTTGGAAACAAGTTAACATAAAACATCCTGGAATAACGTCGTTTTTACGAAAAAACGACATCTTATGCGATTCCATATTCATTGGAAATAAGTATTCCGCACACACGTTAGAGGGTGTCACGTGATACCGCGACGGACCCCATTTTTAGGGATGCCGAATGGTCTAAAGAGCGGGCTTACGGATGAAAGCGTCTTTCAACACCTAGGTTCGAAACTCACTCGGGACAGATCCTAGTGTGAGAACGTTTGTCGGTACGTTTGCCGTTGTTTTTCCCCGGTCATTCTGGTTTCTAGCTGTTAAGTTTCGGCGTTCAAACTACAATACCTTACCACTGCAACGGTCGACCACGCGCAAGACATACAAAAGAATCCTGCATCCCCATCTCTATGAAGGTGATATCGATTTTTCGGAACTAGAGTGACGACAAAATTATGGACGAGCAAAATAAAAAGACTTTTTAAACACATAACATGGCGATATTGTCGACACTGGTGTTCAGAGAGGTCGGTACTATGAAATTCATGACAGGACTGGTCAGTAAAAAACCTTCCCTGCATATTGCCCTAATCATAAAGGCTAAAATGTCTGCCTTTTCACTTATAGTTGGTGACGTCTCGATATCAGTGAAATACTCTTGACTGGGACATAAAATCCTTTTCAACCAATCAATCAATATGATTTTGTCCAACTAACCACTACCGTGATCCGAGAGCTATTTAGACTACTTCCTGTTTGGATTGAGACGGTATAGGGGATTCCCGATCTTCCAACTTGCAATATATAGTGTTTATATCATGAGGGAATCATCTGAACTGTGTATCTGTTAATCATGAACCCTAACCGCTACTTAGGCATTGGGTGGATCTTCCCATACAAAAGGTCAAAGGCCAATGATATTTGCGATATAAAAAGATTTTGAGAGTCATTCTCTGTATCTTTGCATGTAGAAGGTGTTGATAATATCCTATTTACTTATTTATGGGTTCTGTGTCAAACCAACAAAATGCGTAAACAACCGTTTTCATGGTAACCGATCGCAAAGAACTCAATCCCTTAAATTTTAAGTTGTTTGGGGTACATGGCCTTTATCTTTAAAATTGCTCAAGTTGATCTTAAATGATAGACAAGTTTTTGGTTTGCAATCTGTGATTACCTAGGCACTTGGTAAACATAACCATGACAGAATATCAAAATTAGAACTCCACTAAAAATTAATCAGTTTCAAAACTCAAGCAAATGTGATTTGGACAATTACCTTTATTCACTAATTGGTTTTAATTTGCTTCGATTTAATCAAAACTTTTGAAGCTATATGCTGTTATTACAAAAAGGGGGTAAGTGTTTTTGTTATCAGAATTATAAGTTTGAGTCAATCAACATTTTCAAAAACCTTGCCTATTACTCATCAAATACATGTGGGGATATTATAGGCCATTATTCATCATTACAATAATAATGCCCACATAGATCGATACATAATAAGGTGGAAATTTAGTGCCTATCAAATAAAATTGACTTGATAATAGTGCAATTAGTAATAATGTTATATACCATTTTTATACAATATTTTGCATTATTTAGTAGCCCTTACTTCAACGTAAATTATTTTCTACCACAGCAGGCAAGATTTGTTAGCTGAGAGTTAAACAATTGACAAGACTGTGGTTTACTGTTTGTAACACAACAAACAGATAACATCTACCGAACATTCTTTCTGCAGGGCAGATTGTTTTAATTGTTTGATGAAATTGAAATATTAAACAAGAGGCCCATTGGGCCTGATGCGCTCACCTGATAAATAATAGCTCGAATGTCAAATGTCAAAATCTTTCATAATAGTAACGATTTGAGGCTAAATTGTGAAAACAGTAGTACAAAAGTAAAAATACTAAAATACTTGGTCATTTTGGCATTTTTTGGTATCTGTGACCTAATATACATGCCTATATAAAATGTTTATATTTTTGAGAAATTAACAATTTCAATATTATTTTGCATCTGTGACCTTGACCTTTGAACCATGACCTTTTTCTACACATCAAAATGATCGTTGTATCAATACCTATAACATTCTAATATACATGCCTATACAAAATGTTAATAGTTTTCAAGATAAATAACCATTTCAGTATTTTTTTGCATCTGTGACCTTGACCTTTGAACCTTTATACATCAAAATGATCATTGTATCAATATCTACAACATTCTAATATACATCCCTATAAAAAGTTTATAGTTTTCGAGATAATAATTAAAATCAGAGGTAAAAAAATTAGGTCATGAAAATCACAATTGACCTTGACCAAGTTATGAAGATAATAACAAGAATATGTCAAAACTGAAAACCCCATGTCATTATCTGGTCAAATAGTCCAGTTATAAGAATTTGAAGCTATTTTACGATTTTTTCAAAATTAAACGCAAATTCGCGTTACACATTTTTCGACCAAATTTCATGAAATGAACAAAGTTTAGTCTTAAAACTCCAGAGAAATTAAATATTACATCAGAATTTTTCTCCAATGTTTGCTTTCGGAGAAGAAGATTTTTTTTAGAATTTTGCACCCCAAGGTAACTATGACCTAGTTTTGGTAGCTATGGCAACTCCACGAACAATTCTGAATTGCATCACCCCATACATGCTTCTGACCAAGTTTCATTGGAATCTGTCCTGTAGTTTCAGAGGAGAATTTGAAAATAGGTGTTAACGACGCACGCACGCACCCACACACATACACACGCTGCGCTATGCCATACAGGTGAGCTAAAATTGCTGTTTTACAAATCGTAACAAAAGCGACATTTTGTGAGAATGCTAAAGTTTGATTTTACACGTGGCGGATGTAGCTAGCTAAATCCCGATGCTTACTCTTGATAAAACTTACCTTAACATGTTTTACTAAATTTGTCAGTTTTCGAAGTATGGTATTTTGATTTGATCATGAATTGATATGTTTGACACCTTTGTTGTCTTTACCTTTTGAGTGTTATTGTTTTTTTTCAGTTTCGGATTGTCCAGTTTCTTTGCTTTATGTTTACATCCAGTTTTTAGTTTTAGTTCCCTTGACATACCAAACAAACAAATTCATGCGTATCATTCAACTTGGGCTGTAAACGATATTGCCAAATAAAATATTTTTTGCTACTTAATTGCTTGTTTTTTGGAGTGAAGAGGTGGAGCGGAGGGGTTTGCTTGAAGGGGTTAAGTGGAGGGGCGGAGTGGAGTTAAGGGTTCAAACAAGAGTCTTTCACCTATACCGTAGCTTCCAGTTAAGGGATGACAAAGGAAACCGTAGTGCTTCGAGAAAACCCCCGAACTTCAGCAAACGAACTGCTAATACTACTCATATTAGGATGTGTCCCGAGTGGGATTCAAACCCAGGCGGTAAGTGGCGTTGTGATTTTATAAGCTCGCGATTCAGGCCACCCAAACACCGAAGCATATAACACTATATTAGAAAAATATGCATGCTTAATGATCCCACTTCTAATATATATTGTTTCAGTGACCAGATTTGCATTAATGTTAAATGGTAGTGCACGAAACCCTGACTTTAAAATAAGACGGGTTCCCTTGATACAAGTAAAATCAGTCGGGAATAGCAGTACAGAATTGTCGAAAATTTAATAGTGAGATAACGCAAAGGAATTGCAGGTCATAATTGTTGTCGAGCGGCCGAAATACTGAAAGTTGGTGACCTAAAATGTGTATAGAAACAGATAGCAGCTTCCGAAAACGATATCGAAATATTGTAAGAAGCCGATCCGGCACAAAGTCGCTAGCTTAATGTTAAATTTTCGACAGGCCTGTATTGCTGAGTTGTTAAAATTGAAAACAAAATTATGAAAACAACAAAAAACATTTATTATTCACATAGCATCTAATAATTTCATTACTTCTGGATGATTCGTCAATAAGTCATTGGAATATTTCTGCGGGACTGTTTTGTCCACCATATTGTTTCTACAGCTGTACACGGCGGAAGAATTGCACTTACTATAATGATGAACATATGCGTATTTTTCATGGACATGTTTAACAGAGCGATTTTCTAAAGGAGGCCAACATTTATTTACTTTTGTCATGCTTAAGTCAAATACCTTTTCTGCCATTACAATTAATTTATATTCACTTTTTATGAAATTATAGTTCTTTTAGTTGCTATCAACGATCGGAATTTTTTATAGTTATTCTTTTCTTCAGTATTACGACGGTTGGTTCCAAATTCATTTATATATTCAGAAATATCAAAATAAACACTTAAAAAACTATAGCCACAGTAACCGTCTCTTTGGACTAGCTTCAGAACATCTTGTAGATTTTTCAAATTTCCATGAGGTACTATAAACTCGTCTAAATCTATGAAGACAAGATATTTGAAATACGCCATATTCCTATATAGACAGTCGTTAATAGCTATCGTCTGTCCACTGCCAGTTTTATTTTCGTAAATCATCGGAAGCGTCCATGGGACCACAGTAACAACATCACTAGAACTATAATATTCAAATACCTTCCTCATTTCCTCAGTAAAATTATGAACATAAATGATAATATTGTCTACTCCTAAAATCTGATTTAATTCTATAAATTCCACCAAAATTTGTGAAGAAATGTTTCCATACAATGGTGGGACACAAAGTCCTATTTCTTTCTTTACATTAATATCCGGATATTTCGTAATCATTACTGGTACAGGGACTCCAGATTTTGGGTTTTTGCTCCGTTTACCTGACGTCACAATTACCGTGCATGGTGTAGATTTCAAATCGTCTGGCACGCGACAGGAAATGATCCAACCGTCTGCTTCTTTTCCCCGACTTTCATCTATCTCATCAAAAGTTGCCAAGACTGACTTGTAATGATTCCTAATTTTATTTTTATCATTAAAATGGCACCAAACTTGACGCCTCTGTCTAACCATATTTCTTATGGTTGCTAACATTCGCACGGTGGGTGTTGTTGTCCTATTGTCATAAAATGCGGAGTATATGTAGATATGTTCACTTATGACGTAGTATAATGGTGTTGGACTAGTGACCTCCTTTTCACATTGAGGATTGTAGGGAAAACCTATCCTTGGTGTTTGTGGTGCGTCTGGCAGTAAAGATCGAAGTTCTTCTAGTTTCTCAGAAAAAGCTAGAATTCCTTGTTTTTGTAATGCCGAGTCGGTATGCTTCTCGGTTCTAAGGTATTGATCAGGTGGAGTTTTTTCCCTTTGCAGCGTGCTCACAAATTTCTTGTACAAGACTAACGATGTTACACAATACACAGCAAAGAAAATAACGCCAATGCGTTCTGTAAATTTCATTTTTTTTTGGTCAAATGCTATATATTTATGCGACCACACATTAAGTCAAACGAATTCTTAAATTCTTATTCTCACTCACGTTTACAATATATCAGTACAAATTGAAGCAGACGACAAAACACATATAGTTAGCTGTTATAAATTTTGTTGTCAAGTTAAATGATGGTAGGGATGCCTTTTGTACCACTGCCTGTCTGTAAAATGTTTTTTTGTAGGAATGTAAAAAATGGCTCGATTTTAGGTCTTTTCAGTCAAAATGTAATTTTGGAGGACGGTGCTCCTGAAACAACTCCCCAATTATAGAATGTATCTTTTTCGATTGTAAATCCACTATACATCTATATAATGACGAATACTTCTAACAAATTCAACACGACGATAGAATAAATTTCAATGGTAAGTTCACACCGTTGTTTTTTGACTTGTGTTGTTTCTCATGAAGTGAATAGTTACTGTCCATGGTATGTCGTACTCACATATCTAACACAAACGTGTTATCCATACGTCTGGCTTATTTAATCGTTGTTCTTCTTTCTTTATTTCATTATCTTTAATTTCCATATACTTGTATACCTTTGGATATTTTTCTTCCAAGTTCGTAATCACACACACTGTCTACAAAACATCTAATATATACAATAACCTAAAGCATTAACTAAGCAACTAACAGTGCCTTAGGGACGTCGTTGTAATCAATGGCTGCCCTTATAAAAATCACACACACCCTTATGTTCATAATAAATAAGAGTTTACAAATAAATATGACACCATGCCATTCACTTTAGGCTTCAGTATGATATCTTTTCAAATTAATAATTATGTTTAAAGCTCTTATTCAGAAGAAATAGATATTGGATAAATGAATTACAATATACCTTTTACTATCAACAAATGCAGGTTTTAATTTCCGATGCAATATTGTCTCTCATTACATCGAACATAAAAAAAGCCAATACATAAAATTCATACAATCCAATTAACATGCCATCAAGAATTCAGCCAGGTCTAATTTGTTCTATGTATTGGTATGCCATATGTTATTTTATAGGCATTTAAAATTAACTAGTGTTACGGTTTCAACCCATATCCCAAAATACGGAATGTGGACCCATATTTATTTTTTCACTTCAATCAACCGAGGTAGCAACAAAATTATTTAACGTGTCTGGCTATATATGTACCAAGGTGAATGCATTGAATTAAATTTTTTGTCCAATAACCTGTTTATTTGTCGCACAGTAAATGTGCCACTTCAACAAAATAAGGAGCGCGGGTCTACGTTTGCTTTTTCACTTCTATATCCCAGGTATAAGTATATTGATAACAGACTATAACTTGCCTATGTATGTCGTCTGGTGATTGCATTTAACTTAAAGAACCTTTCCGGTCTATTAGTAGAACAGTGAATTTGTTGTTTTCATTTGTGTGTTAGTCCCATTTGAATGAGTACACATGTTGTTTTTAGTCCTTTATCAAGCTATAACTGGGTCTCCATGTTACACCGATCCATTTTCAATCCGGAATCACATTACGCGTACACTGCATCGTTTCTCTGTAACGATAATAAAACATTTACACGTGTGTTGTTGCCTTCAAAGCAATATCGGTTTTAGATCAGATAAAACTGCATTTATCTTCAAACTATGTTCGTTATGATGTTGATAGGCACGCATACTATTGTTGTTTCATGTTTGCTTTGTGTACTTATCAAAGTTATATTTTATAGAAGCTGCTCACCCATGAAGTGCAAACTTTGCTATATTTTGCTCAACTTTGAATTGTAAACATACGTTGAAATAACTATCCTATACAATATCTCTTTCTTTCTGAATTAATAGAGCATAATATTGTGGTGTATCCCATATTGACGTGAATTTGCAGTATTGTATTCAAATTGCTCATTCATTGCTGATTAGTGCAACCATACCTTAACTTAAAGCATTACTTATTGAATTAGTATATCATAATATTGTCGTATATCCCATTTTGCAGTATTTTGTTTAAATCACTCACGCATGATGTAAAAACATATGATTTATTAACTATACTATATCCTTTCCTTTCTTGATAAAATTCACTGACTTCTTTTCTTAAGAATATACCATGATAATTATTGCATTGTATCCCATTTTGACGCAAAATTTATACGAGTTCGGGAAAGATTAAAGCAGGGTTAAATTAACATAGCCTCTCTTTTGTATGCAGCTTACCTAGTCTTTATTCCCGTTTGTAAGAGCTGTTTGAAAATCCCAATGTCATTAGCTTTTAGGTTGCTTCTCACCATGAAACGTCTGTAAATATCAATCCACTTACCATCATTAATTCACAAGGTGTTTATATCTTCTTAAAGGCAGGTAAACAAGTCTTCATATATATGTGTAACATCGACTTACACACCCTGGTAACATAACATATATCACGTCCATCTCTGATCTATATACATTGTTAATAATTAAGATACGAACAGATATCAACCAGCTGCTACGTACAGGAAATAATTATACATCTCCTACTTATCACAATTATCTATCAGGTGGTTTGTTTAGCGCTAACCAGGTATTCTTATCATTTTATCGATATACCCGGTGCTGAAAGTTCCATTTATAATACGTGTGTATTATTGTGTATTGATCTGTGAAGTAATATATGTAAATATAAGCGCATTGCGATAAGAATATTGCAAACGTATTCTTTAATCACTCGCCCGTGTAGTCGTTGTATATATATATATATATATATATATATATGTATATGTGTGTGTGGTGTGTGTGTGTGTGTGTGTGTGTGTGTGTGCTGCTATGTTTGTTTTTAATTTTTCAGCACTAGACGTTTTTTATAATAATATTGCAGTGATCAAATATTTTCAAGATGTTGAAATGAGAAAAATAAAAGGACAGAAATTAATTTTACGAAAGCCATCTATGTCAATGCTTTACGATATTTGTATTCATTATTTGTTTATCTGTTAAGAGTCCAATGATATGAGCAGCAATCGTAATTGTTTTTAATTTCATCAATGTTTTGTTTCGTTGTGTATTTTATCTCACTTAGAGACGAACGTGCTCCCCAAAGAATTCTGAACTAGTAATAAGATCATTGTACTTTAACTCCGTCCAAGGTGGCTAGTTTTATAATCAATTGTTGCAATGAAAATACAAACATACGAATCCATGTCGAATCACAATCCAGAAGCAAGGTAAAAGCTGCGAAACTGACAAGGTAGGACAAACACGTGAACTTCCCCCAGAGAAGTGAGGAATATATGTTTATCTTTTTGTCCTTAAATTTCGATTTTTCTGTCAAAACTTTGTATTTTTTGTTTCACTGGTTGTGATTTTTGTTGCACATTTCTTCCATACATTCAATAACTTTGGAGAATTTACATATTATACCCGTTTTAATTTTTAATTTTACAACACTAGACCGCAGTTGTGGAATACAATTCCTCATCAGTAGTGCTTGGACCAAAAATATGAAACCAAAATCGTTTTCAAGATGTTAAAAAGATACCCAAAGGATCACTTTACAAATGTTAAGTAAATAGAAACTGGAAAACCCAACGTTAACACAAAAAGTAGGTTAAGACAATGAAGATATATAACAAACATACCAGTCTATATCAAAATCAAAAGCAAACTAAATACTTTCAAAACTAAAATATTTAGTTAAAAACAGGAACTTCTACGAGAGAAATAAGGGCGAGTGCTCTGCAACCGTAAACACATAAGTTTTAACTAGCTGCATCTGCCAAGTGTGTAATAAAAATTGAAAATAAAAGGATCATGTAACTATAGAACTTTAAATGTATGCAGTGTAATTCTGGATAAAGAAACATCAAATTTATCAATAATATTGTGATGACCAGAATTTTTTTTAAGAATTGGTAAGTAATTACTAAAGAAAGAGAGGATGAAGATGAAACATCATCTACCAATAATATATATATATATATATATATATATATATATATATATATATATATATATATATAACATAGTAACAAAGTAACTAGTGATGACGTGATTTAGGCAATAGGACAAAAAAACAATACGATGACGTCATTAAGGGAGGTAATTGTGTTAGACTGTTTAGTTTCGGCATTAAAGGTCTAAATAGATATTTTTATTTTCTTTCAATTGCATTGTCTGTAAATAATTTATAAAGGGGAATACAAAATTTACTTTCAATTGCATTGTCTGTAAATAATTTATAAAAGGGGAATACAAAACAAATCTTTTTCCCGCAATTATCTAGGTGTTCGCTTAACTTTATCTTCCTGTATTCAGGAATCTGTATTTGCTGTTTGTGCACTCTTACCCGAGAGCGAAGTGTTGAACCCGTTTCTTCTATATAAAATTCATTACAACCCGGGCAAATCACATAGATCATATTTTGTGAATGGCAAGAACTTTTTTGCGTTTACGGTGAATGTTTTGCCTTTAAAATTGTAAGTTTTTCCTTCTTATAACTGCACACATGTTCCACACCTTGAATCGCCACATTTTGTCACACATAAATCGTTTGTTCCCGCGAATTTAGATTTGCAAAGCAATCTTTTTAAGTTTTTTGGTTGTGTTTTGCTGTTAATGAATTTTGACTTTTTAAATATTTCTTTGGTGGTTAAATTTTGTTTTAGTACTTCTTGTAATTGATTAATTTTGGGTGTTATGTTTTTGTTTCGCGGATTGTGTGTTGTAACTAGCGGTAAAATATTTATTTCGGTGTCTTGGTTGTATTCAGCTATATATATAATATTTGATCAACACAAACTATAACAAATAAGGTAGCCCAAAAGTCTCGCTATCTCCAGTATATGGGAGGTGTTCATCTAGTTGGTCGCGCAATTTCAGCAAGATATTATACATTGAAAGTTAAAATTGCACCAAACCGCAAGCTGTAATACGTATTTTGACTCATCTGTTTGAAACATGGTATAGTACCTTTATTATACAAAGACAACATAACAAAAATAACTCCTTTAATACTTTATTAGATTGTTATGAAATATATATTTTATTAAAATATTTGTAATATATTTCAATAAATAATAAATATTGATATGCATAAATATACATAAATTTTTACATTCATTTTTAAACATAGCAGATGGAATTGTTTGAGAAGATTCAGAGTTGTAATCAGTCTTGATATGAGTAAACAGTGTCTAATGTTTCCCTCGTTTGGTTGAATTTGCTTCTGTTGCATTTGTTTTAAATCATAAATGTTCGTTTTCAATTATATTAAAGCAAAACCAAAAACATCATTCTTAAATATATTTTAGGCATTATTGTTGAATGTTTCCAGGAGTTAACTCTCCTTGTCAGAAAAATTATATAGGTTTAAAGTGAAAAAAATCATACTGGTTGAAATTATATAAATGTTTTCAAACAGGAATGAATAAAAATCAATTAAACATTTACAAACAGCCTGCCTGTATTAACATTTTATTTTAAAACATTATTCAATCAAATTTATTAAATGACTAGTTGAAAAATGTAATACAGCTGTTTGGATGACAAGTTTATAAATAGCACAGATTAAAAGCACCTTACTCCACAAATGAATATTCTGTAAAATGTAAATTCTTTAATCATATTTGTATAATAAATACATGTATTTACATCAAACATATTCTCATGACAAACACCCAGGACAACCGCCTTAGCTGACATTAAAAAAATTATTTGTTTTGTGTATGGTTTTGAAAACACTATCCTTGCAGTTTCAATTATGATGTATCGTATCTGATGATTCAATGCACAATTGGTACACTAACGAACTCGGTCCAATTGTAATACAACAAACATCAATGCAATCACAGTTTAAGAAATAAACACGGATAATTAGTATACATAAGTTAAAATTTTGATACAGACTACAGCTTCTAAAGAATTAGCACATATCAAAGTGACAGATTAAAGAAAAAACTTTTTAATTCAGATTGAAAATAGTATAATTTTTGCTTTTTAGCTATGATCTTATCTTTCACATATTTTTAGACAGACCACTACCATAGCTAATAATTTAAACAAAATATAATACTATCGCCAGTATGAATGACGACTCATTTCTATCTGTCTATTTTACAGTTTTAAGAACTTTTAATATTATATTCGATTTACACATTACGAGTATCTATGATTTTATATCCCTGACATTAAGTATAAAATCTGGATGTTAAAACTTTCCAAAAAAGAAACTGTAAAAGCAATTTAAGCATTACAAAATCATTTATCTACATGAAAGTAAAAAAAAATGTTATTTTCACATTATAATAATTTTGTAAATTTAAGGAACCATATGAAAATGGGGTTCGCCAATGTACCATATGATAACCCATAACATGTCTGTGTATAATTATTGATATTTGAGATTGAATAGCTTCAGTTCACATTTTCCTGTGTATTAACATTACTCTTGGAAATTTTGATGTGAACGTTTTACAAAACAAACCACAAAAACGTTAATGGATATTGATCAGGTTGTACGCTGGCAAGCCCAATTTTTTATTACATATGTAGATAATAAGAAACGTAAATATACATCCAAAGGAACACGATCAGGAAAAAAAGCATAGGCTCTAGGGAATTCGACAAATAAAAATTCGATTTTGCAGATTCTAAAGTAATATGGATCAGTTATGAAATTAATGTCTATAAATGTTTTTTTTTGTGAATAATAATGGCAATTAACACGTATGATGTATTTACAATGTATCCATATTGGGTAAAGATACAGGGTTTTCATTTTAATGTTTACTATGGAGATATCTGCTTTGTAGTTAAGTAATTGTAACCCGAGTATTACGATTTTTAGTTTTTCAAACCGAGAGTGCTGAATTTATATCTAAAGTTAGCCCAAATTGATCACTTTGAAAAGGTGTTGTTTTTTCTTCAAAAAGAAAACGAAAATGATTAATTTAGCTTTAAAGTAAAAACTTTTTACATCAACCCGAAAAAAAACCATTCACATTTTGACGTTATAGCGGGCGAACCGTGTCTTTACACGTGGATTAGACATTTTTCGAGATTTTATTTTCAGAAGAGGTTTAGAAAACAGAATGTATAATCTTCTTATTAATTCAATATGGATCACGTTTTCCCTGATTTCTGATTTGTTGAATGTCAAATTTTAGGACAATGATTACATGAAAGGCGTTATAACAGATGGTGGAAATATTCATTATTGGCATTCTTTAATTATTATTATTTTTTCTAAATATTGCGGTACTATATAAATTCTATGAAAGTTGGTTGTATCTTGAGATTAGAATGAAGCCCATGTTATTTGAAAACGTGTTTTTATAGTTGAATTTATGGATTTATAATATCTACATGTTTTTGGTAATTTGCACAATGCTCAATGTTGACTTTTATTATATAGCAATATATGCTTCGCACAGAAAATAAACGATAGAATTCCGAGGTGTAAGCGTGTAATAAATATCGATATTTGCATGGTAATTTGGGTCAAGTCCAAACTGTCTTGAATCAATTTTTTTCATACTGCACGCTTTGTCACATGACGTTATCATGTATGACGTCATACGATTGTTGTCGACGTCATTGCTGTATTGCTCTAGTTTTTATATCCATTCCAAAGAACTAGTTCAATATTTATGTATTGTACCACGAAATGGTATTTTAGATGAAATACGTGACAAAAGTAAACGAAATTTATTTTGCTATATAATAAAAGGGTTATTGAACTGATGTTGTGAAATACAGACCCTCGTGGACTCGAAATTTGCACTCGCAAGCTCGTGCTAATGTTGAGTCAACTCGGGACAATATTTAACAATATCAGTTCAATAACCCTATAATATTGATCACACAATACAAACAGTAAATATTCAATATAGGCAAACAACTTTGACCTGTCCGCTTGACCTTTCATTTAAATATTTATCACGGACCGAGTACATCTATATATAGGAAACACAGGTGTTTATTCTGTATACATCATGAGATATACTCACCTCGTAGAGTACACCTGTGCACTATGTATGTTTAAACTTGGATCTAAACACTACCCATTTATTGGGTGGACCCTCCAATATGAATAGTCCTAATGAAAGGTCAAGCGGACAGGTCAATGTTGTTTACCTATACTTGTAAAACACACCTCAACCGCCACTAAGGTGAATGTAAATATATGAACGATATATTGTTCATCATGTCACAACCACTCCTTAAAAGGCAGTTGAACATATCACAGACGTAAAATATATATATTTGTCAAAAAGTGCAATTTATTGTCAATGATTTGCATTCGTTGTCTCCATCTACATATAGTCACATTAGTCACAGATGTGTCTTTATAATGTTGAATTATCTAACCTTTGTTTGATCGGAGTTGTATAACCGTTTTGTGACAAAGTTTGAAAATCACAGAATCTACAAATATCATTAGTTCTATGTCCTAATGGAGACGAGGGATGGAAACAATGACAAGGCTCCTTCGTAACTGTTTGTAGTGACGTTGTCTTGGTAACACGAAATCCATTTTGGTCAGATTTAGAATTAAGTTTATTACCTTTTTGCATTCTTTTGTCATATTGATTCTTATTTTCTCGTTTTAATTTCACATTGCTTCCTAAATCTTTATATTGTTCACATGATGATAAAAATTCTGATCTTGAAGGTATTTTTATGTGCAAGTTTTTATTAATTTCTCCGTTTAAGTTCGAATGTTGCTGTGGAAATAATGTGGGTACTGCTACCGATGTGGTCTAATAAACGTTCGCCCTGCAACACAGTGTCCCTGGACGTCATTCGGTCCTCCTGGAATGATCCGGAACTGCAAGCTGTCGATGAACTACTGCAAATAAAACATAATCACTGCAAAGGGAAAAGTAAACCAATACAGTCCAACCTGCCTTAAAGATCACCTCTATATATGGACACCTGCTTATAAAGGCCAGTAAAATTGTATCCCAATGCTTTTTTCATATAATCTAAAACTGTAGAAAAGGGGCCACCTGCCCAAAAGGCCACTTTTACTTGTTTACCTGGGTGACTTTTATGGACAGGGTTGACTGTACATCTGTACATGTTCTAATTTGAAAAAAAAAAACACACTTGGTCATGTTAAAATGTTAATACTTATAAAACATAACCATTTAATTTTGTTTTTTAATCTCAAACATGATTGATAAAACAGTATCAGGCTTGTACGTCTTGTCTGAAATATTTGTTTGTTAAATACTACTACTACTACTACTAATAATAATAATAATAATAATGGTAATAAGAATAATAAAACAATTTCCATTTGGCGACCAAAATTGAATTCAACTGAATATTTTGCTTCTTTTGAATACTTTTGTATTGTAAGAAATAAACTATTTTCTAAATGTGCGTTAGTTAAAATTTAAACTCCCCAAGTATTCCCTTACTAACTTTAGTTAAATATGTTTTAGTCGTTTGGACATTTTTCAAGCCTTTGAAAAGTTCGATTTAACAATTTTGGTTCAAATGCTTCTGCAATTAAAGAAATTGCATTCTGAACGACTGTCTAGTGCTGTAAAATTACACTAGTATAATATTAAAATTAACAGTTGTAACGCAGTATTTGATTTTACATCATTGCTTGATTGTCAATTATCATCATTAGTCACACAAACTGCCTTAATACGTTTTTCTATGAACTTTCTGGACCTTTGGTATATATATGTCTCTATAAAGGCAGAACTTCAAACCAAAGACATTTGATATTATTATATCATTCTCAATTTCGATTACACACTTTGCAGGTATAACTATTTCTGAAAAGGAGATCCTTACTCTCCGGATCATACAACCTTACTCCTTGGTGGAAGTTTACGTGTAACTATATTTGTCAGTTTTAACGTTATTTTTGGATTGTGATTTGAACATGGATAGGTATGTTTATTCTATATTTTGTTGTTTTCATTTATTGAGCGATTAAGATGCACTGTATGAGCGCAAATATAAATAAAACATTATACTGTACCTGGACGAATCATTTTGGTAGTAATCCTCTGACACTGCCACTGATAAGTTGATATATGATTTAGTTACTTCTAACATTGTTTCCAGTTTTGTTTTAAGTTCAGTAAATGTTGGCCGACATATCGGATTTGGATGCCAACATGACAGCATGATTTGATAGCTGAAAAATTGATAAGCTCAATTGTAGCTTTAAAGAAATATTTCTTGTACACCATTACATGGATATTGTCATTTCAACAAGTTACATGTTTCGCTACCAATATATCAAATTTCCATGCAGTTATATACGAAGAGATGAAATATTTTTTTATTTTTTGCGATGCATATTTAAAGTGACGTACGGATCAAACTGTTTCTGAATGCCTAGTTAGAAAATCCAAGGGTCTGATTCTAGACCTAATCGCTGGAATATAAATGAAAAAATGTAGCTAGACGTTTACTAGTTTTACAGAATCAATTTCTTAATCTAGATATAACTGTAATTGAATATATTGCCATATTTAGATAATTTCAGAGATATATAGTAATTTTTTTACATGATGTATGATAGACGGCGTGTTATGCACAACATGGATAGTTAACCATCAAAATAGTTCACCTTGATCTCCGTTTACGCTGGTAAATGAATACATGTATTGAATGTTTGAAACACTAAACAAATTTTTAGTCATTATAGATTTCGTTTTCGTATACCGACGATATATATGACACGAGTTGTCTTTCTTGCATTAATGTCTTCTTTTGATTTCTTAACGACCAGTAAATGTTGTAGCTATAGAATAATTTAAAATAATGTGGTAGAGCTTGTTCCCACTACGGGGACTTTGTACAACGAAGTAGGCTGCTTGCAAATAAATTGTTGACACAGGGATATTGCAAGCCTAGGCTTATCAAGGCCCTATTGTTGATAAGTTTGATGTCTCTGCGTCCAGGATTGCCCTGGACATATTTGACGTCTCATAGTTCCATGTTCCTTTCACACAGTTTTGATTACACACGTGGCGGGTGTAGCTAGCTAAACAGGAGGTGCTTACCCTTCCGGAGCACCCGGAAAGTTTTTAACTTTGCTTCTGGATTGTGATTCGGACATGGATTAGTATGTTTATATTTTATTATTCCACGCATTATATGGTCTCTGCTTTTAATTTGGACAGATGCTAGATGGTATGGTTATTGATTTGTAGTTACTTACAGTTACAGTTTGAGAAGTACGAATTTGTATATGCTGTTTACATATATATATTTAACCGTAAAAATAAATTGTGTCCCCTGCATAATTAATCCTAACCTAATCAGTTATTTACACTTAAAGTTTAAACAATACAAATTTGAAAATACAGTTTACAAAAACACATTTAACCATAAAACATAACTGTGTCCCCTTTCATAATTAACCCTAAATCAGTTATTTACACTTAAAGTTTGAACAATACAAATTTGTAAATACAGTTTACAAAAATACATTTAACCATAAAACATAACTGTGTCCCTTTCATTATTAACCCTATGTCAGTTATTTACAGTTAAAATTTGAACAGAATGAATTTGTATATGCTTTTACTATATGCATGTAACCGTAAAAATAATTGTGCCCTCTTCATAATAATCCTAACATAGCAGTTATTTACAGTTAAAGTTTAAACAGAATGAATTTTTATATGCTGTTTACATATATGCATGTAACCGTAAAAATAATTGTGTCCCCTTCATAATTAATCCTAACATGTCAGTGTTTGAACAATACAAATTTGTAAAAACAGTTTACAAAAATATATTTAACCATAAAACATAACTGTGTCCCCTTTCATACTTAACCCTGACTATGTCAGTTATTCACACTTAAAGTTTGAACAACAAACGCGGTTTCATAAAACATTTAACCTTGAATATGGTACATAAAAAGCTGATCAACATACATTTCCGGGCTACAGTTTTCTGGTTTTTCCATTCTGTAACCGTCTTTAAGTAATCTAAATATGTCTTTATTTGGTATTCCAGGATATGGACTCCCAGCCAGAGTCACAATTTCCCAAAGTACTATTCCAAATGACCACCTGAAAACAAATATTGAACGTTAATAAATAACGGTAGTAAGTTTATTCTATTACATACATAACATTTGAACGAATTTAAATGGGAAAAAAGTTAATGAATATTAAAAATTCCACATTTTACCATACTCATAACTCCTCATTATATTCCGAAACGGCCGTCTAGTGTTGTAAAATGAAAACTAGTATTATATGTATTTAAACCGCTTGACCAGTATATCTGCTGTGGCTGGTGCCTCGAGTATATCTCAAACTCAGTAGGCAATAATTGTGAATTATTGTCAGAAATATACAACTATTCTAAGTTTGCTGCTAGTTAAAATTTGATATTCCTCAAAGACTAAGGTATACTCCATCGTGCATCCCTTTGGGTATCTTTTCAACATCTTGATAATAAGTTTGGTTTCATAATTTTGATCCAAGCACTACTGATGAGGAATTGTATTTAGAAATGGTCGTCTAGTGCTGTAAAATTAAAACTGGTATAATATCTAATTTGTTATGAGCGCAAATACAACAATAAATGGAGACATTTCTTTTCAAGTGTGACGTACTTTGCCATATATTTATGATCTTTGAAGGACCAGAACCGCAACAAATAATTAAACTAAACTCCATTAAAGTGTTAGCAGTCAGTATGAAAGTGAATGTCATAGAAAACCACCCGTTCGTGTTTGGTCATGATTACTTGATGATGTTGACCTTTCCAATATATCGAAAACCAAATATATTAACAACTTACACATCACTTTTAATAGTGAACGTTTGATCAAATACAGCCTCTATTGCCATCCATTTGTATGGAAGTTTTCTAGCTGAGGTTGGCTGGTACATATTAGTTTCATATACATCTCTCGTCAGTCCAAAATCGGATATCTTCAACCTTCTATCATCACACATTAATATATTCCGTGCTGCCAGATCTCTATGAATGAATTTTTTCTGAGACAGGTATTCCTAAAAATAATTAAAAGTCAAAACAAAAGATTTTAGATTTTTCAGAAAAATTGAGAGGTTCACTGGTAAATATCAAAGGGGTAGTGATTTAAATATATGAAAAATAACATTAAGTGGGAAAATTCTCAAATCATTTACGAATTAAAACAGTAATTTTCTTAAGTAAGATATAATGAAAATGCAATTTGATAATAAGTTACAGCTACCGTCACTGAATTTTGAACCCCCGCCCTAGAGAACAAAATATCCAGGCAAAGATAGAGCAATGGCCTTCTGTAAATCTTCGAGGCTGTTTTTAAGGTATTTCTTCACTTTGTCGGATGAATGCTATTGCATATTGAAGCGAAATACCTCTAATCAATATTATACCAGTGTTAATTTGACAGCACTAGACCCTCTTTCTGAATACAATTTCTTATCAGAAAATGAAATTAACATTTTCAAAAGTTTTATTTTCGTTTTATATTCTCGCAAATTTTACGTGAAAATAAAACGTTAGCAAAAGACTTTAGATTTACAGAATCGTATCGCGCTATCCATGGCATGTTGCAAAAATACGCCAATTTAGCACATCAGATCAAATACATGTACAATAAAACTTCACACGGAGGTCGACAAAAATAGAGAAAAAGCAAGTCACCTTTACCCAGAATGACACTGGACAGGGAGGCCAAATAGTTCGTCAAATGCAGGGTTCTAATCATCTCAAATATTTTATTATTATTGATTCTGAAATCGCAACATAGTATATATTTACTGGCATTGTGTAAAATAAAATCTATAGTTTCTTTTGTAAAGATTTATAGCTTAGGTCCAACCGTCGTCATGACATTGTTGATAAGTATGATGTCTCTGTATCGTAAATTACCATGGATATACTGTATTTGACTTCCCATGTTCCATGCTTATTTCATTCTCAATTTTGATTACACACGTGGCGGGTTTAACTGGCTGTACAGGAGGCGCTAATCCTTCAAGAGTAACCGGGCTTAGATTAGATTTTAGATTATGTTTGGGACGTAGACTAGTATGCTTGTTTTCATTAAAACTGAAGAACGCTACAATAATGTTGTTTTGCTTATTAGAAAAATCGTAATATAATAGTTAAGTATATGATCATAACTTACCATCCCAATAGCTATTTGTCTGGCGTATGACAAAAGTGTTCCCTGGCATATATAGGCACCTCTATCATCCAACGTATCTGAAAAATAAATTTATATGTCTGTCTTTACATAACTCGATCGATTACCGCTGTTTATATTTTTCTACCTTTATTACATGTTTTTGTAAACAGAAAATTTATGAAACAATTGTTTACAAGTGTTCAATCTCAATAAACTGTTTTAATAGGTTTCTAGTCCAAATGAATGAAGGTTTATTTTTTCGTTTTATATAATATAATTCTGATACCGGACTGAACAACTGCAAATCATAATTTACTTTTAGTGAGAACATCACGTGTTCAACTTAATAGGTCAATTTCAAAAATTTAATTTGCTTTGAGATTGCGATTTGGACATGGAATGGTATTTTTCTTTTTTGATTCAACACCATTTGCTATGTTTTCCAAGTTTCGTAAAAACCTGACCGCACTGTTTCGAACCAGGAACTAAACTCTTTTCAACATCTACATTCTTTGACATCAACTTGAAATGCATGGTCCAACAAAGGCCAATGTTAAACCATAAACATATAATCTCCTGACATCAAAACTCACTTTGTACATGTGTTGGTATTTTCGCTTCATGTGAAACACTTGCAGGGTTACCTATAGCCAAATTTTAATGAGACGTGGCAGGTGTAAAAGCTCATAAAATGCAAATGTACCAAGTTTTTAAGTATAATGTCATAATCAACTCAAAATATTTTGAAAGTAATTCTCGACTTTAATGTAATATTTATGAATAAATTTGATATATTTATTGTTATATAGATAATTATACAAAGAATTGAATGTAATAGTAGCGTTAGGTGAAACAAACGTATACTATTAATGTCAGTATATAATTTTTGAGATAGAAATATTATTAGCTTAGATGTGTATGGGAAAAAGAGTTGCATTCACAAATAGTACGTATAAGTAATTCAAACTAAAAAGTACAACAAATTGCGAAAATTTGATGCGTTTAACTTAATGTGTTAATTTTCAAAGTTTTACTCTAATTTTGATTGTATTTGAACTCGGACGGGAATGTTTTTTGTCAGTAAAGCTAGCACTTTGCAATTAATGCTTTTGCTTTTTATCGAAAATACAATTTGGTTTGTTTGTCTAACTGCAAACTAAAGTAACGTTTCATGTGCATACTGACATCATACATTTCAGTTTGAGAACGTGACAACACATGTTTTTTCAAATAATATATGTATTGTTAATAAGTTTGGTGTCTCAGTGTCCAGGATTGCCCTGGATATATTTGACATCCCATGGTTTCTTGTTCATTTCACTCAATTTTGTGGTGGGTGTAGCTAGCTAAACAGGAGGTGCTTTCCGGCCTCACTTTCCAGGTGGGAGTTCACGTGTTTAACCTTATTTGTCAGTTTCAAATTATTTACATTGCTTCTAGATCGTGATTCAGTCATGGGTTAGTATGTTGGTTTTTTGATTAGAATTAATTTGAAACTGAAATTAAGTATTAAGCAACAGTCAATGTAAAAATGTAGCATAATTATAAGTTAATGATACGATAGTTAAACAAGACAAGAAAGGACAAAAACATATACATTGGACGGGAATTAATTAGGTTATGAAATATACTATTGTAGGTATTCTAACTCATTAAAAGTATTTCCTAAGCTACATTGGGTCAAATATATTTTTGGACAATTCTTCGAAAAAAATGGTTTCACAATTTTCGCCCAAGCACTACTAATGAGGAATTGTATTCCGAGACGGCCATCTAGTGTTGCAAAATTAACACAGATAATATAATCATTATGTTATTATGTTAATATGCTTTTGTGGTAAACGAGTAGGCCTTTAATGTAAAGACAGTCACCCCGGTAACAGCCAACGTAATCGAGAAATGTATCATTAAATAAGTTAAGCACCTAAACAAGACAAGGAAAGTAACAATATTGTGTATTCTATATATTACAAAATTAAGCGAGTAAGGGCATTTTCGATGTGGTTGTAACTTTCCTTGTAAATTGACAACCATCAAACTTATTATAAAACTAACATTTGAAAAATACAAAAAAAAAACTTACAAGTCGAGATTTACCAATTTAATTTTTAATTAACATTATAAAAAATTATAGGTGTAACGATATGATATAACATTGTCAGAGCACACAGCCTCACTTCCGTGGCTGGAGGTGGTGTATTGTATTAAACTTGTCAGTTTTCAAAGTTTTAAGTTTGCATTTGAGATTGTGATTCATGCGCGAGTCGGCCTGTGTTGGTTGATAGACAGGATAAGAGTAACCGTCGCTGAGGTTCGAATATTAGCTTTATGGAACCCAGTAACTTAACGAACCGCGCCTTATGGAACAAATTAACCTAACATGGGTTATTTTTCAGATATTTCACTTTAGGGATGTTATTTTAAAATTGATTTGTATATTTCTTTTTTATGTAGTCTGACGATGACAATGATCTACGACATATAAAAAGTACAAAAAAGGTAATGCTGATTAAATCCACCATTGATTAATGCAAATAGAATCATATGGAAATGTATATTCGGGTTTGAATTCGACAATTTTACAAGATTTATTTAATAAGAATTTACGTCTCAGTCAAGAATATTTCACTTATATCAAGACGTCGCCAGTTATAGGTGACGTGGCATATATATTTTTACCGTTGTAGTATAGCAATATATAGCAATATATTGAAGCATCGGTTTAAATGTCTCTTCCAAAGGACTTCGTTTGTAAATAAAGAGTATTTATCGAAATAGTCACTTCCTATTTTTAGGTCTTGATCAGACCCACCCGGGGTTCGAACCCACGACTTCTCACATAAGGAACGATGGGGCGATCTTAAAAACCACTAGCATAAATTGTTTATTATTGCGTAGAATTGAATAAGCTTTGAAATATTAATTGATTAATGAATGAATTAATTACTCTGATTAATTATATATTAATTAATATACTGAAGTTAATACGACAATGTTCATATTATAAATAACCAAGAATCTATTGTGCAATGGTCATACATTACTGCTTTTGAAATAATGAGCCAATGAATGACATAATGAAGATATAATTTGGCATGAGGTTTAATTAGCAATTGGCATGCAAACACGGAGTAAATCGTCAGTATTTAGTAGATGTAGTTTTATTTTGACCAATTACCAATATTTTCTTGTGAGGCAGCGTTCACACTTTCGTCGGAGGAATATAAATGCCGATATTTGTTGGAATCTGAATTTGCAGCACATGGACTGCCATCTGAGAAATACAGAAACAACTCAAACTATTTGCGATTTTGTAAACCCATGCCTTCCTAGAACACAAAGCTACTTTACAGAATAAACTTAAAGTATATACAACTAGTTGAGTGATAGACAATCCTGTAAAACCTTTTGTAATTATTTAATCAAGATCTTGTAAAAAACATAAATAATCATAGGTGATATATTCCAGTATTTTTGGTTAATATTGAGTTTAAGGATTTTTCTAAACATATTGTCTTTAAACATAGAAGGTTATCGATGCATGTAAATTCAAGACATACAGTTTGACGATAAAATGGAAAAACAAATGGAATTCTGTCTTGCAAATCTATTTAAACAGAAGGTGCTTTCCCTCCCAGAGCACCTGACCTGACTTTACCATTAGAAGTTCATGTGTTGAATCATAAATCAAAATTAATATTTTGTTCATTTTGCCATTTTAAGAGTATATGTCGAAGCTTGCCATACAGTTTGCATACGATTCCAAGGCTCTGGTAAATTAAGATAAAAAGTTTCAAAATTCTAGTCTAAAAAACGGAATAACAAAAGGGAAAAATTTCACTATATATTCAGAAAATGAATCTAATTAAAAGACTTACCAATTGTGTCATCGCTTGAACATGGCTTACTATTCCTACTTATTCCACTGTCAGAGCTGCGTTGTTTATGATGTTCTCCATATATGTGCTTTAAATAAATAAGCTCAGTTTAAAACAAGTTTATAGTGAAATTGTGTAAGTAACTAATAACCCTTTAACCCTTTAATCTAATGTCCAAAATAGGAAAAGTATATCACCTAATTATTTAAATTGCAATGAAAGAAATAAACGTGGTTCTGAAAATGTTTTATGAACGAGAAAAATTAATAATAATGTAGATTAGACCGGAATAATTTAGTTGTCATGGTTTTTGTATACGAATATTTACTTGTATAGAGACAAATATGTCGTATATTTATCATAACAGTCATGAATGTTTTAAATATTGTCGTCATGATTTGTTGAAATTATAAATATAATATGGAGTACTCGGTCTCACTTCCCGGGTGGAAGTTCCCGTGTATAACCTTACTTGTCAGTTCAAAGTTTTTACTTTGCTTCTGGATTGTGATTCGGATACGGATTAGTATGTTTGTTTTGATATGTGTCTACGCTAACGTTTTGATGCCAAAAGTAAATAAAATTATGAAAAAATGTTAACGCAAGTAAGTACGTCCCAAATCGGATGCTAGAATTTTCTCGAGTTTAATGATATATTAAGAAAATATAACTATAACAATATTTCGAAGCTTTTCTGAACTAATCCGTATCATAAAATGCACATAAGAAAATACGTTAACATAGGTCAGCAGGAACGTGCATGATCAACAGTGAAATTTCAAATAACAGTAAACAGTAATTAAAAATTTTTAGTATAAACTTTAGATCTGACTTAGAAAAGAAAATTCATATTATATGAAACAACTTTTTCAAACAGAAGGTGTTTACTCTTCCGTAGCACCTGGTCTCACATCCCTTGTGGAAGTTCACGTGTTTAACCACATTTACCAGGTTCAATGTTTTTTAATTTGCTTTGAGATTGTGGTTTGGTCATAGATTTGTATGTTCGTTTTGGATAACTGTAAAGAGTGTTTTTCCGTTTCATACTGCTTATCGTAAAATAGTTGAGGTGAAAAATGAACGAAACTAATTTATGTTGTTCGACGACAAACATTTAAATTTGATAAATCAACTCAAAATAAACATTACTACCCCGTACATTATGATTTTTATTTTAAATCAATTTGTAACTAAAATCATGAAGATGTTTTACCTACACCGACATGATTTTCACCTCCTATATCATACTGTGATCTATTTCCTCATGTTTTAATCTATATGTTTTGAAGCATAATTTTGTTTGTGTTTTACCGACTACTAAAATATTACACTCATTATATTTATTATAATATAACCTACCTAAACAGAAGGTGCTTACCCTTCCGGAGCACCCGGTCTTACTTCTCTAGTGGCAGTCCACGTGTCTAACCGGACATGTAAGTTTAAAAGTTTTTACTTTGTTTCTGGATTGTGATTCGGACATGGATCAATCAATGTGTTTGATTTTTATTATAATGCTGTTTTCAACTTTTTTTCAATTAGGTGTTACTGGTAACAACTTTACTAAGAGATACCTTATGTCGGAATTGTAAAAGATAATTTCGCAGATCACCAAGCAAACAATAATCCATTATCAAACATATTTTTGGTCCTCTGGTACAACAACCAACAATACTGACGATATTGGGATGATGTCCTAGGTGTTTCATTGCCTCGATTTCGAGCATTAAATTTCTTCTTTCTGTTGAATCTGGATTATCTAAAACAAAAATGAAAATTTGTAATGCTACAGTATACAGTTTTGCCTCGATCTAGAATGCGATAGTCCTATCCGTCATCAACCTGAATTATCCAAAAAAAAATTAAGGCCAGTTAACCGAGATTTATCAGCAGTTACTGTGTTGCATGTGCGAAAGAAGGCATACGAAAAGATGTGGTAACTTATTTAAATACAGTTTAATAATACATTAGGCAACAGCTTCATTAAAGCAATAATAATTGAGTGAATATCATAACATTGAAAAAATACATTTGTTGATCAATGCGATTGTTACGTGTGTATAAAATTTTACTTAGGTCTTTTTTAAAGTATTTCCTTAGTTTAATTTTATAAAGGTAGTCCTTTTGGGTTTTTTCAACATCTTCAAAAAAGTTGGTTTCGCAATTTTGGTTTAAGCACTACTGATGAGGAATTGTATTCCGAAACGACCATCTAGTGCTGTAAAATTAAAACTTCTAAAAAAGTATTTTCATCATGGGTATAGGTAACAACTCAAACTCTGATACTGAGCACTGGTTGTAAAAGGTGAGATAGAAGAGTCTTTTAATAACAATATATACATACTTCAAATTCATTACATATAATGACCTTCCAATGCAAACAAATCATAGTCATTGATGCTGTCTTTTAATTGCTTGATTTTTTTGTGTTCCTGGTTGCATTTACGACTATAAACAGTTTAGCTGCCAGAAGTTGTTTCACTAACAAAAACGTACTAACACCAGTGTTACACTGTGTCTACTTTAAAATTAGAAAAGATTTCTCACCAATTACTTTAATCAAGGTACTTTATTCTATTTGATTTGAACATGGACCGGTATATTTGTTTTTTATTATAAAACTAAGTGTAAATTCTAGTTTGATGGTGTGGGTATTTAGGTACAGTTTAACCTGCCTTAAGGGTCAACTCTAAATAAGGGTCACCTGCTTATAACGGTCAGTAGAATTTTATCCCAATTGTTCTTTATTCATATTATTTGAACCTGTATATAAAGGTCACTTGCCCATAAAGGCCTATTTTACTAGTTCCCTTGGTGGCCTTTATAAACAGGTTTTACTATATCTATTTTATAAGTTTTCTTTTTGCTTTGTGTTCTGGTTTTCATAAGTTATGTTTTTAAACCTCAAATGCCCATGGCATGGCTTTCATTGCTTGATATTGATGATAAAAAATAAAACGTTTATGTTACCTTTAAGCATTTTAACTGCAACGGTTTTTACTTCAACCGAATTCCCATTATTAGCAACATAAATTTCAGCTTTCATAACTTTTCCAAATGCTCCTTCGCCTATAGCCGATACTAGTTTAACATTTAAAAAATCGATTTCATATTCATCAGTAAGAGGCTCACTATTTTCAACACTTGTATAAATTGGATTCATTTCCTGTTAAAGAAATTTCAAAATTACATTAAATAATCATGATCATTACTATTTTTAAATTTGCTTTACAAATTCCTCCCAAGCAATCAGCAGTTATTCCCATTTTGCATTAAACAAGATTTTTTTGTAGAAACCGACCGCCTTGTTTGTGTTGTGTCTGTAATGAACATGTATTTGTTCGAATTTTAGGGTGTACGGAATTAAGAGTAAATCATTATATTGGTAAATTCACGTGGACTTGAATGAGCGTAAATGTCATGCGCCACTTTTTACGCTATGATCGCTTTTAATTAGTCAGTGGCGGAAAAATTGCATTGTATCATGGCGAATATCGCGTAATTCGTACACCGCTAAAGTTAATTATTTAATTGTTTGGACAAATGTGGTTTTATGGCACTGTTACATTAAAAAAATATTTCTCTGATATCAAAACGTCACCATCTATAGGTGAAGTGGCAGAAATGTTGACCTTTGAAGTGCGCACAGGACAATGTGCAGAGAAGGTTCCTTAACGTAACACGCCTTTGATGACACGGGGTATCGGTTTTTAAGGTATCCTCCGAAGGACCTCGTGTCTCACATTTCTGTATGTCAAATGTTTGGTGAAAATACAATCACACAGTGTCTACCTTTGTTTAAGTGTTCACCATACCCCCGACCAGGATCAAACCCGCGACCTCCAAAATACGACGCAAACAATTTTATTTGAGGTACGATAGTGGTGCTTACATTAATACGAGTACAGTATTTTGTCCTACAAAAGAATGCTAAAATGACACAGACATGAAAACTCTTCCAAAAATGTGGTACACTGGAGCACGTGAAATCATATGGTATAGATGCTGAATGAAATACCATAGCATAAAGAGAAAACGTTTTTATTTTTTATTAAAATGACGGTGATAATAACATACTTACCTCTATTCCTGTGTGATGTTGTTGTCTGTGTTTAATGCAAACGGTTATTTTGTTATAGCGCCATAACATGACAAAAAGAGCTGATGTAATTAATAGCACACTGAAAAATACCACTAAGATGACGTACACGTAATCATTTTTAGGCCCTGTAAAATAAAATATTAAACATTAAACATGTGATAAAAACAAAGGAGGAAACAACAATAACAACATAACCATAAGAGAGAGAGAGAGAGAGAGAGAGAGAGAGAGAGAGAGAGAGAGAGAGAGAGAGAGAGAGAGACAATCAATCAAAGAAGCAGAACACCATAATGACAATTGTACGTAGTGTTATGTCTTATGCGTTAATTAAAATACTCTTGTTTGTTCAATTACAATTACAAAAACGCTATCTTTTGATATATGACACATGTTAACATGTTTACAAATCAAAATCGGACAAACTTACCCATGTCCGAATCACAAGCCAGAAGGAAAGTAAAAACTTTCGAACTCACTAGTTAGGTCAGACGCGTGAACGTCCACCAATAAAACCGGATGCTCCGGTAGGGTAAGCACCTCCAGTTTAGCTAGCTACACCCGCCACGTGTGTAATCAAATTTTTGTGCACAAAATATGAAACTATGGGACGTCAAATATATCGAGGGTAATTCTGGACACAGAGACATTTAACTTATCAACAATACTGTGATGACGTCCATAATACTTTTTGAGGTAAAAAAATTTAACAGTCTTAAAAAGCATGTGCTCATATGGAGAAAGGAACATCTATATATCTCAAACATTAAAAAAATACTTCACTTTTGCCATTTAAAAGGGGTACATATAGATAATAATGGGGTTCAGTTGGTGTTAACTTTAGTGAGGCCAATGATGCTCGAAATCAAAAGGGTTTTTTTTAGTATGAGCTATTAATACAATGCATGTTATGAACATTTACTGCACATGATGAAATTAAATAAACGGATTATAATTTTGAATACCTGTATGTTCCGTTATTTTGGTACTGTTCAGGTAAAGCGGAGACCGATAATCTGCAATTAATAAAGATAGACTTAGGATTAAGACACCTTGCCTCAATTATTACAGAAAATACAGAGAGTTTAAATATGTAATAGACTTAGGATCAACACCTTTTGCCTCAATTATGACAGAAAATGCAGAGTTTAAACATAATGGACATTAGGCGGGCACCGAGTCTGAAATTAATAAAAAACAGACTTAGGATTAAGACACTTTGCCTCAATTATTACAGAAAATGCAGAGAGTTTAAACATATAATGGACATAAATCGGAGACCGAGTCTGAAATTAATAAAAATAGACTTAAGATTTACAGACTTTGCCTCAATTATTACTAAAAATGCAAAGAATTGAAACATATGATGGACAGATCCATAGTTGTAATTAGCTTCTATCTTCTAAGCTGAATTTATTATAAATGTCTTCCATGAAAACGCAAGTATTTGATTTGTTTAACGTAATTATGTTGATGTCGGTCGAAATGTAAACAACACCCGTGTCATTAGCAGGTGACCTATATATCTAACGTTAAGGTCGTCACTATGAATTGTGAATGTATCTTGTTTACATAACTTTGTTCCTGTCTTTTTTATGGGAAAGATGATGCTCTATGTCATCAGCATGCGGGTTATCACGCAATTTCTATATTTTTAATTCGGTTATTTTCGTAACGTATATCAGATTTAATCGCGAGTAGCTGAATTTAAAATTTAGCCATCGGGTTTTGACTAGCAATATAAATTTAAAGTGAATACTTCTAATACGCAAAAAGAATCTGAACGCGAATAAACGCAAAAATTGTGTTTATGCGAATAAAATAGGATTTTCGGTATAAGAAAATTACTTGGCAGTGTAACTTTACAGAGTATCACTATGATCAGAAAAACTATACATAGTATCATTATGATACCAGCATGAATATTCGATAAAGGTAACAGGAAAAAACGGCTTCAATAGAAACTATGTGAATGACGTAACAACTCGTCTTTTGATTCGCCGATGTCAATTTTTCTTCTTAAATGAAAGAATAAAGAAATAAAGAATAAAGAAAGACTGTTCAGATAAATAAAAGTAAAATTAAACTTACCGGCATCTACGTGCACAACTAACGTTTCTCCTTCTTTTTTTGACAAAGAAATAGCTTGAATTTTAACAATGTAATTTTTTCCCATTTCCATTCCTTTGATGATATATCTGCAAACTTCCTGTCATGAAAACACAAAATAATAGTCACATTACTCTACGACGATCCATACTTGATAGGATTTTCGTTGGTCATAAAACAAAATCAATTTATAAGTTTATCCAACGAAGCAAATAAATTATTGATGCAGTGATATTGCAAGTCCGGGCTTATCAAAGCCATAAAAAGCTTTATGGCCATCATCAGAACAGTGTTGATATGTATGATGTCTTTGTTTCAAAATTACTATGGGTGTATTTGACATCCCATAGTTCAATGTTCCTTTTATTCTCAAGTTTTATTTAAAACGTGGAGCATGTTGTTAGCGAAACAGTAGGTGCTTACCCTTCTGGATAACTCGGTCTCACTCCCTAGTTTAAGGTCATTTGATACTTTCAACGTTTTACCTTGTTTTGGGTCTGTGATTTGGACATGGATGTGATTAATAACACACATTTTATCTATTCTATAAAGATTGTAAACATTTTTTCATTAAATATATTTTTAATTTCCATGATGAATAATGTTTAACTGGAATAAATAACAAAATGTTACACAAAGTTCCAAAATATTTAGGAATGAATTACCCCTCTTAGTGTTGTATTGCCATAGTGTGGATCTGTTGTTCCAGTTAAACGCAAGGGGGTCTGTTTCCTCCACCATACAGAGTACCCAACGATTCTGTTTTTCTGTGATGTATATAATGGTGGTTCCCACTGGACAATGACATCGCCTTTTGTTTCATTGTTTATCGAGTATTCCCTGAGAACTTTCCATTTAGCATTTCTTGGTGGTGCCGGAGCTTCAAAATTCAAATTTAACGAAATATACAATTTAGTAATTTGACAAACTGAAAACACGTTTATAAATATACTTGACAATGTAAAATTAACAATAATACCAACACGTGTTTCAAATAAAAATTAAAATTTTTCATTTGCTTAAACCTTTACAACATCAAGCCAAAATCACGCATTTTTTGTACAACGGCAAATACGCTTCGAAAATTAATATAATGAGAAATTGAGATCAAGTTTATAAATTTCACATATGCTTAAACTTTTATCAAATCACACATTTTCTGTGCATAAAGGCAAAACCTTTTCACAATGTAACCAAAAATAACTTTAATGCAAGGTGTAAATGAGGCATTTTCGTACTCAAGACACAAGGTTAAAAAGCTGATCGCGATTTATCCACAATTTATGATCAGTTTTATACTACTAACTACCCTAAATGCAAAGGGGTTGTGCTTTTATATGACATAATGATATCAACTTGAAACTGAATAATATGAACTTACCACAGATACTATAGTTGTAGTTTGTGGCATTTAAACAGTCTACTGTATAAAATCTAGTTTTAGTTTCGTCGTTTACTCCTTTCTCTGACTTCTCTTTCTTAAAACTCGGATCATCATAACTGTGCATTGTGATAGTATAATTACAACCGAATCTCAGTTTGTTGATCCAATACTCATTTACTGGATGTGTCTTTAAAAGAGAAGAACACTTAAAATTCAACATGGAATTTTGGATACGAGAGACACATTGAATTTTAAGCTAACATAATAGCTAATTAAAATACGAACCAAATCGTTTACAGATACACAGATACATAAAGACCTTTTTATAAAAAAAGTCAGAGAGTCCAAGGACTCAAATCAGAGCCTTAATGACTAAAATCAATTAAAATTTAAAAATTTAAATAGACACTGTACAGGGGACTGCTTTTTAATTGTTCCAAATCCCATAGTGAAAGAGGGACTGTAAAACTCTGTGGACCTACCAATTTAAGATGCAGTTACGTCTTTGTATTTTCATTTCAATTGAAACAAATCATTTGTGTCAGGTTCTTTTAGTGATGGTTAAGAACAATGTAATTGCTCGACAATATGTGTCTTCAGGACATGTTGGTTTTCAAACAAGTAGAAAATTTATTGATTGGATGAATGTGGTTTTCAGTTCAAGACAAGTATATATCACTAATATCGAGACGTCACCAGCTAAAGGTGGAATGCCGCAGGAATTTTTAACTTTGCTGTGCGCTGAGCGCAATTTGCGAAAGGGGTTCTTCAACGTGCCATTGGACATAGGTTTTTAACGTTTCGTCCCCCTGGCTGATTTCTAAATACCAAGTGATTGGAAAGAGAAGCGTATCTACCTATTTTCAAGTCTTGTTCAACAAACGATTTTCAACATACACAGCCAGCTGTCTACCACTGAGCTACGGTAGTGGTCTTAATCAAAAACAAACATACTAATCCATGTCCGAATCACAATCCAGAAGCAGAGTAAACACTTTGGAACTGACAAGCTAGGTTAGACATGTGAACTTCCACTAAGGAGGCCGAATGCCCCGGAAGGGTAAGCATTTCCTGTTTAACTAGCTGCACCCGCCACGTATGTAATTAAAATTGTGTGAAAGGAACATGGAACTACGGAACTTCAAATATATCCAGGGCAATCCTGGACACAGAGACACAACAATACTATGATGACGGCCATAAAACTTTTAAGGAGCCTTGATAAGCCTAGGCTTCCAATATTCCTGAGTCAACAATTTATTTGCAAGCAGCCTGCTTCGTTGTACAAAGTCCCTTAGTGGAAACAAGCTCTACCATAGCGTTTTAATTAGGAAACAAATACACCATAAGCAGGAGAAGCAGGTATATTGCTACATAGAAAAGGAAAGATGACAAAGGAAAAATTGAAGTAATCACGTTTGTTCTAAAGTTTCAAATATAGCCTTTCGCGGGCGTAATAAACAAATACAAAAATGTTTTAATTGCAGATGTTTTTCATTTATTTCGCTCATTTCGCTCATTCGATACTAGAAAGAAGTTGAAGTTGAATTCAATAGTCAAATCTGTATTGCATGGATACAAGGTCTGTTAATTATAATTTTTGATTTAAACAGCTGCTAACTTTCTAGCCCAAATTCAAATAAAAGGAGTTCAACAACAATTTTATCAATATGATTTCTATTTAAGGAATTAACTGATGAAACAAAATATTCTAAAGGGATATCTACATGTATTGAGACTGGGTAAAACATTCCCAATTAAGAGAGATACAGACTTAGACAGTAGACACCAATTCTAAAGGGAGATTTCGTATGTGAAAAATCTGCGTTATATATGAGATTTCAAAATGAATGGTATTACTGGAAACGTGGTTATTTTTGCGAGTGGAAATATTTGCGAAATCGGACCTAGGTTTTGTTGAAATTTTCACGAGTGGGTAACTTTTGCGATCTTTTTTAAATCGCAAAGCAGAGAAAATTTTCACTTTGCGAAAATAACCACGTTAACAGTATTCATTTGCACGTTTACAGTATTTTTATGCTAAAATACATGTTTGTCCTTTTATTTTTACCATTTAAACGTCTTAGAAATATTTGGATAGCCAAAATTTTAGTCCAAGCACGACTGATAAGGAATATATTCCGAAAAGGTCGTCTAGTTCCGAAACATTTAAACAGGCTTGATACCAATCACGTACATTCCGGATATTTATAAATAACAAACATGACGATCCATGTCAAATATATTATAAAAATACAGCTAACATGTTTTCTAATAAAGTTCAGTTCAAGTGAGTATGGTATTCTTTTTGAATTGATATTTTAGCTATGTAGGTATTTCAACGAACTCCTCTATAGAACAATGTAATACATATCGCCCGTGCAGTCAGCTTACTTTTTGTAATCATAATTTGAAAATGAAAAAAAAACTTATAAAAAGTAAAGTTGTATTATACCTGATTGCGTTAATAAAATATATCTAACTGATTAATATATATGTCTATATTTAGGTAGGCGTGAAACAATACAATACTAAATATTTTTTCGTCAACAAAGCTAAAATTTTACTCCCCTGTGGTTTGATGCGACAAAAAGTTTTACTTAATTGTAAAATCTTGTACTATTTAAATAAAGTGTGGTTTTAATTTTATTTTAGAAAGCTGATAATTTCTCGAATACAAACAAATAAGAAAAGGTGAAAACTAAATCATAAAAAATATTCAATTTTTTAATATTACAAAAGAAATCTTATGTTTTCAATCGACAGGGACTTTGTATCAGGAATACTATAATTATATAGTGTAGATATTATTATTTGACAAAACACATGCCCGGATTTTCTAATTATAATTCGAACTTACAATAGGTTGTTTTTGTTATAATATGGCGCATTTGTGTTTTATTGTTTTTTAGTTTTTAAGTATTTTACAACATGTTATGTTTTGGATATATAAAAAAATTCTTAATGCAAATATTATATTTATCATTGGAAATTGCAAAATATTGTTTTCATAAAAGTATGGCGCCATTCTCTGATCTTAGGTTTGGTTTCTTAATTATTTTAAACAATTGGAGAAATGTAAAATCCTTTTTCAAAGGAAAAACATTTATGCAGCTGATTCACTGTTTCAATCAATATCTAAAAAACAATGCACTACAAACTTAAATCATATAAGAACTTTTGATAAAAAATATTGAGACAATTGTAGTTTTCAAATCGCTAAAATATCAAATACTAGTACATGATCTCGGTCCTTTTATATTTGTCATTTCAACATCTTAAAAATATTTGGATTTAAAAAATGTTAGTGCTGGCGCTACTGACAAGGAATCTTTTTCCAAAACGGCGTTCTAGTCCTGAACAATTAAGTTACTGTATATTGCTTTATTTTCACGGTGTTAAATTTTCGCGGTTTGACGATAACTAATGTACTCTCGGCGACATATTTTCGCGGTTTTATCTGAAGGAAAACGACCTTATCAAGAGTAATGGACTGGTTATACTCATGTATTTTCCACAACGAAGTTTAAAAATTAAAAAGTAATTGTAGTAATAATAAGGTTTTTGGTCACAAAATGATTATGGTGAAAATAAATCTGATGCTTGTCCATAGTCAGTCGTGTTATGACCAATGACTCAAATATTTGTTATGTCTTCTGTCTTGATTATTTGCTCTTTCATTACATTTTATTTTTCGCGCTGTTTATATAAGCTGTTGCAAAGTATATTTCTTTTTTAAACATGTAACAAATACATTCAAATTCTGTACTTTTGTCCATCACGGGGATAAAGGACGCAATTTGTCTCAGTGGTGTGGTTTGAATATCCGTTTTAAAAGCATTATTGTCATTCTTACCCGTATTTCCTCAGCAGCATAATTCGATTTTTCAGGACCACATGTTGACATCCAATATAATCTGTAAAAACACGGGGGTCCTGTCGGAAGAAAAAAATATGGAAATTATTTCGAGAGCAAATACGGTTATAGATTAAGGTCGTATAAACAGGAGGCAATACGAAGTCAGTTTTTTATAAACTGTTTCCTTTGTAGTCTGTAATATCAATAACATACCAAAACATATACGAATGAAAAGGTTTTAAATGAAAGACGAACATACTAATACATGTCAAAATTACAATCCCAAAGGAAAGTATAAAAATTGAAACTGACAAATTTGGTTAACCTGCACTTCCACCTGGAAAGTGAGGCCGGTGCTCTAAATTGGTTAGCATCTACAGTTCAGCTAGTTTCACCCGCAAGGTGTGCAATTAAAATGGTAATGAAAGGAACATGTAATTATGGGATATATTTTATCTTCAGGGTGATTTTGGAAACACAGACATCATTCATATTAACAATATTATGATTACGGCAATAAAACACTCTGAGGTCCTTGTTAAAATCTTTAATAAGCAAGATCAGAAAATGTTCTTATCATCTTTGAATCATAATTTTTTTTTGTAAAATGTAAACTTTGATGCACATAAATGAATAATCTCCACGAAATACATGCCACGAAAACTTACCTACATTTGGTTCCCATACCAATTTTGCACTTATAGATTTGCGGAAATACAACTGGTGAACGATGCGCATATTCTTTGGTGGTTTTGATTGAAAACTTGCTGTAATTTAAAGATATAAAAATCGAAATTTCAATTTTAAATTCGACTATATTATAATACAATGCAAATCTTTAAGAAAGAAAGGTTTGAAAAAGGAAACCAAAATCATGTAAATAAATACTTCGATATCATCAGATTGATTGGATTGATCGATTTGTAATAATAAAAATAAAGGTAATCAAAAGTAGCATGAAGCTCTAAAGCTTTATGAAAAGCAAACATGAAATTCCATGTCAAAATTGCAATTCTAAAGCAAAGGTAAAAACTTTGAAACTGGCAAATTAAGTTCCACTAGGGATGTGAGGTCGGGTGTCTCCTGATGAGCTAGCTAAACTCGCCAGGTATGTAATCAAAGTTGAGCAATAAATTAATTTGGAAGTATAGGACCTCATGTCGAGGACGTTTTTGGAAACAGAGACATAATACTTATGAACGATATTGTGACGACCGCCCATAAAATAATATCGTTGTGTCAACTATCTATTTGTAAGCAGCTCGATTTGTGTGTATAAAGTTTCCGTCGTTGTTACAAACTCTATTATAGCGTATATCTAATACGCATATTCTCGCAAGTACTTTTTCTTTTACTTACCTGGTAGGGTTTTTATCCATTTTGATTTTACGGGTGGTATGATGATACCCCTACTATACACTGCCGTAATTCTAAATCGGTATTCAGTGTCAAAATTTAAATTATTTATCGGCACAAATGAAAGGTTTGTCTGAAAAAAGCAGATGATATAAAAACACAATACTAATCGAAATAAAAGAAAAATACCAAATCCATTAGCAACATGTCAAATATAAGTTATATAAACTTACATGCTTGTGTATATAATTAAAACTCGATGAAATAAGTTGAAATAAGACATATTGAAAAGTATTCATGTATCAATTTTAGGCAATACATTGAAAAGATTACGAGCCATTGTAAGTATTTGAAACAAAACTGGTTATAATATTGTTTGCAGGCTTCAAACATTCCACACCAAAAAGGTTTATAAATAAGACCACAAAAATACTCCGTAGTGTACTAAACTATGAACCAACATGCCTTGCATGTATAACACTTAATATGTTCGTGTTCACAGTAAATGGTTGTAAAAATGTCAATAGTGTTCAAATTATTAAAAAGAAACAAAACACATAAATGAACAACAGGCGACAACTCATTTGATACAGTGATACACACAGAAATACAGGAGTTCTTCCTTTGTAAATGTTTGATTATACCAATAAAATACTAAAACTGAGAACAAAACTCTTAAAGCTGATAATGACAACTTGCGCATTAAAATTGATGACCTTGAGCAGTATTCTAGGCGAAATGCAATTAGAATATCTGGAATTCCAGAAAACTCCGACTCGGAGGACACCGACGACATAGTCAAGAAGGTCGTAAGCGATTTGGGCATATCGATCAAGGATGAAGACATTGATCGCTCTCATCGCACCGGACGTCCCAAACAAGGCTACCATAGGCAAGTTCTAGTAAAATTCACGAACTACCACATAAAACGGCGCATTCTTAAGTCTCAGGCTGCTTTGAAAAATACCCCCAATCTGCGGAACATATTTATTAATGAAGACCTCACCAAACGTAGGCAAAATCTATTTAAAAGTGCACGAAAATTATTTCTAGATGGAAAACTTAATAAAGTCTGGACCTGGGACGGTAAAATCTTCGTTACCAACTCAACTAATACAAAATTTCGAATAGACTCATTAGAAGATTTGGACCGCTTTCGCGATGGCAACTCACCCAATGCTGACCGCACGGACACAGACTCTACTGACACAGCTAGGAACTAACACGTTTCGTGTCTATGACACACCCTGTTGACTTTTCAGGGGCTATACGTTCCTCAGTGGTTAACGTTTTCAGTGTTAACCATATGTATATACTTTAGTTTTCCGTGTTGGTGCAAGTTAAAACTGGATTATCCCAATGTACATTTGTATTATATAATTTATGTCCCTTGCAATAGGCTGTCCTCGATCTGATTACAGTAGTGTATATCGTTAACTCCAATACTGGGGGTTTTAACATTTATACATTGAACACGAACACCGATTATTAAATATGAAAGTATAACCTCCTATAGTAGAATTTATAATAAGATGATACACTCTGGAACCGGACCGTGGACAACCTTAATGCATAAGCTATATCACATGTCTATGATCTTAAGTTGGTTTTCATTTTAATTTTCATTATAAATATAATCACATTATTCACCATCAGATATCTTTATTATCTGTTAATTGTTCTGTCTCTCTGGCCCAGTTCTACACTATTCTACACTTTTCTTACTTCCTAATTTATACAATGTTTTTCTTATTGTTTTCTATTTTCCATTTATTTATTACTTTTATTTTTTTCTTTCCATCTTTTTCTTCTGTTACTTTTTACAGTGTTTCATTTGACCTTTGTTTTTTTACATCAGTGTACCACAACAAGTTTTTTCTTTTTATGTATATACATGTTTTCTATAACTGTGTATCAAGTATACTATCCAATACTGCCCGACATTTCCTGCATTACATCCCCGGTATTACTTAATTTATAATGACTGTATCACTGAATATTTATCGGGCTCGTATTGGAAGTTATAATATGCGCCATTTACGCGTTAGTACAATAAAAAACATGTCACCCAATTCTTTTACAATTTATTTGTTATATACCTGCATAATGTTGATTGTTTATGGTATAAGATTATGTATTGTTATTATAATCTTGTTTTTTCTTGAGTTATGTACACGGGTAGATACATCACTCATCACAGTGGTATTTGTAATTACTTCCCTTGTATCAAGGTCAACTCTGTCCTGTTCTTATGACATGCTTGATAAAGTATATATTTTTGATTTCCTGAAGAAAATAATTTTTTCTATACATGACACTATCTTAGTAATTTTGATTGCTGCGTGTATTTATAATATTTTGCACAAATGTGGTGATATACATAAAAACCCTGGTCCAGGCACCGATTCAGAAACCTTCGATTCTACATCATGTGACGATTTATCAGACCCCTCTATTGAATTATTCTCTCAAAAATATCTCACAATCCTTCATCTAAATGTACAAAGTATTTTACCCAAACTTGAAAGCATACGAACCGAGCTTAATTCTTACGACATTCTTTTATTTACAGAAACATGGTTGACACCCGACACTGACGAATCGGACATAACAATTGACGGATATCACAAACCACTACGTTTTGAAAGAAATAACAAAAGGGGAGGGGGTTTGTTGGCATATGTCAGTAAATATATTTATTGTAAACCTAGACCAGAACTCAATGTTTATGGAATTGAATGTCTTTGGTTGGAAATGTTCATAAGAAACAAAACATTACTAGTAGGTGCATTTTACAGACCTCCTGATTCGGACGTTTCTGTATGGGACAAAATTATGCATTCCATTGATCTCGCTTCAAATCTTAACCCCGACTATATGGTCATAACTGGTGACTTTAATGAAGACCAATTGTCCAATTCTAATAAGAAAATAAGTAATATATCACAAACGTTTAATCTCACTCAGCTTATCAAAGAACCTACACATTACTGGGATAATTCGGCCTCCCTTTAGATCTTTTCCTCATAAATGACGAAACTATAGTGATTAACAGTGGTGTGGGTGAATCTTTTTACGATGTCAATGTTAGATATCACTGTCCCATTTTTCTTGTCTTGAATATTGAGAAACCACAGAAATTTCTATCCAACGAACTATCTGGTATTACAACCAAGCTAATTGGGATTTATATAGGGAGAACCTTTTAGATACTAATTGGGATTTTATAAATGATGATAATTTGAATAATACTGCTCTTCGCATTACAAACATTATAAAAGAAGCTGCTTCAAAATATATACCTAATAAACAAGTAACAGTTAGACATAACGACAAGCCTTGGATGCATAATAATATAAGAAAATTAATAAGAAAACGTAAGAGATTCATAAAAAGGCTAAGAAAAGTAATGAAGTTGCTCACTGGGCTGATTTTAGAAAAATAAGAAATAGGTGTATTACTGCTTGTAGATTAGCCAAAGAACAATACTACACTAAAATGACTGAAAAATTGTGTTTGGTAAGCTTGACGAGAAAAACTGGTGGCAAATTGCTAAAACATTTATGTGTATAAAAAAGTCTTCCTCTATCCCACCGTTACTTATTGGAAATACAGTGATAAGCGAGGAGCAAGATAAAGCTGACGCACTCAACAAGTTTTTTGTAAAACAAACTTATCTCTGTGATGATAATCAATCACCCCCAAACCTCCCCGTTCCTGAATACTCTTTATCAAACTTACAAATCACTCCTAAGGATGTTGAAGATATTATAAATTGCCTTAAGGCATCAAAAGCTTCTGTCCAGACAATATCCACCCCCTCTTACTAATCCGGGCTTCTGATATACTATGCTTTCCTCTAAGTAAATATTTTACAAAACTGTTACAAAACTCCATATTTCCAACTATTTGGAAACAAGCAAATATTACTCCTGTATATAAGAAAGAAGATCCAAGTAATGTTAGTAATTATCGCCCAATTTCATTGTTAAACATTCTTGGCAAGGTTATGGAACGTTGTGTTTATAAATATTTAAACAACTATTTACTGGACAACTCTATCATTACACCTTTTCAGTCTGGTTTCAGACCGGGTGACTCAACTGTAAATCAACTTTTAGACATTAGCAATGACATTTCTACAGCACTCGATAGTGGGAAAGAAATAAGGGTTATATTTTGCGACATAAGCAAAGCTTTTGACAGAGTTTGGCACGGGGTTTATTAGAAAAACTAAAGTCTATTGGAATAGGTGGATCTTTACTTCTGTGGTTTAAAAGTTATTTGGAAGGTAGACAACAAAGGGTTGTTTTTAACAATAATGTAACTTCAACCTGGGAATTCATACGAGCAGGCGTCCCACAAGGTTCAATTCTGGGTCCTATTCTTTTTATAATTTATATTAATGATATAGTAAATAACATACAAAGTCAAATTAAACTGTTTGCTGACGATACTTCTTTATATATAACTGTTGAAGATCCATTTGATGCTGCAGTCATTTTGAATAATGATCTTGATCTTATACATAACTGGGCTCAAAAGTGGCTGGTCACATTTACCCCAACAAAACAGAATCATGATTATTTCACGCAAAACATCTATGCCCTTTCATCCCCAACTTTATATGAACCACATTCCAATAACCGAAGTCGAAACCCACAAACATCTTGGAATATTGTTTTCCTCTGATGGGTACTGGAAAAATCATATAGTTGCCATTTTATCAAAAGCTAATAACAGACTTTCCCTCCTGAGAAAACTTAAGTATAAACTCGACCGTCACAGTCTAGAAAAAATATATATAACTTTTATAAGGCCTTTATTAGAATATGCTGACATAGTATGGGACAATATAACTGAAACTTGACAGAACAACTTGAAAAAATTAATTTAGAAGCAGCCAGAATTGTAACTGGCGCTACCAAACTGACTAGCATTTTTCGTTTATACAAAGAGACTGGATGGGACACATTACACGACAGACGGAAGAAACATCGACTGATACAATTTTACAAAATGTACCACGGACTGACACCTGATTATTTAACAAACTTAATTCCCAATGACTATACTCATCGTTACGGCACTAGACAAAATCGTTTACTGACTGCTCGTTGTAGAACACATTTTCATTACAATTCATTTCTCCCTCAAACCATTAGAGATTGGAACGAAATTCCCCAAGATGTAAGAAATGGTTCGCTTTATGGTTTTAAACAATCTATTGACATGAATTCTAAAGTCCCTTCTTTTTATTCTTCAGGATCACGCAAAGGTCAAATTCAACACGCTAGACTTAGAATGAAATGCAGTTCTTTAAATAAACATCTATTTGATAAAAATTTAATTTACAGTTCTCGGTGTTCATGTGGTGAAGTAGAGTCTACTTTTCATTTTTTGCTAAAGTGTTCAAAATACAACATTATTCGTCAAAGCACAATCTCCAAACTTGAACAGAGTTATAATATTACCACTGACTTATTATTATATGGTGACGCAGATTTACTTTCCGACTCACAAAATAATGAAATTTTTCAACTGTCCAAAGATATATTGAACTTACTAAGCGTTTTTGATAAAATATTTGGCATATTTATGGTACACTGTTTTATTTATTAATTGTTTTATGGTACATCGATTTATTTATTAATTGTTTTATGGTACACTGATCTATAATTTATTTATTGTTTAATGGTACACTATCTTATTTATTTATAATTCATAATATTTTTTTCTCTCCCCACATATATATATTCATCGGTCAAAAATTGTAACTTCAGATATGGAGACGGGTTAATATTTGTATATGTTATTTATTTTACTTATGTATTTATGAATTAAATAAAATATTGTTTAAACTAAAATACTAAAAAACTTACCGAGCCCATAGTATTCCATATATCTACAAATGGTTCTGTGGTGTTCCGTTTTTGATACTGAACAACAAATGTGAATTGGGGACTAATAGCTTCATTCATTACTTTATTCCTGTTCTTCAATGACCATTTAAGGTATAACGTGGATGTATTGTTGACCTTGTTGTTATATTTACACACTAATTCCGGCTTTGTTACATGATACTGGTTATCATAATGACCTGGAACACAAAATAGAAATATTCAAATCAATTGATGTTGGAAATGTGAAATGGTCAAATGGTTTCAAAACATTTGCCCTCATAATGTTTTGTGGAAATAACTATATTTTAAAAGAATGAGATTTAAATAATAAACTAAACAAGAATTTAGAAAAATAGAAAATAACTATGGATAATCATTATACGTTGGTTAACCCGTTATGAAAATATTTCTCTGTTATGATAAAATCAAATGGTCAAGGGTTTAAAATATATGTACGCATAAAATCTACAATCCACAAATATTTACATAAAAAGAAATATAGTTTTACAAAGAATACAAAAACAAACTGATTAAATTATTTACTGATCATCGCCTTGAAAATAGGACTCGTAAATTAATAAGTTGATATATATTTCTATCAATTATTAATTATTTATATCTATGAATACATTTGATTTATAGAATTATTTACAAGCAATACATATTTAATTTTACAAAAAACAGGAAACAACATTTGATATATTTACTTTCGTCACTTTTTTTCGACTAAAACGAAATGCCTCAGTTGGTTGTCAAAATCCATTTAAATATGACCCATATTTATCATATGAATATATTATATAAAATGTCAATTAAATTGTTATATAACTGATAAATGAAAAGGTAATACAAATATAATTTATAAGCATAGCAGGGTCATTAAAGATTAACTGTTTAATATATTTTCTTTTTTGTTTATCTAAAACGTGCAAACAAATGACCTTCAATCCGTTTTTAAAATGTTAAAATCCATACAATTTATTTAGATCTATAATTTTTATTAAATGAAAATTTAAATTAATCAAGAATGGACATACAAATGAATGTCCATATTATAATCCCAAAACAAAGAAAAAACTTTGAAAACTTAAAAATCAAACTGAACATTTTAACTTCCACTAGCGCGTTTTCTGTCAGGATAAGCATTTCTTATTAAACAATTTTCATGAGATGAAAAGACTTACTACACACGATGCATAGGTATTATTAGTCTTCAGCACTCTACGATACTGCTTAAACAAAATAAAATGTTTTACGTCTCAGTACAGATTATTTTGTTTACAGTGCGGCGGTAAGAATATTTCTGAAAAGTCCTTTGATAAGCAAACTTACAAACTTTTTCGCGGTATGAACCGCTAGGGTATGATTTTGATCTTTTCGGTGAGAGGTGTAATTAGATTACTAGGCCAAGGGGGGAATTGTGGTTAAAGATAATATATGTGACAAAACCTCAAAGGTGTTTCACAATACTACTACTACTACTTGAAATGTTGCTCCTACTTCTACTAGTTGTAATGCTTATTATACCCCCCGCTTAAATTAAAAAGTGGGGGTATATAATGATAGGGGTGTCCGTCCGTGCTTCCGTCCTTCCGTTACACCTTAGGGTACCTATCTCTTATCATCAACTCCTCATTAACTCTTCAATGGATATTTATGGAAGTTTCACACAATTTTTGTGATACAATGTAGATGTGCACCTCCTATTTGATCCGATGGATTTGTTTATGTGGGGGGAGCAGGTTTTTTTCTAGTTTCATTATAAAATAATTGTTGATGCACTAAAATTATAGCTAATAGTGTAAGGAATATCAAGAACACCCATATTAGAAAAGTTGTTTGAATTTCGTTTTACATTGTTTGCATATTTATGAAATAAATTATACACTACTCTCGAGATCCATCTGCTGTGGAAGTTTGTTTATAACAAGCACATTTTGATAAGTAATCAGAAATAGTAGTAATATTCAGGTACAACCACAACGGCAGGAGTTCGAAAAAATGGAGTTTATCGAGTTGCCACGTGTTTTTTGAACTTTTAAAATTTAGACATGGTTCGAGAAAGATGTTTCTAGTATTTACGTACAGGTTACACACCGAATTTCAATTGTGACACTCAAACAGTGCTAGATATATGTTTATCCCTTCATACGATACAGACAGAAACGTTACAAACTAGCTCAACAGGAGGTGCTTTCCCTTCCGTTGCACCCAAGTGGAAGTTTTAATTATTTGTCCGTTTCGAAGTTTTAACTTTTGTTTGAGATTAGGATTTCGATATGGACTAGTTTATTTATGTCTGCTTTCAGAAATATAATTCGATGTTTATTCAATTATCGTCCTTCGTAAAATGTTACTACTGAAGTTGTATATAGGCGTTATATAAAATAATTTATCTCTTTATGGGTACTTGCTATTTCGGTAGCAAAGCTTTTTATATACTAAAGCAAACTAAAATATCAAACATGAAATCTGAAAAACATCGTTCATGATCGATAATATAGTATTTTGACACATATCGAAAATATATAAAATAACATATAGTGTAAAAAGTAATATGCTATGAAAAAAATCATCATACCTTCTATTACAGGTTGTTTTGTTTGATCAATGCGGTTACATTTCCAATCACAGTTTCCAATATTCTAAAATATAAAAATAACTATCTCATCATTCGTTTCTATTTATATGCAATAAAGAGTATATCAAAATACGAGCCTCATGGGGTTAAATTGTTCACTCTAGGAAACGGAATTGAACTAAAATTATCTAGAACAGTTTGTCTAGTTACATTTGAACGTGTAGTGTCCAGCATCCTCATATTGACACTTAGTGTCACAAGACCAACTCCCTCCTTTAAGGGTCTTTAAGGAATCCTTAAAGATCCTTAAAGATGTCCTTAAAGATCCTTAAAGCCTCCTTAAAGACCCCTTTAAGGACCACCATCTTCTTTAAGGATCTTTAAGGCTTCCTTACAGATCCTTAATGGAACTGAAATTTTAAGGATCTTTAATGCGGCTTTAAGGATCTTTAAGGATCACCCTGACATACACATGTATTTAAATGATATAATGGTGTTTTTTTCAACCATCCTGAATTGGCTAAGGATGCACCATTATTTATTTATTTATTTATTTATTTGGTATATATTACACAAAAATAATTGGAGAAAAACGCGATTAAAAATAAATGTCCGGTGATAAAATTTCATGATTGTTTTCAAATTAATTAATTAATTAATTAATTAATTAATTTTTATTTATAATCTATACTGCTCCGAGTATTATGTCCCAGCTCTAAATTGATTCAATGTACAACTTCTTATTTATTTATTTATTTATTTATTTATTTATCTATTTATTTATTTATTTATCTATTTATTTATTTATTTATTTATTAAACTAACAAAAAGTGTAGTTTTGACTATTTATCATTATGGATTTATGCCCATAGGTAATATACAGATCATGGTTCCTAATTGATGATCATCAACATTTTCCCGGTATCTCATCAACAAGTTACCTAACTAATTGATAACAGAAGCAAATTCAAACTCATTTTAACCAGACGATAGTATATTCTACCTGAAAAATTTACCGTATGTTGTTAATCTCTTTAATTACCTAGATGGATTTGAATTTTAATGGAATCTGATGATTAATCTACATGAGTAGTAATGTTAGGGATACTTTAGATACTTTTTACCAATTGATTGTTATTTGTGTGTAAATAAATAAATAAATAAATAAATAAATAAATAAATAAATATTTTTAAAAACGTTTATGAGAGAGAGAGAGAGAGAGAGAGATAAGAGAGAGAGAGAGAGAGGGCAGAGCGAAGACTTGTACATCATCAGTTTTTAAACTACCATTATTTGATATTTCTTATTTCATGACCTTGAAATGTGCATTCATATATTAAATAAATAAATAAATAAATAAATAAATAAATAAATAAATAAATAATCAAATAAATAAATAATCATATAAATTAATAAATAAATAATCAAATGAATATAGAAATAATCATATAAATAAATAAATAAATAAATAAATAAACAATCATATAAATAAATAAATAAATAAATAAATAAATAAATAATAAACAAACCACAATTTCATAGACAAAACTGGTAGATTCATTTGCACTATCTTCTTCATGTAATAATTTCTCGATCGATCCAGTAAAATAACTTGTATTCTCTGATCAAGTTGTTTATGGAGAGAGAGAGAAAAAAACTCGGAGCTGAGAGTTGTCTATCGGAACTTTTTCCCACAAGCGAAAACTATAAGCATGATTTTCTAATCATAGAATAGGTCCGCAATCCAAGTTAACGAATTTCGGGCTAATAAAGTTGTGATTTATAATGAAACAATTAAAAGGAAAAAAAAACATTTGTTTATATCATCGGCATTTATTATTGTTTTTATTTGTTTTCTTGCCAAAAATGGGATTCTCTGTGTGTTTCCGTTTCATCCACAATCCTAGAACTGACGGCCGCCACAACATAACTAGCAAAATCTTGATCTCACTGCCTTGGTTCACATCTAGTGTGAGAAAACTCGCTTGTCGAATATTGGTTCTAATCTCAATGCACTTTGATTTCCTTCACTATCCTTGAACTTAAAGTCTCTACACAGGACTATACAATTTTGTTACAAACTGACAAAATATTAAACTGGGACAGGCCATAATCTCAGAAAATTTGTCAGTTCGCTCAGGTTTTACATTCTTGGCCATTCTAGAATTCTTATTCATTGAATCAAATAATGATATAAGTGAAATAATCTTGACACAGGAATGAAACTCTATACTCTGCTATCCCGTTATCCTGATTATGTTGAGAAAAAAGTAAAAAAGTTTTCTCCAGAAATAAATCAAATGGTGTTGTTCAAACACAAAAAGATATTAGCAGTCTGCAGCTGACGTTGGAATATTGTCATATCTAGGAGAGAAAGAGAGAGAGAGGAGAGAGAATTTGGATTTGCAGTGTCGTGTACTTTTTTCGTTCTGTTTAAAAATAATTCAAAAATGGTAAATCTTTTAGTGTCAGATCCAGCGGGATGGAGGTAGGTGGGCGGGGAGGGGGGCACCCCAACATTTGCCCCTGCTTTCCGACTTTTTTCCCTCTCGCTTACCGCAAATTGTCAAGCAAACAGTGGATGGACCAGTTAATTAGTGGTACTGATTAATTAATTCGTGTACAGGTAGGTAATTGCAATCAGGTGATGATGTAATGTACCAGTTCGATGAGATATGAAAGAATTTAGGTAGTGCTGACCAGTCTTAGGTGATAATGTTATTTACATGATCACTTAGGCATGAAAGAACCCAGTAAATGACGTTAATTAGTAATACTAATTAAGACACTTCTGTCTTGTCAGAAAGCATGAATTTTAAACAGGGTTGTTATCAGTACTTCAAAAATAATTCTTATTCAAAGACAGATTCCATAAAGAGTGATTCCATTAATCATAAATGAATATTGGGACCAAGGGTCAGGGTCCAGAGAGAGAGAGAGAGAGAGAGAGAGAGAGCTAATTAGAATGGTACATTTTTAGCACATAAGATTATCTTTTATAGCGCAAGGTTCTATTTTCATATAAAAGTCCCAACTTTTGTACATTTTTTGTACATTTTTTGTAATTTTTAATTGGTTTTAATAGATAAATTCCATCTCATTTGACTTTTTGTTCTATCCGTCCGTTATTGGCTTTATGGAACAAATCTAAAATGATAAGTGCTATTTTCTGGTAAAAAGGATTCTTGTGTGTTGCACTATTATACTGATTATCTAGTGTAATAATGTAATAATTTAATTAATATAATAAAATTAACTTGAATGTTCAGATGGATGTCATATAGATAATTTTAAACAAGTGTGGAAAAAAGGGAGGAAGGAGACCTTCCACTTCGGTAGCAGCCAGCTCGGTAGAGTGTCGACTGTCCACTCCAGAAGTGGAAGGTCGCGGGTTTGGTCTCTAGCCGGGTCTGATCTAAAACTTGAAAAAGGATAGTGACTATTCACTCGGATCCGCTTTTGAGTATGACAATGGTAATATTTTTTTAAACAGTTTTACCAGATTTATAACAGCAGGAAATGTCGCTAGTTCTACTGTTTCAATTTGTAAAGAGTACTATTATTATAATGTTTAACATGTGCACCCCTTTTCTCTCTCTCTCTCTCTCTCTCTCTCTCTCTCTCTCTCTCTCTCCGTGAATTGAATTAATTTCTGAAATTATTTTATTTAACATTCTCACTGTTTCCCTCATAAAACAGTCATTTAAGTTAAATGCGAGATTTTGAAGGATAGATTAAGATTATAACAAATTATCATTAAAACTCGTCCTTCCATTTTGTACAGATTATTAAATGTCGCTGGTACAATATTATAGTTGTTTATCAAACAAGGAAATAAGTATTGGTATTACAACAAAAATGTAACTAAATTATAAAAGACAATTTTAAATAAAATTTACTTAAAATTATTGTTTTAATTTCAAGAATTATTGAAATATTTTATTAAAAAAGCAGTAGTATGATTAAGATTATACAAATAGGAATGGATATCTGATCGATAATTGATCTTTATAAAAGTGATGTTTGCCAGTCAGATAAATAAGTGTATTACAGGTAAAGGTTTGATATGCCCGTCTTCCTTTGATCAGAAATCTTAAGTCAGTTAAATTAACCTAAAAATTATTCCTCTCAAGAATGAAAGAGCAAACTATAATAATAATAATAAAATATTTTTAAAATGGAGTAAAACATTTTATTTATATATTTTATTATTAAATCTGAAAGATTTAGAGCTAGTCACGTGATCCTTAGGCTACCGGGTACTGATATAGTTTAAAAATATACAATGTATATTCATGTCTTCCGTGGCCTAATGGATAAGGATGTAGAGTCAGGAAAGGATGTAATCTGGGGAACTAAGGGTAGTGAGTTCAAGTCCCGCTGCGAGCGAAATTAGATAAGTAAATTTGTAATAAATGATGTTAAATAATGTGTTCTTCTTTATGTAATTTCAGGACTACTTGCAAAATAACCAAAATTAGTATAAATTGATAAAGAAAAATGATTAAATAAATAAATTTATTTTTTATAAATTTACAAATTTTATAAATAAATTAAAAAAAAATAATTTTTTTTATTAAAACAATAAAATAAAATAAAAACAGTGTAAGAGTATAATAAGTTAAATAATTATATTTAACATCACATTTATATAAATTTGAAATTTAAAAAAATGTAAAGAAATTTGTTTTCTGTGTTTATTAAACGAATCCTTAAAGATCCTTAAAGCCGCCTTAAAGATCCTTAAAATTTCAGTTCCATTAAGGATCTTTAAGGATGTCCTTAAAGAGACCTTAAAGACACATTTAAGGTCCTTAAAGACCCCTTAAAGATCCTTAAAGCCCCATTTAATGAGTCTTTAAGGGGGCTTTAAGGATCCTTAAAGGTAACTTTTCTTCTTGTGTGTACGAACGACATTGGTAATTATCGCTGTGGTAGTTCCAAATGGAATGACGACATGAGATGTGAAGATTCCATTAAGGTTCACTACATCAGGATAATTGATGTTTAAAGTTAGTCATTTCTTTTAAAATCTAGTAAAACTTCATGTCTTTATGCCATGAATAATGAATACATGTAATTAAACACAGCAACAATACTAAACTTACTTGGTGAATCAAAAGCAAACAATATCAATATTAAATGACAGTTTTAGGGATTACATATTACAAATAATTCCTAGTTATAAATTTTGTTTTCGCTTTTTATTAATATCCTTGTTAATTGATTAAGATTTGATAACGAAATTGGAATATTTTTTTAAACAGAACAGAGGTTTGAAGCACCAGAATATGTTCCAGAATATTAAGCATAATCCCTTGAATATGTTTTACTTGATATCTATATGTAAATGGGATATAGGCTAGCTGCCAATTGTATATAAATATTACTAAACTAGCCTTTACCTTACAGCACCAGAAAGCCGTCCAAAATAACATTAGTAGCCCTGGGTCAATACTGAGAAAATCCTGATATCCCCAATACATCGGAAATAGAATCACAGAGGTAGAAATAGGAATTCTAGCAAACCCACTCAAGTCAACACATCGAACGACCATAAAACGGTCAAAAATTTTCAAACCATTAAACCACTGGGTATTTTTGTACTTTTCTGTGAAAAATACATCTACTTTAGAATTATATCATTGTCATATTTATGTGTGTAACTAGCAACATTATTTATTGTTAATGAGACAAACATTCTCATTAATAACATTTAGATAAAGAGAAGATTAAGGAGTAAAAACATTAGATATATTCATAACTTTCTAGAAATATTAAATCAACAACACCAATAACAGCAATAACATGACCGGGTACAATAGCGTGTCCAGAAAACCAGTCTAATTTTTTAACATTTGAATGCTATTCTTTAGATCGGTTAGGCACAAGTTTTGTTTTAACATTTCAATATGTTATTGTTAACATACAAAATTGTTTTAAAATGTTTAAATCTATCCTTTAGACTGTTGGCATACTGGATATTTTCTCCTAATAATGTTATCACTTTGATTGTTAACACCACCAGTAAAGCAATACGTGTTTTTTTAATAAACGTTTGTTTTTGTTTGAGTGTTTGTTTTTTTTTCTTTAATACATTGACTAATGCCAAGTTTGTGCTTCAAAGTTAGGTATTAATGTTTAATGTAGAAGCAGCTACGTGTGTACGTGATCTCCAACATGCGGCTTATGTATCACATACATTGCTTCACACTGCTTTTGGGTTCGAGTCTCATATCAGCAGACAATGATGCCACACTGACGCTTTTCTACTCCGTCTTCAATTGTTTCAGTCGCAACCAAGACTTAATACAAGTTAACTAATCCTGACTGATTCTGATATAAAAAAGAAGACGGCATTATCTTTTTTCTAAGGAACTTACACATATCTGTTCACATGTAATATAATCACCATTGGAGTTTTCACAAAGGCTTTGACACTGTAAATACAAAAAAATATTGAGATTTTTTTATCAATCGAAAGCAAACCTGATTAAGCTTAAATTACAAAAAGATATAAGCAAAACAGAATATACATATTTATGTCCTTAATAACTGAATGCAAGAAAGAAGAAAACATAACTGACAGCATTTATCCTTAAGTTAAAATCTTTTAAAGCAAATCGGAATAGACATTTAAAGAAATAAAATTAATTTATCTTCGATTTTTTAATAAAAAATTCGCATTTGTATGCAAATAAATCTATGTAGAAAAAGAAAATTGTTATTTTTGATTTAATTAATATCTCTGAAAACTGATATATTTGCACTGGATTCATGCCCAATATAATCAGTGTGCTTTTTTAGCGCTAAACAGTCATGTAGTTGGTGTTCGGTATCTGCTCACTGTTGACACCATTACCTAATAAGAAAATGTGATTTATGTGTGGTAACAATAATTTATTTCAGATGTCAGTTTTGTCTGTAACTTTTTTGTGATTAAATGTGTCTGAATTTTGATGTCATTTGTATAATTTTTATAAATATTTTTCTTTGCAGGTATTCATATGCTTTGCATATATTACTTCAAAAACATAACTTTTCATGATGTTCTACTTTCGGGATTTTCATGGATAACCTGACCTACTAATAATAACTCAAACGAAATACTAAAAATTTACAGCATAAAACATCACATATTAATCGAAAACAAACATACTAATCCATGTCCAAATCACAATCCAGATGCAAAGTTAAAACTTTGGAACTGACAAGTTAGGTAAGAAACGTGAACTTCCGCCAAAGAAGTGAGGCCGGGTGCTCCGGAAGGTTTAGCACTTTCTGTTGTGATAGCTACACCCGCCACGTGTGTAAAAAACTTGCAATTGCAATTTGACACCAAGTAAATAAATGATTTCATAGTACAAGTATAATCCAGAAGGGAATAAGAAAAATAATTTGTGTTTTAATTGTAATAAATAGTCGTAATGTATACTAAATAGGTATATTACACTATCGTCAGTTTGATCGTTGTTTCGCCGGCCACGCCCACAGTGTTTCGACAAAGGGCCGACATGCTTGAATTACACGCAAAAGAATGAAAACTCGGCCTTACTTGTGCGGTTTAATGACGTCACTGACACTAGAATGGCATAGCTGCCGTAACGCTGCTTTGGTAACGTGATTGCGGCCGGTGTCGGAACATTGTGGGCGTGGCCGGCGATACGTCAAGTGTTTATTAAATTCCATTACTATCCATCACAAAATCTAACTTTGATAAAAAAAATGTTGTCCATAAACTTTCAAATGCATAAATAGAAATATAGAAACGTGACAGCTAAGAAGCGAATTTTCAAAATAGATAAGTTGCGGAAGCGGAGGCGAAGAAGCAAATAAGCGAATACGACAGAGCGATATTTGATCCTTCCTTTGACCTGCATGCTTTTTTCACTCCTTAAGTTTCGTGTATATGCGATATCATAATATAAACGCACTTGTTATTCTTTATTTTATTACAATATCAATAAAATTGTATATTTGGTATAGTTTGTCGACATTGGTATTTTGAGCTATAACTTCTTTTCGTGGCTTTAAATTAACATTCGTTGTCGTTTGGACCTGATGTGGTGTTTTCAATATATTGGTAAATAATACATTGAAAACAACCCTACGCGGCTTTTTACGCAACATATGTTATTGCCACTTTACAGCTTGTCGAGATTTGTTAGAAGGCAAGTAAAACTAGACACTATACCCCGAATTATGTACAAATCTTATAGCACACCAAACAAGCTGATTTAAATTAAAACTAACCTCCTTGCATTTGACAGAATCGCACATGTTTCCTTCATAAAAATCGTACTTTTTCTCCATACTTCCTTTGTGAGGCGAACCATACTGAGAAAAATAATAATACATTTATTAAAAAACAATGTTTTAGCATTACACCTTGATACCATTTTTATATTTATAATCATAATTTGACATGTTTGCAGATAATAATTATAATATTCACAAATAAGCAAGTTTTGGGCTCAACTATGGTTTAGACAACATATTTATCTTTATCGATCTGAAATACAAATATAACTATATAACTGTTCTAGTGTAAAAATATCTAAAGAGGCTGAAAACACATTGTATTAATAGCAATAGATAAACATGAAATATCACATGAGGCAACTCTTGCAGTGGAATTTTTACAAAAAAAAAAAAAAAAAAAAAAAAAAAAAAAAAAAAAAACTCTTTATGATTTCCAAACTACAGTGTTTTGTCATTAACATTATTTCATTATATAATGCACTTTTTTTTTATAAAAAATGGCGTTTTTATTCTTAGACAGGTATTTGCATTTATCAGAAAATGGACAATGGCGATAATAATTTTATTATATAAGACAAAATATTTATTTCTCGTAATACAAACATGGCTTGCTCTACCCAAATAGTTTGGAGGAATACTACACATACATTAAAAGCTTAATTTCTGTAAAAAGATATAAAAGAAATAAGGTAATCTCTTATTACGTCTAAATTATCTGCACAGAGGTAACTTAGTCGTTAAAAATTGCTATGCTTAAAACTAGGTCTATAAGTTTGGCACGTTAATCATAATGAAATACATTAATGAATATGAATGAAGTGATATCTAATTAAAAAAGCCATAAAGTTGGTCCCTAAACTTTCGGAATGGATATAAATTTGTTAAAACAGACAGAGGAATCATGGCTAAAATTTCCCTAGGTAAAAGGTGTCATTTAGTCTACCTAGTGACTTTCCACACGAAATATAGTTAAACTGTGCCATCATTAGGCTCAAAACTATAGAACAATATTTTCATAAACAGTCAAATCGGATTAGCGAAAAATGGTGCTAAAATGCGATTTTTTTTCTAATATCTACTTTCTACGAATTTAAACAAATTCCGTTTTAAAAAGTTCACATTGTTTTTTGTGTTTTTTGTTTTTAGCTAGATCAGCTAAGAAAATAACTTATTAAATCAAACTACTGTCTTGGTATATGGTTTGCAAGTTTTAACATTTGTCTTTTTGTCTCTACAATTTGAAAATCTCTCTCATGTAGGCATTATATATAGATTTGAAATTTTGCACATGATGAGTTGTATTCCTTCTGACGTTAGGTATAATGAAAATAACAATAAAATCAAACAAACTTATAATCTAATTGCCTTTAACTTTCTTACAACAAATATACAAAACAACTTACCAATTCGAAACAGTTTGTGGTACAGTGTGCCTGAAGAACCATTTGACTGTATATTTCGTCATTCGTCTCTTCACTGACAACGCTGACCATAAACACATTAAAAGTGAGAAAACAGTAAGCGACAAAATTAAACTTCTTGTTGATCATTTCTAAACAGTGGATTTCGAGTTTTCTTCTCGACATTATACAGATTCCTTGTTGCTTAGATTTAAGCTTATTCCTCGATAATTTTAAACTATTTCGACAAACCACAACATTCTCCAATATGAATTTCAACTACACTGCTCCTCAATTTGAAATCGATTTTGAGGAACACACTTTTTTATTCGGACTTTCTTAAAAAGTCAAACAGTACATCAAAGTTAGCATTACAAAAATCCAACTATGAAGGTCGCTTCTGTCGTTAAATGAAATATAGGTATATTAAACTATTTTGTGCTGATAATTTGCCTAGATCACGTTTGTTGGTTTCAAATATATCTTCTAACAATGTTCTTGTTGATCTACACGGTAATGCCTGTAAAAAGAAAAAAGAAAAATAAGCAGCCGTGCATTGACCCTCTAATAAATAAAATGAAGAAAAATAACTATGATGTTCTTGCAATAACACAATAATAAATAAAGAAAATAATGAAAGAGATTACGACGAGAAGATAAAGAAATAATAAATGAATGCCACTTTCGTTCAAAATGCAGAAACTAATATGTACGTTCTTAGAATGACATCCATGTAGATATTCATAAGATAACGTTGAAAACAATAAATATTTGGAAAAACAACATTTCAACTACATTGACCGCTGAAAATTAAAAAAATACGACGATAAATAATATACAAAAACTTGTTATTATTATTATTATTATTATTATAAATTATATTTTCCATGCACTGTCATTGAGCTTAAAGTCGCCACATGATTAAACAATGTAATGGCCTCGCACATGCAAGAAAAGTTAATTGGAAAAATGTTATTGACCGGGGATTGCTTATCTTCCTTGGATTCAATTATATGAAAAGAAGTTACTTTATTTACTCGGGTAAATGGTGCTTCCAAAATAGGAGGAAGATTTGGAAGGACAACATATCGTAACACCAATGGCAGCAGACGGACGGTTGAAAGTTTGCGTCATTTGAAGAAAAGGACGCTTTGTACAATTGTCAAAATATTACAATAAATTGCATTTTTTTCAAAGTGAAGTGATATTATATCGGATTCCGTATGTTAAAAAGTCGTTAATGTTCATTTTCTCGTGTTCTAAAGCATTTGTAATAGCTGAAATCAAGTATTGTTTTTTGTTATTTATTTTTTAATTTTAAAACAAATTAACCAATTTTATAATAAAATCATTATAGCATCAATTTGAGGTCAATATATGTTTAATTGACCTTAAAGTGGTGCTATAATTGTATATTATTATTATTATTATTATTATGAGAAAAATAAATAACTCAAGTTAACAATTTTCTTGTACTGACGTCCAATGATTACAATATTCTTATTAAGTCTTCTTGAAATAATATGTCAAAATATTGTGCTATAGCATTGCCCTTTCATCTGAAATCAATAACAACTCACAGTGACAACTAAACTGATAAGGATACAAAATAAATTATCTATTATAGAGAATAGCAGGTGTTTCAATTAATAACATGAATTATAAATACACGATGGGAAATATTGTTTTTGATCAAATATATGTTCATTGTATCCATATTTATTTATGCTATTTCCTTCCATGAGTCAATTCAACAAAGTCACTAAATTAAAAAAGTACGTAATTATTATTAAGCCTGTTTTAACGTCGCAGTACTAGGCATCAGTTGTGTGTTTGGACCACAATTGTCGAAATATAAATGATTGTAAGTTGTTAAAATGAGAAGTTTAGAGAACCAAAACGTATTTTATTAAACCCAACTTAAGGCAATAATTTAACATAGCTTATTGTTATATTTTAGAAGCAGATATCGTATAATACAAAGAGAATCTATAACGAGTTCCAGACCGAGATAAGAAATTTCAGTCGAGTGGTCAGATATTTTCATCTCAAACGAGGATCTGCCGCGTATGAGATTAAAATATCTGACCACGAGATTGGAATTTACTTATCTCGGTCTGAAACGAGTAGTTGATTATTTTTCTCGCATATAGATTCTATTTGTGGCATTGAAATCTTCTACTACAAAACAAAGATTTTGCTAGCGGATGAATACATGTTTGATACTATATCGTCATCAATAGCGTGTCGCTCATAGCAGAAATGTGGACCTACGCGATAATAAATAACAACAAAATACATTTTCTTTTTATACACTTATTGGTCAAAATTTTTTTTTTTTATAAAAAATTATAATATTAAAATAAAGTTAAAAATTATACAAATCATTTATTAGGGTATTAGCTCTATATTATGATAACCCTCGTATCATGGATTACGTCCCTTACCATTATCGAGAAAGTAGTCTCCGTTGTACTGAGATACCCTACACTTGCTCACGCACGGTGCGATATGGAAAAAAATATCGTACCACCTATCCCGTGAGATTAGTCAGTCAAATATGCGAGAAAATTTATTGTGAACTTGGTTAATGATATCATCGGGAATGCTAAGCCACAAGCTGAGATACCAACCAAGTGGTTTTAATTATTGCTAAACCTCTTTTAAATTTTTAAGCACGACCGTTTCGAAATAAAATTCCTCATCATTAGTATTTGGACCAAAAGTGTGGAAATCTGAATATTTTTTTAAATTTTGAAACGAAAACAAAATATCATAATAGTTTGATAGATGCTGGTAATAAAATAAAGGTAAAATATATACTGAATATTTTCTATTACAAACTGCTGGCAAGAGAGACACCATTTAATAATTATCATAATAAACACAGATAACAAAATTTCTAGTTTAAATATTTGAAACTAAATTTATTTCAAATTTAATAACAGGGAATATGTAATTTATATTTAATTATCTATAAAAGTTTAAATAATATTTCCCTAACAGGCTCTAAAGTGGTGACGAATTCTGGCCAATATTTCTTAACATTTTGTCATTATCATTTTCATAATTAAACCGGCCTTGATTATCAAGTTTATTATTTCAATACTTGTAGGATAGGCTTAAGAACTATAAGTAAGCGTTCTCACATAAAATAGTAATTACTTTCTTTACTATCTTTACTATTGTTTAATTTCAAGTATATTATTAGGATGAGGACAGAAACATTATCTTTTTTAAAAGCAGTAATCGGGATGAAATGGATTTCAATAAAACAAAACTATTTTGGTTTATCCTGTATGCTTGAGCTTTAAATCTAAATCAAAAAAACATACTAATCCTTTGTTTATGCTTGATATAAGTGCGACTAGGCTAATGGTTACCTCGGGGAATATCCACCAGCAGAGACAAGGACACAGTAGTAAATATTAGAAACTAATAAACAAATATCTAAATCTATTAAATGCAACCTAAAAAAAGTTCTGTTGGTTTTATGTTACACTATAACAAAAAAGCAAATAATCTGAATTGAATAGTCTTCATTACTTATGGCTATATTAAACTATATCGTTCTAGTCGTTCTAATATAATTTATTGCTTTGTATCTAGGTTTAACACTACTGATGAGAAATTGTATTCCGAAACGGCCGTCTAGTGCTGTAAATATAAAACTGGCATAATATGTAATTTAATTGAATGTTCCTGTCGTTGCCCTGTGCTTTTTATGTTCCGAATTGCGGAGAATATTGCAAGCTATATATTTTCAGTTTCCATTTTTCCGGTTTTAAAAATGGAATTAATTTAAAATTTCATACTGCTTGTGCTTGCATCATATGATTCTAAAATAAAAAAATCACTCGTTTTCATTTATTGTAGTTTATCCGATTTCGCCGAGCAAATAAAGCTAATAAGTTTTTTAAAATATTACAAAAATATAAATTCCTTCATAATGATAATTTTATGTAACAAAATAGTTTTTTAACTTGCGTTACAAAGTGTGTTATTATAATATAAAAGCAATATATTTATTTCATATGCGTGACCTGTTGGTGTGTTAATAAGAAAATGGACATTCTAAAAGCTAAAAGTAATTAATTTTGTAGTAAATGTAAATTTTTGAATAAAATAATCTTAATATAAAATGTGAGAAAAAGAGCTAAGTTCTTTTAACAGTGATGTCGACAAGAACTTTTAAAGAAATCAGTCGACCTCCATATTTTGAAAGTTTTGTGTTAAATACTGCAAAAATATTCTCATTCTCATTGAAGTGTTTTGGAGGGTGCTAATGTTCATGCTGTTTGTCTACTGTAGTTATGTTAGAGGCTTTCTTAATCAAATGCATCTAATTTCAAAGATAAATTTTTAGAGTCAGTTTTTTCCCGCAAATTGCAACTTGTTGAGTGTATAATATTTATGGAATCAGTCCCAAAAATCAGACAGCAAAACCACCTCTATCTTGTTTTGTCCATATAAGGGCATGTAATCGTTTTAAGTTAATATAATCTCAGAAAATATGCATGTAATTTAAATGAGTATTAAGTTGAAGAATATGGAATGTTACACATTCTGTCAAAGAGGTATTCAATTAACGACATTTTACAGACAAAATGAATCACCTTTTGTTATATACTTTAGCACATGCATGTATGAATTGGAAAAATTAAAACGTGTGTTTTGTAGTTCAAAATAAAATAGGACGTAATTGATAAACATAACATTTATAAGACAAGAGCTAACAAAACCCATGATTTGCAAACATACAAGTTAAATACGTATATAGGGCGAACTCATTTTGAGACCACAGCCTAAAACCATGGATTTGAACAGACACCAGTAGTGTGGTTATAGTACTTTTGCATGGTCCTCGATTCGAACTAACGTTTAAGAAATGTATTATGTTTGAGGTCGTACATATGTAATTTCCAATATTTAACTATTTAACTGTCAGTGACAAAAAAAAAAAAAAAAAAAAAAAAAAATGAACGCATTCACAAACATTTATTATTTGCTGAATCATTACTAGTCTGTAAAAACAATGGAACAAAATAGAATCGAATTGTTTATCGTTCTCTGACTTCTGATTTCTTGTTAACTTTCCAAGGTATAAGGAACTAGGTTTGTGGTTCAAGGTCATCGAGATTCTGATTAGATACGTCTTTGAGATGGTACATGGAGACCGTGTTAACAAACCGAAAACATGTATATGGTTACTAAGCCCGTTTTAATTTTTAGAGTACGGAATTAATAAATTAATAAAATTGCTCATAACTAGTGTTACTAACCGGAGCACCCAGCCTCGCTTCAATGGTGGAAGTTAACGTGTTAATCATAATTTGTCGATTTCAAAGATTTGTACTTTGCTTTAGACTTGTGATTTGGACATGGATTGGTATGTTTGTTTAAGTCAAACTGATCTTTTAGTTATATTTTTTAGGATATGGTCCAGTGGTTTTAAAATATTTTAAAAAGCCAGATGCCTTCATATGAATCATACTCATTTCGTAAACAGCTAGTTATAATTGTCCTATGAGAGTCAAACCGAGTTTAATAAGCTGTAGTCATACATATCTTTTTACATTATTAATCTATTTTCATATTGCATCACTAGAATTTATTATTCATTTAACTTCTTTAGGATATGGTCTGGTATAATTATGCTTACTTTTTTATTGTCTTCCAAATTAATTGTTTTCAATCAAAATTTAAGTTTTTAAAAAACCTACAGTACCGTATTTAAAAATATTAATATCAGCTAAATTCTAAAATGTCCTTAGGTGGAAAAATGTAATGTTTGTAGTATACAATTATTGACTGGTGGTGCGGGCAATAGCAATTTTGTTGGCACCCGAGGTCCTGACTATTGCCCGACGCGAACCAGTCAATAATTGTTTTGTTATATAAAAACAATTTAAATATACCAAGAAATTTCAACAAAAATTTAATTTAAAAATGTATTCAGTTCATCATCCGACATTTCGATCAAATTTTCTAAAGTCAAATTGTGATTTACATGATCTGCGTACTCTTGTAATATTTTTGTAGCCACACCGATCACATTGGACGTGATTTTACTGTCCCTGTCGTTCAGTATGTTAATTAATTCCTCATCGTCGTAGGGCACAAATCTGCCGACGGCCGACATTGTTTACAGTTGACAGGAAGCAGACGCTAAGGGGTCAAGGTGAAGGTTATCGTAAATAGAACAACAGCATGTTACGTCACGGTCGCCAACCAATCAAATCGCCGATGACATTGACATTGCGGGAAAAATCTAAACGTTGTCTTGACAATCACGCGCAGTCCAACAGCAAAAACCATTTTACCGGTCCGAAAAGACTTTTTTCCTGGCTAGGTCGAATAGTAATTTTGATGAGGTTTTTTTCTTTTTAATTTATGTATAAGAAATTTTATATGAATATAACAACATTATCTATTGAGATTTTATATGTTCAAACAATGTTAGATGTTTTAATGTTGCAATGTTAAAATTTTTTAATTCATTGCATTTATAATGTAATCACTAACTTTCAAAATACTAGAAAAACTTAATATGCATTGAATATGATCTAGAGTACAACCTTGGCAAACCTCTTTTCACAAAATAACCGACTTGGGCTTGTATGACTTTGATATCACGCAGTTAATTTTGCATAAATATATAATAACCATATAATTAATTAAAATGTGATCAATTTGCATAGTCGTCTGCAGAAATGCTTTAATTGAAAATTCCATACTAATCACAGAAACATATCAATCCATGTCCGAACCACAATCTCAAAGCAAAGTAAAAAAACGTTTAAACCATGTTTAACATGTTTATGTCCGCTGGAGATGCGAGTCCGGGCGCCTTTGAAGGGTAAGCACCTACTAGTTAGCTAGCTGCACACGTCACGTTTTTATTACAAATTGAGATTAAAGCGAACATGGAACTATTAGATGTCAAATATATCTAGAGCAATTTTACATCATACTTAATAACAATATTGTGATGACGGCCGTAAAACATTTTTGAGGGTCTTGATAACCCTAGGCTTTACACTTTCCCTGTGTGAACGATAAGATGGATAAACATTTTGAATCAATCTTGATTTAGTATATAGCTCTTTGGTTAATGTTGCTTGTTGCTATTCTTCTCAATTTTTCTAATTTCTATTATCTTTATAATCTTACAGATTTAATCATTTGTCAAAGAGCCAAACAAGACATGATTTAACCAGAAAAAACCCTCATTTTTGGACTAATGGTTATGGAATTCCCGACCCAGAGTTATAAAGGGCACTGTACAAAATTCCAAGTGAAATGGTTAATAATATTACGTTCATATGCCTACAAGATAGATAAAACTGTACTTAAGACCAATTAGGAGACATAAGCTTTCGAAGCAGATGTACGACGGCATTCGGTTTAAATTTAATAATTGGCCTCTATGATTATTCTGCCTTCCGTTTAATCTTGTCTGCATTAACTATAAATATGTACAAACCATATGTTTTAATTGAGGGAGTGTTTGATAAAACGTATATTATGTCTTTAAGATTATTTTTCAAATCCAAAATTTTTTAATACTTTTTCACATTCATACTGAATTTACCTTTATATGATTATCGATAAGAAATGTTTGCAAGACATCTATTTCTAAAATAAATTGCATATCTAAGTACATACGTGTCACAATGCGTTTGACATTATTTAAGATTAAGACATTTGACGGACAAGCCCTCTGCTGAAACATATAATTTTTTTATTTTATTATAGATACCCATCTAGTAGGAATTCAAGTACATACATGTCAATGCATGTGCGTAATTAATACAAGTACTATATTGCACACAAAGCGATATTACGCTGCAAAGCTAGAGAGGCCAAGTGGCAATTTAAGCAAAAAAAGAGAATTGCTTCAAGAAAAAATTATTACTGCAGGGGCATTAAATAGAATAAAATAAATACATTCAAACCTGTCTATAAAGGCCAACCAAGGGAACAATTTAAAGCGGTGTTTTTGGGCAGATGGCCTTTATATAGAGGTTCAAAAACATAAAAATAGAATAATAGGGATACAGTTTTAATAGCCTCTATATCAAGGTGGCCTTTAAGACAGGTTCGACTGTATTTTTCATAATTTAAAACAGTGGTAATTCAATAATTGTATTTATAGACATATGAAACAGGTGAAATGTACAACCCAATAGGGTTGGGAGGCGATAAAACTAAATATCCTTAAATTTAAATGACTTAAACCAGGTATGCATTTTAAAATGGAGGATACATTCTAAATGGACCGTATATTATCTACAAGACCGGTACAACTCATTAACATTCCGTGAATATATAATTACTTCAGATATTACGCAGTACAGGTAAGTAAATTAACTATGTAGACATATATGGACTCACTAAGATGGACAACTAGGTTGATTTATTACTGTCTTATTCATGCAGTTAACTGTTTAATTGTCAGTGCAGCAAGCGGAAAATTAAGTGTATAACTTTTAATTTTACAATTTAAGCAGTAATGTACATAAGTTTAGCGTGCCTACCTAAGACATATGCATCCCATTTTATTTCCTTCTAAAAGCATGAAGATTTCAACATAATTGCATAAATTACTGACAATGTCGGACAAGCTTTATTTACATATTAATCATTACATCATTATTTGAATGTGAATTCCAAATACACTTCATTCAAGAGTAATATCACTCATTTGATTTGAAAAGTGACGGGTATAGCAGGTTAGTCAGGACGTGCGTACCTTTTTGGAGCACTCTGCCTCACTTGGTGAAATGTTACGTGGTTTTAACTGAATTGGACAGTTTTCATTGTTTTTATTTTGCGTTTGGGATTGTGACTTTAACTTGCATGGGTCGTATGTTTATTTTTTTATACATATAGTGATTCAGAGTTTCATTTGCAAACATACCAGTCCATATTAACTAGTTATAAAAGTGAAAGTCATGTGCATTCGAAGTTTATCGCATCAATAAAGTGTTAGTTTTATTTGTACGTATTTAACCGTGTGGTTTTTCTAATTAAATAACTTTTTGACGTATACCCAAGTATTGATGATATTGGCCAAAGGAAGGGCATTCTTTCAAGAAGCAAAATGAGCTTATCCAGTGATAATCACGCTTAATTAAGACGTCATATAATTATTCACACATAATGGAAGGGTTTTAGAGTATCGTGACTGTTCTAAAACCTTTGATATATCAATTGCAAGTATGACGTACATATTGTATATACAACATGTGCTTTGCATCAAAATAGGCCTGATTAACCTAACGGGATATCTATGCACACTTTCGTGGTAGAAGTTGACATGTTTTAATTAATTATCATTTTTCAAAGTATTTTTTTTGACCTGGACTGTATTTGATACTACCGACTATGCGGAGTAGTGAATTTAAGACACCTGTAGTTTACGTGTGACCAGTGAAAATTGTTTTGGAAAGAGCAAAATGTAAAAATACAAATGTACGTTTGTCCTGGAACAACATGTATTATACTCATACACATTCTATATTTTTCTTTCAGGTTTTAATCTTGATAGTCTGGACTTTTAAACTGAAATTGGTTTACCTTTATTGCTTTACTATACATGAGAAAAACCTAGAAAACGGAGAAATTGAACAAAAAAATATTTTCTTTCACCTACGATCTTACAATAGTTTAACAGAACAAACTTTGTTTACTACAATCTCTTAATGAGATTTTTAGTTTCCTGAATAATGCATATTCGTGTATATTTGTTTATTTTTCAATTACACTATTTTACTAAAATACTATTTAAAATAGAAAAAGGAAAATTGACAATAAGAAAAAAGGGTTGCTAAAAAATCCAATGCAAGTAATGGATGTAATTTATAAAATATCCAAACATAACAATACAAGAAAATGCACACGCATATAGGGACCGCGGAATATAAAACTTCCGACTTTGGATTGGCAGTTATACCCATCAGGAGAACATGTGATATCTACATGCTAATGCTTATTTTCATATTATAGTATACGTTGTTTGTTTATACTTTATTTTAGCATTGTATTTGCTTCTGAAATACATTTTAAATTTCGTAATATTTGTTAAATGACATAGTGCTGGAACCCTCTCTCTAGCTACGCCATGTAGAGTCACCCACAGTTTTGACATAAAATTGTGTGAAAGGTAAAGACTTTGCCTTCTTTTATCTAAAAAATCATTCAATCTTGTTACTAATAAATATAAAAATATAAAAAGGTCTTTTCTTTTTCTTTTTCATCTTCTTTCTATTGTATTATTATTATTGTTTGTCCTTAATTTCAATATGTTTGAAGAAAAAATAAAATTAATCAATGTCATTTTAATGCTAGTGTGAAAACAGGTTTTTTGCCGCAGTTATTTTGTGTTATAGAATTTATCTGTTTCTTGCATTATATTTAAAAACTCGTCAAACATGATGGAAAAAATATAGACGAAAAACAGCATTACTGAAATCGACATACATTTTTTCTATCCAAAGTCAGTCTCTTGAGTATTAAAATTATTACTAAACATGTTTTAATTTTGCAGCAGTATTAGACGATCGTTTCGGAAAAAAATCCTCACCAGCAGTGCTAGTACCAAAATCGTATAAATGAGAAAAAAAGAAGTACGAAATGTGTTTTATCAAAATCACCACAGGCAATTCATTGAACGAAAAAACATAGCTGAAATTTAAAATTTAAAATTTAAGAAACAATATGATGTTTTTGTTTGGCTATTTCATGAATTCTTACTAGTACAAATTGGAATCATTATATATGCAATGTTATATTGGCTTTATTTGCTATCTTAGATTTAACTTTAATTAATTTTACCTCCAATTTAAGTTTTATTTACAAAAAGGATCAAGTATACGTTTCATGCTCAACTTATTTTTTAACGATACAACTGAACGTTATAAAAAAAAAATTTGGATTTTGCTTCACACTTAGGGGTCTCTCAACCTGACTTCCTGAGAAGTTAACATGTTTAACTAAAATCAGGTTTCCAAAGTTTTTTCTGTTGTTTTTAGATTTTATCGAACGTGGAGTAACAGGGACCTCAAACAAAGCAGATTTATGGTCATCCGTCATCACAGTATTGTTTATAAGTATGATATCTCAGTGTACAGAATTACCCTGGATATATTTAACGTCCTTTAGATCTATGTTCCGTTCACTCGCAATTTTGAATACGTGCGTGACGAATGTTTCTAGCTAAATAGCCTTCCGAAGCACATGGCCTCACTCACTTCTCTTCTATGAAGGAAGATCGCCTGTTTAACCAATTTTGTCAGTTTTAAAGTTTTATATTAGCTTTGGGATTGTGATTTGGACATGAATAGGTATGTTTTATTTTATCTGATAAAGCCAGTCGTCCAAATATGCACTTGTCTGAGGATGTCTTATTGTGTCTAGCCTTTTTCAGTTCATTGGTTGAAATGCCTTGTTTTCATGTTTTGTTTATTGTTCAATATGCTATCAAAATTGTGTTCTTGATTTTATTAGTTAGTGCTTCGTAATTTTTTTCAGATACAAACTGGTATCTTTATTTTATATTTTCCTATATACAACATTTAAAAATTCAAAATATTAATGAGAGAAAATGAAAAAATTAAAATTTGATAAACACTTGATAAATATTTGCATAATTTTCACACGAAATATCTAAAACATTAGGAATTTACAATACATATTTGGATATCTAGTCATACACATGTCTACACCTGGTAAACAATGTATAATTTGGAATAACATTAACACTTCAATACAGGCAATATGCATGGTAAATTGTGATTATACACCTATAGGTCATGATATACAGGAGTTCAGAACAGCTGAAAAAAAGATGTAATGACTTCTATTTTCATGTGTGAGTGACATCATCATACAATCAAAGTAATTTCTTGTTATATATTAAGTAATGATGCAATGATTATTGATTTTTTTTATAATTTTGCAGCTTCAGAAGACTGAAAATATCCTCATAAGTAGTCTAGGACCAAAACTGTTGTAAATCTAAATAATTAAAGATATTGAAATGAGAAAATAGGACCAAATTTATTAAACAAAACCACCTAAGGCAATACTTTGAACGATTAATAATAGCTTAGGGGATTTTAAAGAGTTTGAAATTGACATACTAGCAGATTATTTTTATTCAATGTTGATTCACAATGTTAATCTGAAAATACAATGTATTGGCTACCAGATTAACGATAACGATATAGTCCGCCAGTAGAGATACCAACTAAGTGGTTGTAATTATTACTCAAACCGATGTATTTGTAACACTGTGCGACCCATTTGGAATAAAATTCTTCATCATTTGTGGTAGAGCAAAATTGCGGAAATTTACTTTAATGCGTTTGAAAGATAAAAGAAAAGTAACGTTTTTATTTAGGATTTTTAAAATGACCTATTACAATATATACCTAGAACTGACACCATAACTTTGACCTAAACACTTAAATGTGATACGCATTTTCTTAGCATTATAGTATAAATGATCAGAATTCATCTAAAGATGTAAAGAAGATTAAAGAAGATAAGACGGAAAAAAGATCTGGTAAATCCTATGTATTGCACTCAAACTCAGTTTGCGTGTGATATTAATATTGTTTATAAACTTTGCTTTTTAATTCTGAATGTTTGTAAAATCAAAGAATTAAGTGTAAATCAAAAACAAACATGTCCAAAAGACAATAAAAAACAAAGTTAACTAGAAAGTGACTCTTTTAGAAAAAAAATCGATTATCATGGCTAAAACATATCCACTAACTATTTTATATTTTATTTGAAAAGTATAAAAGTCATTATTCACATTTTGTTTCTGATATACCTTTCATTGGATCGTATACAACACTTCTGTTTCAAGTATTTCTGTCTGTCCTGCAGTTTCTTATACGACGGAATTCAAACAAGTATTTGATTTCCATTTTCGAACATGTATCGGTATATTTGTTCCCAATGTGCCTGATTTCTCTCCTACGTCAATCGAAATTGGTATATAACGGTAATCATAAAATATCAAGATACAGGTCGCTGCTAAAAAATTTAATCACAAAAGCATGTTAGGAACTTGGGACATTAACACTTTTAAGTTTAACACTTGACTTTCCACCAGTTAGTGAGGATATAATATCCTTTAAGACGCATATAGTTGTGTTTTTGTGCGCAAATTAATATTAATGTTTTGATTGACATTAAATGAAAACGCTTTTCGTTTTTTTTGCAACATTAGATGACATGTATTTTAGGAGAATGATGAAAAACATATTTACCGTTATTCAGGCATTTTTTGGATAATCATTTGTCCCTATATGAGTAATTTTATTTTCCTGTTTGCCTGTTTTTTCGAAAATATTTGTAGTTTTCTTGGTTATGTTGATATTGGGTGATAACAATTTTACTTAATATATGGAGGGAAAATCAGGAACAAATATACCAATATATGTCCAAAAAAGAAATAAACTACTTAACCATTTGAAAAGATATTTATTTGTGGAAAAACGTATTTTAAATCCTACCAAATTAAATTTATTTTTGTAATGGAAAATGAAACATTTGGAGCAATGTTCACACTTCGTCATTTGCGTATAATTATAAAAAAGAACAAAACCACATACTTTGTCTTAGAAACACAAATTTCTGCGTTTGGTCCATCTCAAATGACGTCAAAATCCATTAGTTTCATAAATAACAGAAAAGGAAAAGGTCCTACTCAAGATGATTGAAACAAAGACAGATCTCGCAATGGTGAACATCAGTGAATCCCATGCAAAGTGAAATAAGTTTTATGGAGCAATGTTTGTAAAATTTAACAAATCTCATATCACTCCAATGGGCTTTGCCTGTTGAAAATCAGAGACTTTATAATCAGTGTTCCACATATGTTTGTCATTTTTGGTGTCTTTTTTGTTTGGTTTGTCATTTGTTTCGGATACAATTTTTTAACTTTACCTCTAAGTGCCTTCTAAGCCAGATTTTGTTTCAATTGGCAAGGTAATTTAAACACGCACACACACATGCACACATGGACAGCGTATCACTATATCCCCTTATCACTACAGCAGTCATCTTGAATACACTTTAAGGCTGTGTATTGGGTAAATATTGCACAAACTAACCGTTTAAGAAAAAGCTGCCCCATATATTATTTTTTGTTTGTTTAAAATTTGAACAAAGTCAGTGCATAAAAACGGTTGTAAGGGCCATTTATTGGTTTTTTGCTAATCATAGCAATAGCGGCCATCTTGGATGTATTATAATACTGTCTAGCAATCTCTTACCGCTCACTGCAACAATCAACTGACCAAGTTTCATTTAAGTAGGATGCACAGTTTTCTTTCAAATGCACGAAAACAAATTTATCTAAAAAAAAAAAAAAAAAAAAAAAAAAAAAAACACTCTACCACAAACAAGAACAGTGGTAGTATTATATCCCCTCACTACTAGTGGCGCGAGGATAATAACCTGCAATAACGAATAACTTTAGCTGCTACTAAATTTTACTAAATAAAATATCGTTATAAGTTAACTTGAAAGGTAGCATTTATAATCCTCTTGCAGGTTCAACAAAATTAAAAGTGCCGTACACATTGTCCCAAAATATGACAAATTGGTATTAAAGTTGAAACCTGTTACATTTGAAAATATAAAATAAAGTAAAACTGCTGTTTCAGATATCTGCAATTTGTGTGAAAAAAATATATACAAAACCAAAATACTTACATTCGAAATGCACTGGAAATCAAAATACGTAACTGACAAACATGTACATTGCAACAGTCCGTCGATCCGCACTTAGATTAATTCCAATTACATTTTCTGATTGACGTTCTTTACAATGTTTTCTGCACTTAATATTTTTTGCTGATTGATTTGTTTTAATTTGAAATTTACTTTTACCTTCGAACATCTTCTCTTAGAAAGACACTTTATGGAATTTTGTTTCGAAAAACACTCGTTTGTTTTTGTAAACTCATTAATGTAAAGAAATACTATCTCGTTGTCCTCGGTATTCCTAATAACATTTGAATATCATATTACAAAATTTGCAAAATCAAAATGTAAACATATATCAATTAACTTTATAAGCCTTAAGGAATTGGAATATTTTTCGTTTCCTTATCTACTACGGCAGCTGAGTTGGTAGAGTGCTCGCTTTGTATGTGGAAGGTCGTGAATTCGAGCCCAGGTCGGGTCTGACCAAGATTGGAAAATCAGTAGTGACTGTTCTTTCGCCAAACACGCGGCGTTTAGAAATAAAAGACTCGGGATCCTTCGGAAGAAACCTTAAAATCGATGTCCTGTGTCACGGCACTCGTGGCATGTTAACGAACCCTCCCTGCATATTGCCCTGAGCGCACTGCATATATCAAAATTTTCTGCCACTTTACCTGTAGACGTGATATCTCAGTATAATTGAAATATTCTTGACTGGAACGTTGAACCCAATTAAATCAGCCAATCAAACGTTTCTTCATCTTCCCTAGACACGATTTTTACTTTGTTTTTGGGTTTTGGTTTTGACGTGGATTGGTATGTTTGTTTTTTATATAATTTACTTTCAACAGTGACAAATACATTTGACATTATCATGCTTTTAACTCAATGTTTGAAATATTATAATATTTTAGAATAGTATATTTTGAACAGAGATAATTAAAACACAATTTGCTTAAAACAAAGTTTTTGATAGCATTTTTAACCACTCTACTCGCATTCATTTCTGTTAGTAAAAAAAACCCCATTGTTTTACGTATATGTAGTCGAAATTCTTCAATTTACATCGAGTGAAGAATGTCAGTTCTGAAATGTTCTAGAAGCGATCTTCGGGAAGCGAACGTTCAACCTTTTTATACCAGGTGAATATATACATGTACTGAGTGTAATTTGGTATACAACACCTTTCAGTAATTGGGCGTTTTAGATCACTCGGTCACAAAAATAAAAAAAATAAAATAAAATAAAAATAATAATAAACTAGAGATTGTAACTGGGATACCAGTTACGTATGATTCCCCACCATCCATAAATAATATATGATATATATCCGGTGAAAAGACCCTAGGGTCTAATTTCGTTTTGAGGTTTTTCAACCGTCCCAAAATATAAAAGTGTTGTTAATCTTGATCACTCAGACGCTTTACTCTTTCCTTTCTCTAAAATTCTATACACGAGATTTATTCCGTATAATACACCTGAACTAATAAGACCTGCTACGTGTTAAAAATGTATGTTTTTCCCATAGATAGGGTCTTTTATATAGCACCGATCTATTTTATTTGTAATGTTTTCAATGAGTTTTATTCCGTTGATTTTAAGTTTATTCGAGTGTTTCAAAGGTTTTCTTATATTATATCTGTGTATTGTGTGTTCAAATAGATCGGCGCTGTATATATAGTCCGATTTAAAAGACCCTCTCTATTGGAAAAACGTACTTTTTAACACGTAGAGGGTCATATTAGTTTAGGTGTATTATACGGAATAAATCTCATGTATATTGCTACAATTGTTATTTCCAGCATGTAAAAGATACAGATCTTCATTGCACTATAGATTGTTGAGGTGTTTTTGATGCAAAAGAAATAATACCCTAGGGTCTTTTAACCGGACATTGCCGGCTGACTTGGTATTGTACAGATCTATTGCTTAGATTTGTCCCATTAAATTGTTCATTTACAAGATTTTATGCTTGAGTGGACTTGTTTGACGGTCACTAATCGGATTAACTCATAGGTGAATGCATTGGCTTGGTATAATTAAAGTGTCGTAACCAGCTTATGCCCATTCAGAATTGGTTTGTTCGGCTATTCAACTACGTATTTAATTACGCAATTTACACCCACCCACCTACCTTCAAGATAAAGAAAATGAACACGCCTTGCATATCTACACAGACAACAGACTATAAATCAAACAGTACCAAACTTCATCTAAATCCATCAAGCCGTTCCCAAGATCTGCATCAGCATATAATGATACGCTAGGTCTTGAGGGAAGAATAATAATAATGATAATAACTAGAGATTGTAACTGGGATACCAGTTACGTATGATTCCCCACCGTCCATAAATAATATATGGCATATGTCCGGTTAAAAGACCTTAGGGTCTTACTTCTTTTTCCGGGTTTTCAACCGTCCCAGAATATAAGAGTGTTGTTAATCTTGATCACTCAGACGCTTTACTCTTTCCATCCAATAAATTCTATACACGAGATTTATTCCGTATAATACACCTGAACTAATTATATAACAAGACCCTCTACGTGTTAAAAAGTATGTCTTTCCCATAGATAGGGTCTTTTAACCGGATTGTATATATAGCGCCGATCTATTTCAACACACTCGTTTTGTCCAAAAATGGGTCTCTTCTGGTAGGGTACGTTATGGTATGGGTAAGTTTTGTCCTGCGGCCGTACAGATCTATTACTCAATTAAATTGTTCAGTTATAAGATTTCATGCTCGAGTGGACTTGTTTGACGGTCACTAATCGGATGAACTCATATGTGAAGGCATTGGTTTGGTATTATTAAAGTGTCGTAACCAGCTTATGTCCATTCAGAATTGGTTTCCCGGGGTCCTCAACGACGTATTTAATTACGCCATTTTCACCCATCCACCTTCCAGATAAAGAGAAAATGAACATGTCTAGCATATTTACACAGATAACAGATTATTGGTACCAAATTTCATCTAAATCCATCAAGCCGTTTTCGAGACCTGATCCAGCATATACTATAACAGTAGGTCTTGAGAAAGGCGGAATAATAAGAATATTAGAAATAATAAGAATTATGAAAAGAAGAAACATAACGAAAACAATATGATTCCCTACCATCGGTGGTGGGGAATCATAATAATAATAAGAAGAAACAGAACGAAAGCAATATGATTCCCCATCTTCGGTGGTGGGGAATCATAAAAACCCATCGATAATCTAACAAACAAATAAAATCATGCTCCTAATTGGAATCTAAAAATGATACAGCTAGCGTTATAGCCACTAATGTCAATCGGTCAATGTAATCGCCTCAAAATGGATATATGAGCATCTGAAAACTGAATACGACTCAAAATCTGAATGGACAAACAACTAATACAAAACAGATATCAATGACTATTATTGAAACATCTGGGTTTAATGAAACCAAACTACGTCTAGCCTTGGGAAATAAATACCATTTGCATTCCGATTATTTGAGGAGATGTTGTTTTGAAATATGAACAATAAAGACTTTATGAGTATCATGGCATTTATGCAAATATGTGTATAAATCACATGTTATTCAGCATGCGGTGCATGACCTGCTACACTTCTATAAACATATTTTGAATAATATGGTTCATATGAGAAACAACACATACCAGCCACCATAGAATAAAAGTTTGTAAAATTACAACCCTGAGCTAATCGTGTCCTAAATATTTTTTATGGCCATCATAACACTGATCGTAAGTATGATGTTTGTATTTAAAATTATCCTGAATAGATTTGACACCTCATATTTCTTTGTTCCTATCATTCTCAATTTTGATTGCACAAAGTAAACCACAGCTAGCTAGACAGCGGGGCTGATTCTTCAGTGAGCACCCGGTCTCACTTTGTTGGCGGAAGATCACATGTTTACATTAATTGTTTGCTTTTGGTATTGTGGTTTGCACATGTACCGTTATACTTTGTATATATTCACCTATAGCAATATGTTTGTTGCGTAGCTCCAATGCTTAATATTATTGTGAACTAATTAGTCTCGTCGAAGTGACAATTATATTTAGATAGTCAGTTCTAAGATAGTGTAGGTAACCAGTGTACCTAAACATTTCTATCTTCAGTAAGCGAACTGTCAAATTTTCTCACCGATCTGGAAAAGCGAAATTTGAACCAATCGGAAAGCAATGAGATCCGGAAGTCAGCTTTTTAGACCCTTGCGTCACCTCAGCCCTCAATAGCACGTCAAAACAGAAAATGCGTATCTGCACAGCCTGCTATAAAGGTGTTTATGCACATGTTATACTGTAATTAATTAATTTCTTCTTTATGGCATCCAACTTGTTTTAAGGTATTACCGTAAATCTTATGAGTTTTATTTTTCTTTCTTTTTTATCCTGTCTTCAGTAAGCATCATCCGCAATCAGATAAAGAGCAGGTATATTATATTACAGATTTTTCATCTCTTTAAGCTCTGACACTCTGTAAGCCTCTGCTAAGTATAGCTTGAGGAGGTTAATTACATGGCTCACGCTTAATTACATCCTGATCTCGTTTTATCTAGCGATAGCATTTAATGTACTTTACCAAAAAGCCTTATAAAATGTTTTTAAACTATTGTACATTTATCTTTCTTTGTCGTATTAATTACTAGTAATTATCACATTGTAAGTATGGGGGATTTGTCTGAATTTGACTTTATCTTCCGGTAAATTATATTCTTTTTCTGATTGAATTTAATTTTATTATTATTTATTTATTTATTTTAATTCTTTCTGTGGTGGTGATTTATTCTCTCTGTTGCTTTGTTATAAAGATATTTTCGTTTTAAATCCTTTTTTTATCCGGATAAAAATACAGAGGCCTCGGTTGCTGAATGGTCTAAGCGCCGTCTTACACATTACATTGTCTCTTACATAGGTTCGAATTTCACTCGAGACAGATTATAGCTATAGTGTGAGTTAGTTTATCAGTCTGCTGAAAAAAAGTTCAAGTAAGTAATTTCTAAAAAAGACGAATTAAATAAAGCACGATAACTGCTACAAAAGAAGTGAAACCGGATGCACTGGAAGAGTAGGTTTTCTTCCGCCTAGCTAAATGTAGCAACACCTTAAAGAAAGCTTCTTTTTGAAAGTTATAAAGTGATACTATATTAGACACCTTTATTGAGCTTTAGGCTTCTATAGGCGCATTTTATTCTTTGCACTGTGGTACAATGTCGTTCAAATTACACTAAGCTTTCCCGATGTTACCACGACTGACAACGTGTATCATAATGCCTGCTTTGAACTAGTGCACACTCTTGACAACATTTAATTATATAAGTGCTACCTTGCCAAAACAGCAGAGGTCGCTGTCCACCGGTCCATTATCTGACACCGATCGCGAGTTAATCAGCAGCATTGTGAAATGAAGTAACTTGCTTATGGTCATAACATGCCGTCGGGATTCGGACTGGGGACCCTTGGAACCCGAATCCGCTACTTACTGAGCTACATGTTTGCACAATAATCAAATCTTCTGTATTTCGCATTTCGTTCAAATAGGTAAGTAATAAATAAATGTCGACTGAGCAATAAAAATAAAATTAAACAATCAATCAATTTTATTGTCATATTATTCATTTATCAAAATTCGTTTACCAATTACGTAATTTTATGACAGTATGGTGTAATAAACAATCGAATAAAATATTTTTACTTTTAGAATTGAGACAAAAATAAGATATTAAATTGAATTAATATTTGTTTTTTGTAACTTTTTACTGGTGTTTTTGTCTGCATGCTGTCAATCTTCCATCAGCTATTCTCGACTAAACGCCATATCAATTGTTAAAACAATACGCGTTTCTAATCTCTCTTTTAGACATGAACTTATATCATTTTTGCATGTAAAGAGCTAGAAGTGTAAAGTAAAATCAATAATTAATTTAACGCCTTAAGCACTAGCTCGACCACTATGACCAAGTTATAATAAGGCTATTCATTTTAATATCTTTAAGTTAATATACATTCTTTCCAATAAATGACACCTGTTTTATATGGCAGTCGTCACAATGTTTTAAATAAGTATGATGTATCCGTATCCACAATTTCCCTGGATATATATTTGACGTCCCATAGTTAATTATTTGTTTTCGTTTCCAATTTTAATTACACACATGGCGGGTGTAGCTAGCTAAACAAGAGTTCTTATTCTTCTGCCGCACCTTGTCCTACCTCTCTGTCGGAAGTTCACGTGTGTAACCTAATTTGACAGTTGAAGAGTATTGCTTTAGGACTTTGGTTTGACCATGGATTTTATATTTTTTTTTATTGTGATAAAATTCTCCTTTGTTTTTAGCAATTTATTTGGTTCTGTTCTGTTTGTTTTGTCCGAATAGATTGACTGTGAATAACATCAAGAAATTCTATAGAATTGAATTATTAAACATAAAAATATATCTTCTTTGTGTTATAGAAAATTGAAATTACTAAACGCGAATAATTTGGTTCCCATTATCTTTCCACAACAATATTTCATTTCATCACCATAAGGAAATACTTTGCAGCTTAAGAAATGTTATTACCAATGCAACAAGGAATGAGATGAAGCAAAATATATAATCAATCAACATATATCGAGACCACTAGCAAAAAATTCCGATTAATGATTTCTAAAGGGGCAAATAATAAAAACAAACATATTTATCCATGTCTAAATCAAAATCCAGAAGAAAATTAAAACTTCGAAAATGATAAATTGGGTTAAACGCGCGAACTTCTGCCAGAGATGTAGGGCCTGATGCTACAGAAAGGTAAGTAATCCCTGTTAAACTAGCTACACCCGCCACGTGTTTAATAAAAATTGAGCAAAAAGAACATGCAACTATGGAACGTCAAATATATCCAGGACAATTCTGGCCACAGAGACATCAAAATATTTAGACCGATATAATATCTTGGATATAATTGCATATCCACCTTAACCGTAGCATTAATTGTACAATACTCGCTAAAACGTTGTGCAACACTTCTTATCATTGTTCCATTTCCCTCCACAATGTGTGAAAACGTTTTCATGTACCCAAGAATACCAAGATACATCGGCTGCAATAACATTTCAATCGATGGTACTTGATATATTGCAGTTTATTTTTGCAGTGTGTGGAAACATTGATTTTTGATATATTGCATTTTTTCCACAATGTGTGAAAACAGTTCTTTGAACCAAAAAATACCAAAATGCTTGGGCTGCAATGCATTTCAATCAGTGGTTCTTGACATTTTGCAGTTTCCATCTGCAATGTGAAAAAACATTGATTTTTGACATATTGCAATTTTTTCCACATGTTTGTACCTAAAATAACAGAGTGTTTTGGATGCAATGCATTTCAATCAGTGGTTCTTCACATTTTGCAGTTTACTTCTGCAATGTGAGAAACACTTATTCTTGACATGTTGCGATGTCCTTCCACAATGTGTGAAAACAATTTTTTGTTCCAAAATACTTGGGCTGCTATGCATTTCAATCAGTGGTTGACATTTTGTAGTTTCTGCCTGCAATGTGTAAAAAATTTCCAATTGCCCAATTTTACTAAGACATTTGGGTGGTAATGCATATCATGATCATGCAAAAGGCCCCGACTTGTTGCGATTTCCGCTATTTGAAAATCATTTTCTTGAACCGAAATATAGCGACATACTTGGGTTTGAATGGGTTTTGTAATACATTCTTTGGCGGCTAGATAATAAACGTCAACTCATAAAAATATAATATATCTATAAAATATTATTTCTATTTATGCTATAAGATGTTTACAAGCAGTAAAATATTTTTAATATGTCTCACAGTGCCGTTATATAAGTTTATTCTTTTAAATCTCAAAACTTATTGTTAAATCGAAAATATGCTGTCCAATTTGATATAATTATATTTTATTACTTGACATTTTCATATTTATTATTTTATGTATGGTAAACATATTTGATATTGTTTTTAAAGATATTTACCTAGGCGCACCATTACTGGTTTAATGTTCAAAAAGATTTAGCCTATCATATAAAGTTTTATGTTGCTGCAACTGACTTTTAAAAAGCAACCACCTCTATCTGAAGGCCACTGTCAATATATGGTAAAAGTGTTTGATATTGGTTTTTTCAAGATATTTACCTAGGCGCAACAGTACTGGTTTCATTTTAAAAAGGTTTCAATATAGCCTATCATATAAGGTTTGACGTTGCTGCAACTGCTGTTATATAGTAACCATCTCTATTTAAATACCACCTGTCCACTTACGCTAGTGTTGCATCATATTACAAACAAAATACCCTTTTAGAGATATTACATGTACCTGTCTACACAGTCTTCATTTCTTAGTCCCAATCAATTGTCTTTATATGTAAATTCAATATACATAAAAAACCCATCTGTCTCATGTATAATGTCCATAAGTATTTGGTCCCGTGGTTTGCACCTATATAAATACAATCTGTCTTTAAAGGTCATAGATCCGAAAACACTTCATTAAGATAATAACAGAATAACCCTTGTTGGGTCAAAAAGGTTAAACGATGAGAATCAATTAATTTATTTTAGAGCTATAATCAGAGCACATCAAGGAAGTACGTACAAATCCTAGATATTGGAATTAATCTAAACCCAATTTAATTAGTTTTTTTTCGAAACCATTTAGCTAAGTTAGTTCTGATAAAATCAATAAAAAGCTTATTCATGCCGTAGGATGCATGAATTTAATCCGATCCGTTAGTTCATAATGTACTTGTGAAATATATATTTTATAAAATAGTTTTTATTCGTCTTTTAGCCATTGGCTAAAAATAAACCAAATTTGTATTTCACATTGCCTTCAAAAACTGATTAGGATATGCAAACATTATTTCTCTTTTCTTGTTCTGTTATTTTCCAAAATATATGCTTACAAATTACATATTAAAGCAGTGCTAGACGGCCGTTTCGGAATATGCATGAAAGTCCTCACCAGTTGTGCTTAGAGTTGAGTTGAGTCAAGAAAATTTAGTTTATATCAAGACGTCGCCAGCTATAAGCGAAGGTGTATAAATTTTGCCTGTGCGTTGCGTTGATTGCATTATACAGCAGGGTTCTTTATCGTGCCAAGCCTACCAAGACACGGGACCTCATTTATTTTAAGTTCCCATCCGAAAGAACCGTTACTTTTATTTCGTAATGCCAAAGGCTTGGCGAAAGAACAGTCACTACCCTCTTTTGGGTCTTGGGTCAAACCCGGCTGGGGTTCAAACACACGACCATCCATTTATGGAGCGAGCACTCTACCAACTCAGCTACCACAGTGGTTCAGTTGTGCTTGGATTAGACTAATGAAACCAAAATGTGTCTTTATGGGGTTGCTGAAACAGGTGGAGTATTTATATATTAAGACTTCCTAGTTTACATTGTGTAAGTATAATGGTATTGGGGAGTGGTATGCTTGTCTTCGGCATATTGACTCCGTGAGCTAGCACCATGAATTTGCCCCAATTGTGCGCTATACATGCCACAACAACACACTTGCACATCTTATTTATCCATAGAGATTAATAAACTTGCTCTCGTCATGGCTGAAGGAATGTTGATGCAACGTTAAACAACTTTTTGATAACTACTACAAAAATACATTATCGTAACTTAACAACAATGTTAAGTGGGTACTGTATTTAATTTCTGCAATATTAATTTGTTCATAAAAATACTTTTTTTCTAAAATAATAAATAAATAAATAAATAAATAAATACTAATAATAATAACAAAAATAATAATTATGATTATTATTAATATTAATATTGATAAAGCATAGGTAAAAAAATCTGAAAAATGAGTTTAGCAGTTTAACAAAAATATTAATCAAAACCATTAACATTTTTGGTTTAATGTGTAATGGCAACTTAGTCGGTTATGGTGATATCAACATAAAGCAAAAACATATGGGCATCATCACAATATTCGATGATGTCTTTGTATCCAAAATTACCTTCGATATGTTTGACCTCCCATAGTTCAAGTTGTATTCTCAAATTTGATTTATCAAGGCCCTCGAAAAGTTTTATGGCCGTCATCACAGTAATGTTGATACGTTTGATGTCTCTGTGCCCAGGATTACCCTAGATATACTAGTATTTGACGTCTTATAGTTCTATGTGCCTTTTACACAATTTTGATTACGCACGTGGCGGGTGTAGCTAGCTAAACAAAAGGTGCTTTACCCTTTCGGAGACCCGGTTTCACTTCCCTGGTGGAAGTCCACGTGTCTAACCTAACTTGTCAGTTCCAAAAGTTTTTAACTTTGCTTCTAGATTGTGATTCGGACATGGATTATTATGTTTGTTTTTGATTTCACACTTTACTGGTGTTGCTAGCTGGAAGGAAGTGCTGACCTTTTCGTAGCACCGTGCATGCTTTCAAGGGGAAGTTTTAACTTAATTTACCAGTTCTTAAAATATTTACTATATGCTTTTGGGGTAGGGATTGTAACATGGACTAATATGTTGCGATTGATTGGTTTATAGTTTATAACATTTGATGGTTGTCAAAGGTTACGTAATGATTTTTGGATGGTGGTTAGGACGTTGACCCAGTATGTTTAATTGACTCTACAAGAGTACTTGATCCAATCACTATATATCATTTAGTTTTTATAGTCATTACCTGACAAAAGGCAACTTTTATGTACTATGTAAGAAATGGGAATAAAAGAGTTTTATTCTAAATACTTTATGATACCAAGGTATATCGTGTAAAAACATAAATTGTCTTCAATACTTAAAGTCAAATAAAATGCATCAGCATTACGGAATTTTAATTGCTTTTTACATGAGAAATGAAGTTTTTCTCTGGATAAAATGAGACGTTATGTTTGACGCTAGTGGTATGTGTATAAATAAAAATAATAAATAAAATAAACAAAGCCATGTCAAGCTCATAATCCAAAAGGAAAATTTAAAAAAATAAAAACTAGCAAAAACGGTATCTTCCACCAGGGAAGTAAGGTCGGGTGCTCCGGTAGAGTATGACCCTCTTGTTTAGCGAACTACGCAGTCACGTCTACTAAAATTAAGAACAGAAAGGAATATGGAGCTATGTGACTTCTAATATATCGAGGGTACTTTTGGACTAAGAGGTATCATACTCATCAACAATATTACGATGGCGGTCTTAAAACTTATTTTTGATAAGACACAATCAAATGCGTTGAGCTATTGTGTTCTATGAACCCCCTCTGATCATATTATTTTAATGACTTTTTACGTTTCGGTTCAAAACTTAAATTTATATTACGGCGTTAAGTGTCAGACATCTTTAGCTTTGAAGTGCAGTGCAGGTTTATATGCAAAGATAGTTATTACGTCGTGATTAGGATATTGATTTTACGGATTTTCTTGAAGGATTCATGAGTAATATTTCTAATACCAATTGTTTGGCGAAAACGAATGAATGCTTTTCCAAATCTTAGTCAGACCTGGTCAGTGTTCGAATCTCGACTTTCCATTTACAAAGCGCGGATTTTGTTTTAAGGTCCTGGATGATCGAAATCACAGAAAAGTACTGATTAGTACATTAAACATTTCAAACTAAAATTATTGCGAGTTTGTAAACGGGGGGTATCAATCAAAACCAATCATACAAATCCATGTTCATGTCACAATCTCCAAAAAATGAAAAAACAAAAACAAACATACTTATACAAATCTGAACCACAATTCTGAAGCAATGTAAAACTTTAAAATAAAAAACAAACACACCAATCCATGTCCAAATCACAATCCCAGAACAAAGTAAAAACTATAAAGCTGACAACTTATAAGTGAAACAAGTGACCTTCCACTTCCCTCTAGGGAAGTGAGATGAAGCCTGGTGCTCCGGAAGGGTAAGTACCTCCTATTTAGCTAGCAACGCCCGTCACGTTTATAATTTATATCATCTTATACAATAACGTGAAAGTTTTTGTTAGAAGATTGTTTATGAGTGACATGTACACATGCATAGGATTTAGGGATTTATGTTTGGTAAAAATATGCGTACTTTAAAACATATTTGAGATGAATGGGAAACATCCGATAGTACTGTGGTGACATCACTGGACAATATACGTGTCTGGACAGTGTCCGTCCTGGGTTTTATAATTAGTGTATTTGCCTTAACTTGTCTTGTTTTTTCTGTTTTTGAAATTGTATTGTTGTGTGTACTAGGCCGCATTGGTAGCACATTTTTCTGTTACAATTTTCTACTGTTTGAAATGATTGGTGTGCTTAATTAATTGTAGCAATGGGAGTGAAGTAGAGTAACGGAATTTTACATCACAGTCAAGGTTTTTTCACCTCTATCAGTTCAGGAATGGTGGTGGAAATCGAACTGTACAACAAAAACCAGTGACATTCATCGAGCGAACTGTCAAACTATATCACTTTGCCCCGATTGGAGTTCGAAATAAAGTGGTGATAGACACAATGTTCCGTAAGTGTTCGCATAAGACCTAGGTCTCGAGCGACAACCAGCTGTTCATCAAGCGAACTGTCAAACTGTAGCACATTGTCACGATTGTAATCCGAACTAAAGTGGTGAGAGAAACTGTGTAACGTAAGTGTGCGCTTAAGACATAGATCCCTGGTAAAATGTAGGAATGTGGAAATTAAACATAATTTATAGGAATTATTGCATCATTTTGTCTTAGAATAAAAAACTACTTCAGCTATTCTGAAATAGATATCAACTAATAATGTCATAAAAATAATCCAAATCGTAATTCGCAATTAAACTGAGATTTCAGTTTGCAATATCCGATTGTTACAGCTTAAATTTCAACTAAATAATTTTACATTATTAAGGTTTAATAATGTGAAATAAGATTAATTTCAATATTTATGTCCCTATTGTACATGTATAATAAAACACAAATCAATCTAACATGCAAACCCATGTCAAAATCAAAATTTAGAAGCAAAGTAAAAACTTTGAAATTGACTGATTAGGTTAAACACCTGAACCTCTACCATAAAAGTGCGACCAGGTGCTCCGGAAGGGTACGCACCTTTTGTTTAGCTAGCTACACCCGCCAAGTGTGTAACAATTTGAGTGAAACAAAATCATACGCACAGTCCATATCTAAACCACAATATCAAAAGCGGAGTTAATTCTTTGAAAACGATATATTAACTTAACACAAGGAGTCCCAACCGATCATCGAGGTTAGGAATTCCTGGAAGGTAAGAATTTACCGTCTAGTTAGCTAAAAGCGTCAAATATATCTAGGGTAAATTTGGATACAGACACAACAAACTTATCCCCAATATTGTAATGACTACCATACAATTTTTTTTAGTGTTTGGCTGAAATCGATATTTTACATGTCATTTACGATTTTTAAAAATTTAATCATAAAATTCAATTAAAAAATGTATTGAATGTATTTTATGATTAATTTCAAAAATTGGTTTATGGCATACAATAAGTGAATCAAGCTAATGACGAAAGTGTCTTTTATGTTTGGCGGTTTTATCATTTAATAATAAGTTGTTTTATCCATCAAAACCAATGTAAATGGTTTATCATCGATATCTGTTTTCATTTTAGACGCTCATATAGCCGTTTTTATGAAATTTTCAGTAAATCAATGCATTTTGTTTTATTTGATATTGGAAAAGCAATAGATTTTTTTTCAAAAAACGTATATTCTTAAGAAACATATTCAAGTTTCAAAACATTCCTAAGTTATTCATATCACTGAAATATATGCACATACAAGGCGAGCACATAGACATATTTATACAAACAGACAAAAGGACGGCCAATTTTGAATGCATAGATATAAACAGAATTTGAAAAAATAGTATATTAGTATTTCATAAAGGTTTAAAAATTCAAAGTTTTAAATTTGATTCTTGGTTTTAATATGAATGCACGAAATAAATGTACATAAGTGAAAATTTAATAAAGATCTACAACTGTTCCTTGACAGGATAATAGGAAACAAATTTAATTATTTCTATGTTCAAACATAAAAAATGAAGTGCATATTAGTTGATACAGTTTTAACGAATTGATCATTTTATGTTAGTTCATTCTTCGAGTGCAGAAACATTAATTGTATAGTTTCTTTTTTATGTCTGGTTATTACTCTTGTCTATTATATTCGAATTGCTTTAGAATGTTTTTGTTGTCTTCATAAGTTTTTTAATGTCTCGAGTTGTATTTCTAGGGAAGCATTTAAGAACTTATTGATATAACTTCCTGGTTATCAAGTAATGAAACAGGTCCAAGTTTCATAATCATTGGCTAAGATTTTCCTTAAATTTCATTCAGCAAATTTTGGTAATCTTTTTTTGGAACTACTGATGAATATTTTAAATATTGTCAAAACTAAATGCAAATGTTTTATCTAGAAGTGATCTTAAAAATGACCATTACAGTCAAAAACATTATAGCAAATTTTGATAATCTATTTTTGTCAAAACTATTGCAAATGTTTTAATCTAGAAGTGATCTGAAAAATGACACCTTAAATTTCTAAATATCTTGGAATTTAACAAAATTGTGAAGATTTATACATGTATTTTGTTAAGATTTAAGTTAAGAGAAATCTTGGCTAAGTACGCACATCTAATTAACTGTAAATTAAACCATTTTAAACATTGCAGGGTTAGCTTCGGCTCTTAAAAAGTTGGAGCCAAACCATTAGCCAATTTTAAGATTTAGGAGCCAATTGATATGTCTATATAAACTAAAAAAGAAGATAAAATGTCTGAGATGTAGTTCTTAAATCTGTTTTTATATTTTCTGAATTATCTAGAATTTGTAAAATTTGTATTACTCTTTGATACTTTCAAACATAGAGCAAAAAGCTATATTTTTGGAGCTAGAAATTATAAAAATAGCAATTGGTTAAATTCGCGAATGGCAAAGTTCAATACTTGATGGGTGAGCAAGGGAAAATGACAGTTACAGTGAATGTTGGTGTATTGGTTTTTATATTTGCTTTTTTTATTCGTTTAAATGTGCTTATTTGTAGATCACTGTTTGTTCAAATGAGTGATGTCGTTGATTCTATCTTGATTCTATCTAATAATAAGTATCATAACCAAAATTTAGGACACAGTGTCTTTCCATATAAATGATTTTTTGCGAAATCGTATTCTTAGTATAAACGAGGGGTTGATGTTCGCGATTTTACACAACAAAGTCGTATCTTAAATACCCGTCATGTCCAGTCTTGTTTGGCTGTTAATGTATGAACTTGCATTGTTTTCGCTCTTGTACGTTGGGTATTACTATAAACAGTACATGGATTTTAATTTCTGTAACAAAACATTTTTTAAAAAGATAAAGATTTAATGTCCTAACTTAAGTTTTTTCTATAAATTACTATTTTAATAAAGTTTACATTTTTATTGTTATATCTTTAAATGTTGTCCATTGAATGTCTATACATATATATATATTTAGCAATTATATAAGTATATTTATTATATAAAAGTGTTCCATAAGCCAATATCTTTTGGCTGGACATTAATTTGATATATTGTTTTAATTGCATTGATTTTATATTTATTGATGTGTGACACTATAATAAAACTATATTATCATTATTTTTATCATTTAAAATGAAGCATGTTCAAGAACCATACTTCTATTATATTTTCATATGCAACAACTACAACAAAGAATGTGAATTTTTTAAATGCCATTGATGGTCCAAATATTAATCGAAATGGTGCTTAAGTTGGTGTATTAGTGACATCTAAAGTCATCGAAAAACAACCATTTTGTAATTATACCCTACGAATTTAATAATTGCATTTCCTTTCTATCTAAACGAAAAGAGCGGGGTACCGGGTAGTGGTAATGTGTCTCAATTCAAGGTTGTATATCGAAAAAAGTCGGACATACGCAAAGACATAATAATAATATTAATTATAAGAAAGGGTAAATCAATGCCACCATCGGGTTGACTTAACTACTTTCGTCAAATTAATTTGGCACGGCATGTACTAAGCCTTGAAAAGCTCTGGCTTTAAAAAGCTAAATCTAATTTTTCAAAGCTTTTATTTTCTTTTTTTTTTTGATTTTGATATGAACTCAGATTGGTTTATTTTAGTTTCTTATTTAATTTCATGAAATATGCTTGTTATGTCTTTGTTCTTTTGCTAAGTATACGGTTTGCAGGCACTAGTCTCAATCGGATATTTTACACAGTTCATCAGACATCCCTTACTTCAAACAATTGTTCTTGGTCAAAAAATTGAAGCGGAGTTGAGTTGAGTAATGGTGTTTATGGTCCCAGTCAAGAACATTTTACTTTTATCGAGACGTTGCCAGCTATAGGCATAGATGCAGAAATTTTGCCTGTGCGTTGCGCTGATTGCATTATACAGCAGGGTTCTTTATCGTGCCAAGCCCACTCTGACACGGGACCTCGTTTATTTTAAGTTCCCATCCGAAAGAACCGTGACTTTCATTTCGTAATGCCGAGTGCTTGGCGAAAGAACAGTCACTACCCACTTTCAAGTCTTTGGTCAGACCCGGCCGGAGTTCGAACCCACGACCTCCCAATTACGGAGCGAGCACTCCCAAGTCAAGCTTCTTTTACGTGTATCAATGTGATGGATGAGGAAACCATAGTCCCCTTAGAACACAATCTACCTTTGACAAGAGAAATGACGAACTTAATCATACCAGAATCTGCCCGAGTAGACTTCGAACTTAACGATGATTGGAGAGAACTATAGACCAATCGGCCATCTTGACCGCCCTTTGACCATAAGAAACAAATATTAATGTCAAAGAAAACATTTTAACACCTTGAATAAAGTCTTAATATAAGAAGATCCTTTAGTATACCCTTATAGGGCAAGGAATATGTATCGCTACATCCCCAGCCCATAGTTTTTTTTTCACCGACATTTTTAAATTGTAAATAATGTGTTAAATTAACAAACTACAATAGCTGTCCAGAATTTGACAGAGATATGTTTTTATGACTTGTTATTCTCGTAAAGTTTGTCCTCACCATGCTCCCAGACAGTAAAATGCCATACTTTACATAAATTCTTTTATATGCACACGCAAATAGTCAAACTTAAACATAAAAACATAAAAAATGTGTTTAAGTTTTGTGTTTTACATATCGGAAAATAGGTCGCTTAGGGAATCCTATAGTACGGACAGTACAAAATTAAACACTGAACTAACAAAAAACGTCAACGTTTTGCTGCTGAATGACTGGCATATGGATAACCAGGGCCAAAAAGCTGCAAAAGGATATACAGCAGCTGTCGAAAATATGTTGATATATAGTTAAGTATGATGCTGCCGATTGTACACTACTTTGTCAGCTTGATGTTAAACTTTTGACAGGTTTGCACTGTACCCAGTTATATATTTTAATTATATGCTTATAAGGTTTGTTTTTAAAATGTTCGTGCTTATGGGTCACATGTTGTTAATAAGGGAATGGTCATTTACCTGAAAATGTTTCAAATTTAAAAATGTTCCTGCTTATGGGTCACTGGTTGTTAATAAAAAGGGTTTGCCATTTACCTCAAAATGTACCAAAAGCAACTTCGGATATAGTACCTCGTTTATATCAGTTACACGTTGAATGCTGGTTTAATGTCTCGAAATATTTCATTATTCCGTTTTATTATTCCATTGATAAACTTACTTTCATTGTCTTATGCCATGTATTATGTATAAAGAGTATACATTTAAATTACAAATTTTCGTGGGGGATTAAATTTCGTTGCATTGTAAATGCATGTACCACTCAATTTAAAAAATACAACTATGTTTACTTGTCAAGGTCCTCAATAGGATGTTTTCTCATGATAATTATTAATGAACTACAAATATTGTCATTTTGATTTGACGTTTCGTAATCGAATTACATATTATACCAGTTTGATATTTACAGCACTAGACGGCCGTTTCGGAATACAATTCCTCATCAGTAGTGCTTGGACCAAGCTTATGAAACCACAATTATTTTGAAGATGTTGAAATGCTACTCAAAGTACCAAAATATATTCCTTAGAATAATTCAAACTTAATGCAGGAAACAACAAATAAAGAAAAATATAGTTTTTATGAAAACATGCTTTTGGTTTTTTTTGACAATTTCTCCTGAACTACTGAGTTGACTTCACTTTTATTACTATTTTTGCATAACCCAATGTTGGTGCTTCAAAATATAACAAATAATGAAATTATAATTTTTTACCTAAAGGCCTTTTTTACACATGGATGGTCATTTAACTCATGGGTTGACTTCACTTTTCACTTTCATTGCTATTTTTGCATAACCAATATTGGTGCTTCAAAATATAACAAATAATGAAATTATAATGTTTTTACCTAGGGGCCTTTTTTACACATGGATGGTCATTTATACTCTTGACAACATACAGATGTATACGCCATGTGCATCACGTAGTCAGCACATGAACCAGAACCATTAGTTATAAAATCACAAATATACCAGCCAATTTCCAAACCACAATCCCAAAAGTAAAGAAACTGAAAACTGGCAAATTAGATAAAAACAAACATACGACTATAATGGGGAAAATGTTTGCGTGGGTAAAAATATCGCTAATTTAGCGCTAAAGAAATTAGCGCGAAAGTTTTACCCACGCGAAAATAACAGGTTAATATAATAATATACAGAATATATACCCACTTATATTGTTAACTTGAAAATTACACCTATGCAAAATGTCAGATTTTAGAAATCGCGAAATTTTCAACCCGACAAAAATCCCGTTTACAATATTCCATGACCGAATCACAATCCAGAAGCGAAGTCAAAACTTTGAAACTGACAAATAAGGTTAAACACTTGAAGCTGGGAAATGAGGCCGGTTACTCCGGAACGGTAAGTATCTCCTGTTTAGCTAGCTTAACCTGCCACGTGTGTAATCAAATTTGAGTGAACGGAACATGGAACTATTGATCGTCAAATAAAGAAACACTTGTCAACGTTAACCAGTGAAGTGAGGCCGAGTGCTCTGGAAGGAAATAAGTACCTTCTCTATGGCTAGCTAAACGCAAGATGCGTAAAAAAGTAAAGAATTTGTACTGAAGTATAGACATGAACACTAACATGTTCAAATACAAAAATAAACTGAAAAGACAGACGTCTAAATACAAAAATAAACTGATAACACATTTTAGGACAAAGGCGTGAATGGCTTTCTATTTATGACAGAGACAAGAATCGTATTATGAGGCGACAAGTCCTTCAATTATTTAAAAAAGGTTTTACTGGAGAAAAAAATGATTTTCCTACCTTGTCATAAAATAATCCACCATAATGTGTATCTTAAGCTTCTTATAACATATTATTGACACAAACTTATATAAATAACTCGAAATAAAACACGAAAGGAAAGTCATCTCATACTAGCTGATTCTTTATATTGCCAAATTTAGCCTTAATATTATATTTTATTCAGAAATGACAAAAGAACCCTTATGTCTTTTACGTCATGATTACAGTAGAATTGTAAATTCCTTGATACAAAGTACTTATTAAAAGTGGCCATTTTGAAGAATTGCTTGTTCGTTTTTTGTTAATAACATATTATACAAGTGTTAATTTTACAGAACTAGACAGTGGTTTCGGAATACAATTCCTCATCAATAGTGCTTGGACCAAACTTGTGAAACGAAAATTTTTCCAAGGGGTTGAAAAAGTATTCAAAATATATTTAACCAAATTAAGGTAAGGAAATACTTTACATTAGGGAGTATACCTTAGTTTTTGAGGATTTCAGAAAATAGTATATTTCTGACAATAGAAAAGTATTACCTATTCAGTTTGTGTAAGAAGTTTGTAATTGCTAAATATATATATTTTGAAATCAGTGGTTTAATAAGTAGGATAGTTGAGGACCCTCAGTTGTACTAAAACAATACCACTTGATGTTTACAAAAGTGTTGGTGTTAAGTCGCTAATTTGAAATTCATAATCAATTGCCCAAGTGTTTGTCTTGTCTTGTATTGTTTGACTTTGTATTATTTACTCGTGTTGTGCATTGTTGATAGTTTGAGTTTGAATTAAACTGACTTGCAATTTTTGCATCCACGTCAAAAGCAAACAAACAAATCCATGTCTAAATCACAATCCAGAAGCAAAGTAAAAACTTGGAAACTGAGAAATTAGGTTAAACAGGTGAACTTCCACAGGGAGGCTGGATGCTCTGGAAGGGTAAGCATCTACTGTTTAGTTAGCCACATCCGTTATTTGCATAATTAAAATTGAATGGAAAGGAAAATTGAAGTAATGGACGTCAAATATATCCAATCCTGGACACAGAGACATCAAATTTCATAGGCGCAACTTAATTTCAACTTGGCAATTTTGTATTTACATATATACCAGTTTTAATTTTACAGCACTAACGGTCATTTCAGAATACAAGCCTTATAAGTAGTGCGAGAACCAAAATTGTGAAACCAATTTGCTTCCAAGAGGTTGAAAAATATCCAAAGGACCAAAATACATTTCATCTTAAACTATATAAATGTCTGTCTATATTGTTACTTCAATTAAAAAAGATTCTATTTAATTTGTTTTGATAAAGTGTAATTTTAACCACTGAGTCGGTATCTCTGGTGGATGTTTCGCTGAATATATTACAATCTCAGTAGGTAATAATTTTGTAAAATTCTCAGAATTATACCAATGTCTAAATTTGTTGCTTGTTAGAATCTTAAATTCCTAAAAAAAGGTATATGTCCTCATGCAAAGCATTTCCTTAGCTTAATTTGAAAAAATACTTTTTGGTTTTTTGGTCCTTTGGTAATCTTTTCTACATATTTGAAGAAAAATTTAGTTTCGCAATTTTGGTCAAAGCACTGATGAGGGACTGTGACTGTTGTGAAGTTTAAACTGGTATAATATGTAATTGATTAATAAGGGTAAACAATGTAATGTGGTTAAGTATTTGATTCATATAGCTTTTTTACCAATAAATTAAAACTGATAAGTATTATTTTTTAGGATTTTAAATCCTCTATCAAGGTATACTCTCTAATGCAAAGTATTTCCTTCGCTAAATTTGGTAAAGTATATTTTGGTATTTTGGGAATCTTTTCAACATCTTGAAAAAGCTTTAATTTTATTATTTTCATCCAAGCACTACTGATAAGGAATTGTGTTCCGAAACGGTCGTCTATGCTGTGAAATTTAAACTTGTATTATACATGTATGTAATTATTCAATAAAGGTTAACAATGTTTTATTTAACGTGGTAAATCATTTCATTCATATTTTACTAATAAATTATAACTTTAAATTAATTTTTTTTATGAATTTATACACATTTTAAATTATCATAAAGTTTTTATACACATTGCATAATGTAAAAACACATGAATAAAATTAAAATTTAAAATCATTATTAATTATTATATCTAGCAGAAGTAAGGATAGCGTGTTAAGAAATATTAAAATTAATAAAAAAATCTAAAAATTTTAGTATAATGTATTTTTGTCTGAAATATACTATTGTCTACAATTACTGCAAGCTCAAATTTGAAATACCTCAAAAACTAAAGTATTCTCCCTCATGCAAAGCATTTCCTCAGCTAAAAACATCTCGAAAAAAGTTTTGGTTTCATAATTTTGTCAAATCACTACTGATGAGGAATTGTATTATCTAGTGCTGTGAAATTTAAACTGGTATAATATGAAATTATTTAATAAAGGTCAACAATGGTTTATATAATGTGGTTAATCATATCGCTTTTTTACTAATAAATTAAAACTTGATATGTATTATTTTTTATGATTTTATACACACTTTCAATCATCATAAAGTTTTTTATAAACATTACATAATGTAATAGCTCTCATGAATAAAATTTTGATTCTTTATTAATTAGAAGTATAGATAGCGTGTTCAGAAATATTACACTTAATTAAAACCTAAAACGTTTAATATACTGTAATATCTATCTAAAGTCGTAAGAACTTAGTAATATTCAGTAATATTACAATTGCTTTGGGTGATTGGGAATCCTCCAACAAAAATATAATCAAAAACAAATATTCTTATCCATGTCCGAAATACAATCCAGAAGCAAAGTAAAAACTTTGAAACTGACAAGTTGGGGTTAGACACAGGAACATCCACCAGGGAAGTGAGGCCCGGTGCTTCGGAAGGGTAAGCACCTCCTGTTTAGCTAGCTACACCACACCACTGATCATTCGGATCAAAAACGTCAGTGCCCGCAGTACGGAATTTAAAAATCAGTGGTAAAATTGTTTATTTTTATTTATAGTTTGGTTGTTTTTATTATTTATTTTCATGTTGTGTTCTTAGATGAATGTGAATAATTTTAACCACCTGGCTTTCTTATACGGGTGAACCAATCTATCTGGATTCAGTTTTAATATGTGTCTCCAGTTCGAATCGAAATTTTTTTTTTATGTATTCATGATCTTGAACGAAATTTTTTGATTTGACTACCAATGAATCAAATTTTGTGTCAGCAAAATAAAATTTATGTTTTGTTTAATGTGGTTGAAAGTTGATTTTTATCTGTATTTAGGAATAAATTAAAACGTCGATGTGCATGATTTTTCATAATTTATTACTCTACTTCCAACATAGCGATGGTTTGCAAAAATACCACATTGCATGATAAGACATTTATTATAAATAAAAACGGAGGATTTAAAATTCACTACGATTATAATAATTATAAAAAGTAGTATCAGTAATTTTACAATTTGGTAAAGTAAGTGGGGTGGATTGGGACTATCTGATCATACTACAACAACACCACGGGATATCACCATCAAAAACACACATACTAATCCATTTCCAAATCACGATCTTCCAACAAAGAAAAACTCTTTGAAAACTGCACCTTCTGTTCAGCTAAGAAACACCTCGAAGATTGTGTAATCAAAATTGTAAAAGAAAAAAATGTGAAACTATGGACGTCTTATAATAGATACGGAGACGTCATATTTATCCACAATAGTTGACGTACCATAGTTCTATGTTCCTTTCACATAATATTGATTACACATGTGGCGGGTGTAGCTAGCTACACAGGAGGTGCTTACCCTTCCGGAGCTCCCGGCCTCACTTCCCTGGGGGAAGTTTACGTGTCTAACCTAAATTGTTAGTTCCAAAGATTTTACTTTGCTTCTGGATTGTGATTCGGACAGTGATCCGTATATTTGTTTTTGATCATGAACCTTTAAAGTGTTTGGCTTAAGTCGTTATTTCACAATAAGTGTTTTGGGGTTTACCATTTATTTGTGATGAATGTAGATAGCTAAACCTTCCAGGGAACACCCGGCCACTCTTGCATGGGAGAATCTCACGTGTTTAACCTAATTTGTCAGTTTCAAACTTGTTTTTTGGTTTGGACATGTAATAATATGTTTGCTTTTTATTGTGTTGCCGGGAAATCACTACTAACAGGTAAGTTTGCAGAAATTCACGACACAAGGTTTGGAAATTTCTAATATCTAAACAAATTGTGAAGCAATATCAGGAAAAAACTCGGGCATTCAGACGTAAAGTTTTTTGTAATAAAGAGGTGAATAAAATTCGACAATAAGAGTTTATTTCTGATGTCTTATGTTGCAAAATGAAACCCTTTTATGTGTTATAATATGTCAATAAATGAACAGATTCACACATAGTAAGTGCATTTGTTAGTTTTAATATTTCACTTTTCGTACCAGACAGTTATGTCTTTTTTTGTTTTTAGATAGTCATTGCTAGAGTGTTCATTCTGCTGCAATCATATATTGGCGACATGGCTAAGTGGTACTGTCATTGGCTTCGAAGTCCAGGGTTGTGGGTTGGAACTTAATTGGAACTTCGTGATTTTCATGTCCTGCCCAAACTAGAGCTGTAAAATGCTTGTTACCAGGTATTCTTTCGGTTGAGACTCAAAAGACAGTGCAGAAAGATAGTAGACAACCTGTGGCCGCTACAGGGGACGCTTACAATTAGCGGTTGAAACAGACTGAGCAACAAAAAAAACCTATATGGGTGCTTAGTAAGCTCAGTGTTCATACAGGATGTAGCATTCTCTCGAAAATGCTAATGTCAATGACATGTTTGATTTTACACGTAGCAGCTGCTCTGGAGCCGTTATATAATTTACCAGATCATAGTGGTATTATGACTTGGACATTTTTATGTTTGTGTTTCGTCAACAGAAACCTAATGATAAGGTCAAAAATGCGTCTGAATGCATAAAACTCAAGGTTTAAAAATGGCTAACTGAATGCGTATTACTAATATTTAAGGTTTTAAATGATCACCTGAATACATATAATGTTAATAAAATTTAATTTAGAAAATTAGAAATGTCACCTAAGCGTTACACTACAAATCGAGGTTAAAATGGTCACTTGAATCCGTAAAGCTGGTAATCTAGATTCAAAAGCATGGTTACCTAAATGCGTAGAACTAGTAAACAAGGTTACAATTGGTCATCTTAATGCGTAAAACTAATCACAAAGGTTAAAAATAGTCACACGAATCCATTAAAAAAAATTGGATACCTGAATGTATAGAGGAATAATTGAATTTTCGTATGGATGGTCATCCGAAGGTGTAAAACTATCATTCAACGTTATATAATCGTCACCTTTTGCGTAACATTAAAATTATGGTTTTAAATATTCAATGTGTTAAAACGGTCACTTCAATGCGTAGAACTAGTGAACAAGATTCAGAATGGTCACCTGAATGTGTTACTCTAGACAAACAACATTGACCTGTCAGCTTGACCTTTCATTAGGAATATTTATATACGATGATACACCCTAAAATGGGTTGTGTTACGATTCACAGTTAATACATAAATATTAAACTTTTATCGTGAAGTAGAAGAAAATAGAAACATGTGTTCCCTATTCATAAATGTACTGGTCCACAATGTATTTTAATTAAAGGTCAAGCGGACAGGTCATTGTTGTTTGCCTACATAATAACTACATGTATTTTAAAGTTAATATTGAATGTGAGATCATTTCGTTCAAAGTAATGATCACAATTATATCAGTAATTAAGCGACAAATCGGCTACATTGACAGATGAGTTCATATTCATCATATTCTTAACTGGCTATAGCTATAATGAATTCCTTTCTAACTACAATTGCATTCAAAAATCCTTAGTTGTAAAGAAAATTAATGATCAATTAAATGAAGCTATGCGTTGCGGAATTTTTCTATGGGTTAAAACTGTCTATTTTCGACAAATATACTTTTAAAAAAGCATTTAATTAGTGAAAAATTCTGTTCATTTATAAACAATATCGTTATTTTTTATTATGTTTTAGAATAAAAGAATAAATTGGGTTATATAAGTATGCAAGTCCTTGTTTTATTTTGGCTTCACATGCGACCAACTTATGATGTTATTGAAGTCGAAATGGAAAAAAAAATCATAAATAAAAAATAGACAAAGATAAAAAAAATAGAAAAAAATCAAAAACAAACATGATAATTAATATCCGAATGACAATCTAGAAGCAAAGCAAAATCTTTGGAACTGACAAGTTAGGTTAGACACGTGAACTTCCACCAGGGAAGTGAGGCAGCCGGGTGCTCTGGAAGACAATATAAAATAGATAAATCAAAAAAGAAAGATCCCCCGTCTTATGTCAGTGCAGGTCGCTTTTTAATTCACCGGTAATTAAATGTTGTTTTGAGAAAGAGTAAAGTTAATTTGACTTGAAATGATTCAAAATTAAAATTTACGACCTAAAATCCCTTTGGCTATAAAATGTAGGTAAAACATGGCATCTAAGATCTTCACATTTGTATATTGTGAGACTTCTATGGTCTTCAATGTCGCCTAAGGCTCCGATTTGCGGACCACAGTGTCTTTCACTTTATCATTAGGGAAGATCTTAGTGTCAAAAAACAAACATAACAGCCCATGTCGAATTCACAATCCAAAAGCAAAGTAAATTCTTTGGACAGAGAAGAGTTGAGTTGAGTAATGGTGTTTAACGTCCCAGTCAAGAATATTTCACTTATATCGAGACGTCGCCAGCTATAGGCGAAGGTGCAGAAATTTTGCCTGTGCGTTGCGCTGATGGGTTCTTTAGCGTGCAAAGCCCACCGTGACACGGAACCTCGTTTATTTTAAGTTCCCATCAGAAAGAACCGTGACTTTCATTTCGTAATGCCGAGTGCTTGGCGAAAGAACAGTAACTACCCACTTTCAAGTCTTGGGTCAGACCCGGCCGGGGATCGAACCCACGACCTTCCACTTACGGAGCGAGCACTCTACCAACTGAGCTACCGCAGTGGTGTCTTTGGACAGACAAATTAAGTAAAATACAATTACATCGATTCGCTTGCCAAATTTGTTTTTTTTTCTGGGCACCCTAGTATGTGATGTTCGCGTCGATGCATGTAGAACAATACTTTGACAAAGAACGCATTTCTCCATCCCAATGTTTAACCTTGTCTGTTGTAAAAAGGAACTTTGAACTTCATTTGATGATGCAAGCAAGTGGAAAGTCATTATGAAACGGTCGAGTAAAATGACGTTATATTGACGGACTTGTTTATTTAGACATATAACGTGTGATGAAAATTTTAAGCACAAAAAACTCGCACTCAAATCCGTTTATTAAGACCAATAGTATGAATAACCCTACCTGACTAAATTCTATATGAATCACATGACCAACCCAGTATCATTCCCTACAAGTGATGCTCATATAAGTTGGGTTAGAGTTACGTTCCCTTCGCTAACGTAAACGTCAACCAAAATGGCGACCGTAAGAAAACGGTGTGCGGAACATTTTGCTGAAATTATTGATTTAAAACGCATGGAAGTATCAATTTGAGACATTTGAAAGCCAACAGAAATTCTACTAGACACCTTTAGTATCCGCTTAACTTGTAATGTTTGATTGCAGTAAGAGTTTTTTATATCATTTTAACTTCTCAAATTCATTCGGCATTTTTAAAACTATTTTTCAATAACGCTGGGCCATCTGGTCTTTGGTAGGGTAAAAAATTATGTATTTGTAAGTGTCCGGTACGAAATGATACGGGGTCAGTAGGGAAGATTCCGGGTGAGGCATCAAGCTATAAAACTTATAATAACTGAAGTATTCGCAACTGCCACACAACAGTGATTGTATTTACAGGCCATAATTTCTTTTTATTTAGACTAATGGTTTGAAAATCTAAAGTACAAGGAATTAACAACTGTCATGCCGCCATAATGAAAGTATTGGAAGGGGTTAATCCATGTTCATTCAGACCAATAGTGTGCAAGATCTAAAGCACAATGACATCACAACTGTCACACAATAGTGATGCTTAATTAAGGGACTCATCCCTATTTGTTTAGAACAATGCTGTCTGACATCTGAAGAAAATAATCTAACGACTGTCACGTCACAGTGTTTGTATTTAAAGGGATTAATCCCTGTTTATTTAGACCAATGGTGTGTAAAATCTGAAGTTCAATGATTTCACAACTGTTGGGCCATAGCGTTGGTAACTTAAGGGATTCATATCTGTTTTATTATCCCTATTCATTTAGAACAATGCTCTCTGACATCTGAAGCACAAAGACACATCTGTCAGGCCGCCACAGGGATTGTATTTAAAGGGACTAATCCCTGTTTGTTTAGACCTATGATGTGTAAATTCTGTAGCCCAATGATCTACAACTGCCACGTTATAGTGATGATATATAAAGGGACTATTTATTTAGACCAATGTGGTGTGTAAAATCTGAAGCGCAATGATATCAAAACTGCCACGTTATAGTGGTGGTATTTAAAGGGACTAATTCTTTAGATTAATGATGTGTAAAATCTGAAGTACAAGGACCTAATCCCTGTTTATTTAGACCAACAATGTTTGACATCTGAAGCGCAAGTTGTCACGCCGCAATAGTGACGGTATTTACTCAGGGACTCGTCCCTGTTTTTTGAAACAAAAATGTTTAGTTAGATTAATGGTGTGCAAGATCTAAACCCCAAGGAACTCATAATTATCATGCCAGCATAGTGACGGACTTAATTAAAGGGTACTCATCCCTGTTTGTTTAGAAAAAAATGTTTAGAAAACCATCTGAAGCAAAAACAACTCAGTTATATCACGCAGCCATTGTGACGGTATTTACAAAGACTAATGCCTCTTTATTTGAACAATAGTGTGAACATTAATATTGTGAATGACAATGATAAGGGGCGAATCCCTGTAAATTTAGACCAATAATGTTTAATATCTGAAATACAAGGCACTCATAGTGATGGTTTTCAAAGATACTATTCTTCTGAATTTTTATAACAATGTTGTCTGTCTTCTGAAGTATCAGGAAGTAGCTGACAACTGTCTTAACAAAAGACAAAAGTATTAATAGGTATTTATCCCTGATTAGACAAATTTTGCGTAACACTCGGCGCACAAGAAATTCACGGCTATCGCGTCATAATGATGGAATTTAAATGAACTAATCCAGGTTTATTTAGATCAATGGTGTGCAAAATTTGAAGCACAAGGAATTTACAGCTATCGCGTCATAATGATGGAATTTAAATGAGCTAATCAAGGTTTACTTAGACCAAGTGGCGTGCAACATTTAAAGCACAAGGAATTCAAAGCTATCGCGTCATAAAGATGGAATTTAAATGGCCTTATCTAGGTTTATTTAGACATAGTGTGCAAAATTTAAAGCACAAAGAATTCAAAGCTATCGCGTCATAAAGATGGAATTTAAATGGACTAATCTAGGTTTACTTAGACCAATAGTGTTTAACATTTGGCGCACAAGGATTTCAAAGCTATTGCGTCATAAAGATGGAATTTAAATGGACTAATCTAGGTTTATTTAGACCAATAGTGTGCAATATTTAAAGCCCAAGAAACTCACAACTATCGCGTCATAATGATGGTATTTAAATGAGGTAATCCATGTTTATTTAGACCAATAGTGTGCAAAATTTGAAGCACACGAAATCCACAGCTTTCGCGTCATAATGATGGTATTTAAAGGAACTATGCCCTGTGGTTTTTTTTTCAGATCAATAGTGTGTAAATTTTAAAGCAAATGGATCTCGCAACTGGCAAGTTTAAAAATAAATCTGGTATATAAAAACGAAAACATAAATAAATCAACAATTGAATAGAAATTATTTTGTACATGTGATATATGTATGAAACGGCTAACGAATTATGTCCAATCGGCGGCTGATCTCGGCCGCCGGTAAGTTCTACTTAGACAGCTGATTAAAATGATTTTAGCTAAAAATTTCGATAATTGACGATAGCCAATTTAGCACAAACCAAACAAAAGGAAAGAAGAAAAGCATGCAGCAAACTAATGCAACTTATATATAACACAATTCCGACTTTAAACAGACATGTATAGTTGGACAATGCATCCTGGCCCCGTTTCACAATCATTCCTTAGCTAAGATTTTCTTTAGTTTAAATCTTGCAAAAATTTCAAGTCTTTATAATTTGTTTAATTTTCAAGGTATTCAGAAATTTAAGGTGTCATTTTTAAGGTCACTTCTAGACTTAAACATTTTCCTTAGTTATGACAAAAATATTCATCGAGTCAGTAGTTCCAAATTAAGGTTACCAAAATTTGCTAAATTTAAGTTGAGGAAAATCTTGGCTAAGGAATGATTGTGAAATCAGAGTCTGTATACGGAGAAAAATGATTGATTAAACGGGGCGTAATGTTCAGTCAAGAATATTTTACTGATACCGAGACCTCACCTGGTATAGGTAAAGTGACAGAAATGTACCTTTGCAATGCGCTCAGGGTAATGTGCAGGGATGATTCTTGAACGTCCCACGCCTGCTGTGACAAGGAGCCTCGTTTTTATGGTCTCTTTCGAAGGACCCCATGATTTTGTAAATGCCGATTACTTGGCGAAAGAACAGTCGGGGCCTATTTTTTTAAATCTATGCGCTGGGCAATTAAGAATGAAAGTCACGGGGTCCTTCGGAACAGACCTTAAAAACCTATCTTCCGTGTTACACTAGGATTGACACGCTAAGAAGCTTCCATGTACATGATTGCACTGAGAAGATAATCATTTCTGCTAAATCTGCCGTTGCAACATGTGTGAAACATTCTAAATAATCAAATTAAGACTCTAAATATTCAATAAATCAATTTTCTCTCAAATAATTATAATACAAAAAATGAGAGGCTTTACTGCACTTAAATAAATCAATTTCATTGTCAGTTTAATTGAAAATGAAAAAAGGCAATCAAAAAAAAAATTACCTGAAAAACTAGTGTCGAAGATTTTTTTCTGTGCACACGAATGACTTCAGGGGTAAGAAAAAACAACAACAGCACATAAATTATCCTTTAAATATAAATAACAGACTTTACTGTACCGAAAGAAAACTATTTGTTTAAGTAAGTAATGTTTTAAAAGGTTGATTGATTGAATGGGGTTTTACGTCCAAGTCAAGAATTTGTCATTTAAATCGGGACTTTACTATCTATAGGTGAAGTGGCAGACATTTCTACCTTCGCAGTGCGCTCAAGGCAATGAACGTGTTATGCCTACCATGGAACGGGTAATTTTTTTAAGGTTTCCTCCCTCCAAAGGACCCCCCCCAAAAAAAAAAAAAAAAAAAAAAGTACATGTACATGTACAAATGAAGCTTTTCAAATTAACAGGTGGTAATGATTTATACCTTACATGCAGTTTATACACAAGTGGGCGCTTTATAAAATTTTAGTAAGTTATTACTTATATACAAGTTTATATTGCAAGTGTATGTATTTCAGACATTATTATGGCAACAAAAATAAATGCGTTAATTATATAACATAACATTCCATTTTAACTATTTCTATGATTATTTTTATTTTTTATTTTTTTTTTTACATTTCCATAAAAAATTAAATAAAAACCTTACCTGAATTTTTTCTTTCACCTTTGTAAAAATAGTCCACAATAATCCAGAAAACTGAGATGAAAAGTCTAGAATACAGAACTTAAGAAAGCTGTCACACCCATGACACTGGTAATGTTCACAGTAGAACTACCAATGCTTTAAGTCCACGGAGTTATATAATACGTTTTTTTGGAAACAAGGAAATAAACTAAGTGTTATGCAAAATTTGAAAAATGGACATTTCAGGCGTTTTGTAACGTAAAACGGGTTTACCTGTCAGAGATGAGATGGGGTCAAACGTCACTAAAATGTCTGGATCCAGATAATTACACTCTCTCCACGCTAGGATCAGCTGACTAGATAGTATATATATGAAATTACCACACTGTCACATCACAGACTAATGTATATGCGTAAGAACGTCAGGTAAAACATACACGAAATGAAGTCATTTCGCCAATGCACATTAAGACGGTGATGAATTTAAGAAGCTTAGTTTTACAATGTTTTTGTTATATATCATAAGAGAATCCATCAAAACTGTAGTTGTACATAAATCAAGCGAGCGATTAAGAAAAGAAAGTGAACAAGCACGCCTACACGAGAGAAAGAGAGAGGTCTTAGGCTATTCGGTCACTAACATAAGGCAATGTGTGTGTGTGTGAGAGAGAGAGAGAGAGAGAGAGAGAGAGAGAGTGTGTGTGTGTGTGTGTGTGAGATAGAAAGTGTGTGTGTGTGGTTGTGTGTGTGTGTGAGAGAGAGAGAGAGAGAGAGAGAGAGTGTGTGTGTGTGTGTGTGTGTGTGTGTGTGTGTTTTTTACAATTTGTTAAACCACACTTACTTACATCCTCGCAGTAAGACGATTAGAAATTAATTACCTCATGTTAATATTGGTCGAAATCGTTTAAATGACTTTTGCTAACGATACATAACAATCTGTCTAGATTAGAGATCTATAAATCGTGTCCTGCAAAGATCGATGATTTTATAAATCAGTATTACAGTAAACAAGTATACAATAAAAAAATGTGATGATGCATGTTGTTTAACGTTGTATAAGTAAATTATCAGCTTCTCGCTTTGGGTACATTTTAATGAACAAAGCGGTGCCTCGGTGCCCGAGTGGTCAAGAGTGTGCACTTGGGTAATACATTGCCTCTTAGATTCGATTTATACTTGGGGCAGAACTGTCTGATGTGCTATTTTTCAATTTTTATAAAATAACGCATTCAAAAGTAGCAAATGGCAGAACTTAATATGTAAAAAATAATTTCGCTAACCTAAGGTCGCGGTTTTTTTATAGGAATTTTGGTTTTCTACACCATTCCCTGACTGTCCGCCTCGATATAAGCGAAAAGTTCCTGACTAGGGCGTAAAATTCCATTCCAAACAGCTGTAATTTAACTCCGTTTGCGTATAGTTGTAGAAAATATTTCTTATCTGTTTTGTTGGTTTATACATTTGCAATCGCCGTTTTTTTCTTACATAAACTTATTGACAAGAATAATGTTTTCATTTCAGTAAACTAGCATGACCTGTCAACATCTCGTCAAGTCTGATTTTAGTCTGCGTTCTTTATTGTGACGTCAAAGAGTGCAGGGCAAAATACGTTGAAAAGATGATAACGTCAAAGAAGGCGGTGCTAAATGCTCTGAAAGGATGAATGGTGCTGTTCCCTTCACTGACAAAACCAGCGGATCAGTAATAAAAACCAGTATTTTGTAATATTAAATAATTGACTTTTTTGTAAATTCTAAACAGAACTGTTAACGAATAATATTGTAAATATAAGAAATAACTTTCAATTTGTTGTGGTTTACGGGGATATAAACAAGATTTTGGATTTGGCAATTCTAGCATAAATTGCTTTGCAATTTCATTAGAATTGCTACTTCCAAAATCATGATAGAATGAATATAACACCGAACAGTGTTTTGCTTACTTGGAAAAATATAACAATAGCACTTAACATATATCAATTGTGATTGATTTTTTCCCAATTTGTGGTGTATTACCGTAATCACCTCTTTTTCCTAGGTGAGGTGATTTTACTTACGCTCAACCTAGTAACTCTAGATTCGTGTTTTCTGTTAGGGTTTGCCTTCCCACAGATAATTACCATGCAAATGCTGACGAACCCCACCTGTTTGGATTTTTTCCTGGGTTGTCTCCCATGTCATTCGACCTACATAGTCATCCGCAAGACAGTGGAAGTATTTATCCCATGGTTGGGACAAGGTTGGTGAGAGCCAGGGCGTGTCAACACGCTGGTTAGCCCGCACTCTGAACTTCTAGGGTCCTTGCTACTCCGGGATTCCCTTCAAATCCAAATCCGTCTTAAGTACTAGACCCAAGTTACCGCGTGTTGTCAACGGGAAGGCATTTGAAGGGGTATTGATAATGTATAGGTCATGTACTGGCAGGGTGAGATTTCCGGTTTCGCTACTTTCCCTTTCCGCTTTTGCCTACAAGAAGGCTAGCCAACTGCAGTAAAGATCTAGAGGCGTTTGATCTATACGGCACTAGATGCATATCACTACCCTGTGGTAAACCACCCACGGCTTGATTTTCCTCGCAAAGAGACGAAAACAAGTCAAGTATCTAAGTCACTATGTATTACCAAACTTGTATTTTTTAGATAATAATAATAATAATAATAATAATCTCACATCTGTACCACGTGCACATTTACATTCTTATTTCGTCAACGTTGGTGTGATTTTTTTTAAATTTAAGAGCAAAAATCGATTTCAATCTTATGTTGGGTTGAAATGCGCGGAAATTTTTTTCATCATCAGGAAATAATCGAAAGCGCAAAGAAAAAAATAATAGAATAGAACATCTTAAAATAGAGTACAGACATGTCGAAAATTTAACACCAACCCAGCGAATTGGTGCCGAAACTGTAGCTCATTATGGCCTCTCATTTCGTATATCTCGACAGTTTTTCGGCGGTTGCTGTGTCTCTCTCGGCCACTAGCTATCCATATCTCTGCCTCTCGGCTACCGAGTTTCGATCCCTTTTCGTTCGCCAGGTGTTAAACTTCTTACAGGTCTGTACAGTGGTTGATATTTTACATGTCCTGTAATGAGTGAAATGCAGTAATTTGTATCTTAAAACATCGCATTTAATTGGTGACAGAAAATGTATAACAACGACCACGCAATGACAGACAAATGAAAGAAAACGGAAATAAGAAAATAACATAAAAAAAGACGAAAAAAAATTACTTAAAACATCTCTCCAAAAGTCAATTTAAGAAACAGCTTTGGAAATAAGAAAAAACAAAAATCATTTAAATATACTTAAAATAACGACTCTAAAATTATTAATATACATGTAAAACTAGTATAGATGGACAATGGATCAATAAAAAACAGCCATACTAATTTTTTTCCAAACCGTAATCCAAATTAAAAAGTAAAACTTTAAAACTGGCAAATTAAGTAACAAACATGAACTTCTACCGGGGAAGTGAGTCTTTAGTACTCCGTAAGGGTTAGCCGTACATCAGAAGCGCTGAGGGAACTTTTGAATTTTCAGTTTCAGCTTGTGACACATATATATCTATTTTAATTTCAAAATAAAGACATATCTGATGGCATTATACAGCAAGATTGTTTATTCGTACCATGCCTACCGTTAAAAGGGACCTCGTTCATTTTAATTTTCCATCCGAAAGAACCGTGACTTTCATTTCGCAATGCCGAATGCTTGTCAGTCATAGTCACTGCCCACTTTCAAGTCGGGGTTCGAACCTGCTACCTTCGACTTGTGGAGCGAACACGCTACCAACTGAGCTAAAAGATTTCTATTTATACGTGTGTTAGCTGTCTTCCATTATT